>JAWQUT010000045.1:2219273-2267960 GCA_033807755.1 Ellobium chinense | reverse complement strand
TTGGGGGGGGGGGGGGGGAAATAATTTGTACATTTTTAGAGGCATTTTTGCATGTTTTTTTTTTCAAGTAGGCTTAAGACCAAGTGGGGGGAGTACAGGAATAGAGGGTGTGTTATCGCGCATTAATGTATTTTTAAGATGGGATTTTGAAATGTAAGGGATGGTGCGTTCTGGAGAAAACACTGCGATAAAGGCAAAGATTTCCGTATGTAAAGCACTGCAAAACTTTTATAAATTTATTCTCACTTTGAAATGAAAATTTAGATCTCTGGGATTCGGTTTTAGATCTATGGTCATTCTGCACCACTGAGACCAGAATTAGGGATTGTAGACAATGGGGAGGAGGGCTAATTAGCATCATATTAGATTTAGTGTGTCGATTTGGAGTGGTGTTATAGGTTAGAGTAACGTCATGGGTTTAAGACTAGGTGTAATGTTAGTACAGAGATAGCTAGCACTAGAGATAGCACTAGAGGTAGAATTACAGGAAGGACAGGGGGATCAGCATCAGAGATAGATAGGAAATTAGGCGTAGAGATAGAATTAGAAATAGAGATAGAATTAGGGATAGAGATAGAATTAGGGATGGCTATGAAATGAAGGGTAGAGATAGCGTTAGGAATAGAGATTAATTAGGGATTGTTATAGAATTAGGGGTAGAGCTAGTATTAGGGATAGAAATTGAATTAGGGGTAGAGATGGCATTAGAGACAGAGAAACGGATGTAGAGTGGATATGGAGCTAGGGATAAGGTTAAAATTAGGGGTGGAGGAAGACTTTGGGATACACTGAGAAAGGGCTTGGGTTAGAGTTGGTCTCAGGTCTGTCAGAATGAGGTATGGGGCTAATCTGTGAGATGTCTCAAATACGGGAAGCTTTCTAGCTTTTAACCTAATAATCTTAATCATAAATTAGAGAGGGGGAAAAGTTCTTTATGCATTAACGGGACATAAACACAAGATTATTTTACCATTCTGACATTTTGTATTGCTATAAAATATTTTGGGACATTTAAAGAATTAATGTACGCTAAATTATGATTTGAAAGAAGGTAATCGAAAACAACCTATCGGTAGTGTAGCTTTCGCAGGTATAAGGAACTTTTTTTCTTCTCCACTAACCCCATTGCTAACTATGATTTGATGCTAATCCTAACCATTCCCTTAAGTTAAGCAGGGACCCTGACATCAGTGGCTTGTTCCCCGGAGGAGGCAGATGGTCTGGTGGGGACAAGGTGGTGGAGCTGTCGTGCTCAGAGTTCGGGACCAGAACCTGCAGCACATCTACCAGTACAACCGCCACACTCTGGGATTGAGGAGAGAAACGCCGGTCATCAACCCATGGCTACCCATAAGGATGTTATCCTGTCAGATCTTCCCCGCTTCGACGTGTGAGGATCTTGGAACACAACAGGTAACTGGACCATGCCTGGAGCAGTCTCCTCGTGGTTTTGATGGTGTTTGTGCTCGATACAATGCTGGCAACTCGCTTTAGGTGAAAGTGATTAGATTGATGGCTGGGAAAGGCAAACTTTTCAGCACTTTTCTTGGGGGCTTGCGCCTCGTCTTAGATGTCTTGATATAGAACTCGATTTTCATTGCGCTCACTGCATCTTATCTCTCTCCGAATAGAACAACTGATTTAGGGTACACTGTATAATGCCAAAGCAGCAGCAGCAGCAGAAGTATCATTGCTTGAAAAGCAATGTCCTTGGCAAATGTGCTTCATGTGAATCAGCTATGTGCCATAGCATCCACTCTTAGAAACAGGACACTTTTACAAGAAATCGCTTTTTTCGGTTACAGTAGTATAATTATTTCTCAAGACACATTGCTGAAGACTGTCTTTGGCTTACGCTGTGATTCTTACCAACTAGAGTTTGAGATTTTATGAGAGCAGAGACGTCGACTTTCGTCTGAGTAAAGGTAGAACAAGGAGTTGATTTCGACCAACTGATGGGAGAAGATACAAACATTTGCTTAAAAAGATTCCTGATTTTAGCTTGAATGGTCAGTTTAGCCATTCCTCGGCATACTAAGGCTATACATATAGGGTGAAAACAGACAGGCTGTAAAGAGATTCTTTGGCAGTTGTGACTCGGAAATACCGGGTGAAAATGAGTTCCACAGAATCAGAAGTCGTTGTTCGGTGTTCCAGGGCATGATGGTAGAAAAAGATCCATTCAAACGGGATGTGGGTAAAGAGTTTTCAGTGTGCTGACCAATGTGCAAACGATGTAACGCTAGAAGTACAAACAATCTGCACAATATAACCAAACATCCTTGCTTTGTGTTGCTGGACAATGTTCCGGCAACTGAGGTTTGAGAAAAGTTGTGTGCATGATCAGCCTGTGAGCTCATTCACTGAGGCAAATGTATGTGAGCCTAAATCAGTATCTTTAATAGTAGTGCACAGTATATTCCAAGACATCCGCACCTTGTGCTGTTGGACGATGGTCTAGCAACTGGAGTACGAGAAAAGTTGTGCACATAAAGAAATATTTACTGCAAGTGCTCACCCTTAAAAAAAATCAGACTGACAGCACCATTCCTGACACCCTTGGCAACTAAATCACATCAACAGCAACTGAGCTGCTACTGCCGCCATACCTACGTGTAAACCCTGAAGTTTCATCACCTGCTGTCTTTGTCGCAGAACAGTAAATACTTATTGCTAATTTAACATGTAGAGGACATGTACCCCTTCCCCCTAAAATTAGACAAAGAGCTACTAAGTTTTAACACATATACTTGGACATCTTACTTTACACTTCAAAAAACCCAAGTCATCTGGGAACAGTGCAACCTGCCAAGGTGTTAGGTTATTTAATCTTGTTTTTCTCATTTATCAGTCTGGTCACTTTTACCTGAAGCTTGTTGTCAGCACTGTGCTGGGTACAACCACCACAAATTACCTGGAGAGTGTTCCAGGTCTGGTCCAGCCTGTTGGTTCCAAGATCCTCATACGATGGAGTGGGGACGGTCTGGTAGGGTATCACCCATGAGGGTAGTATGGGCTTGATGGGCTGGCTTTCTACTCGCTCTTTCCGAAGTGTAGGTGTGCTTGTGACTAGGTAGAGAGAGTGTGCATCTCTGGTTTTGGGCTTTGAGTGGGTCAGTGATATTTCCTTTACCCGCTGGTCTGTCGGTCAGACTCACTGTCTGTGAGTTCGTACGTTTGACTCCTTGTCTATTCCATCCCAGTCTTCACAGTTTTGTTTTTAAAAGTCGGTAAGGCTAAGGAAACAAGGTAAGAGGGAGGACAAGCAATTAGAGCTTTACTAATAACAACACAATTAGTTGTATTGTAGTTTTGTAAAGCTTGAAACTGCTTTTTCATTCTCTTATCAGTTTCCATTCATTTCTTTATTAAGTTTTTTTTTCCTCGCCACGACTTATGGTCTTCTTCATTGGATCTTGTTAACCTCTGACCTTTATCCTATCTGTCTCTGCTGTTACTGCCGCTATTTGCTGCCTTTTCTCCTTCTCCTCCGACTTGTTTCTAACTACAGTAAAACCTCACGATTTCAACCCCATCAAGTAAAAAAAAAAATCGACACATTAGAGAGCTTATGCATTGACGATGGGGTCTCTTATATTTTACTGCAAATTTTACACACAAAGTCAAATATCTCACGGCTTCATAATTATGGACTGGTGTCCTGGAATTTGAAATCGTGAGGTCTTACTGTATTATAGTTTGTTCTCTTTCTCAACTGTTTTCCCTTTCATTTTCTTCTCTTTCCCCTCCCAGTTCTCTTCACTTATGGCCGTATGCATAATCGGTCTAGATCTAACTTTGCGCGCTGGTGCTAGGAAGGTGAAACCTCCATAACGCCATTGGCGTTTCCTGTTGTTATGCCAGCACCCAAAGTTAGACAGCATTGTGCATACGGTTTAGGTATTTGTCATTATCCTTCTGCATTCTTTTCTTTAATTTTACCCCTTTCTCCCTCTATTCATCTGTCGCTTCTCTTCCTTATCCTAGTCGATAGTTCTGTTCATTCTGCTTCTCCCCCCTCCTTCAGCTCTAATCTTCTTTTAATTTTGTTTTCTATTCTCTCTCCATGTCCATCTTTTCTTCCCCCTTTCTTGGTCTTTGTCATTTCTTAGTATTTGCCACTGTTCTGTTATTCTGCCATGAATTGGCTAAAAGAAGCAAGTGCGAAAGGCCAAGATTTCAGAAATTTGAGAAAAAAATAAGACACGGTAACTCTCCAGACTGAGAGAAATATGGCATGCATTACTGCTTTACAAATGCACAGTATAAGCGAACTTAAGTATTTTTTGCGGAAATGGGCTATTTGGTAGGTAGTACTTTCTTCACTGATTGAGATAGACTGACTCAATTTTGATAAAAAGTGGATTCGCTTCCTTTGGTCATTTCACGACATTGTTTGCTTTCACTTACTTTTCTTCTCCTCCTCCTTCACTCAGATCATTTTCTATTCTATCTTCCATCTTTTCCTGAGTTCTTCTCTCTTGCTCTTCCCATTCCTTGTCTTTTCATGCTTTTATCTCCTGTTCCCTTCTCTCTCTCGCTCGCTCTCTCTCTCTCTCTCTTTCTCTCTCTCTCTTTCTCTCTCTCTCTCTTTCTCTCTCTCTTTCTCTCTCTCTCTTTCTGTCTCTCTCTCTCTCTCTCTCTCTCCTCCTCCTGCTAGATTGTTGTAATGAAGAGGAGAGAGGACAGGGATTTGACCACCTACAGTAAATGTAATGTCCTAAGAGACAGGAGAGGGAGCTAGATAAGGCGGGGATGTTTATATCAAA
The DNA here is from genome assembly GCA_033807755.1 of Ellobium chinense. NCBI lineage: Eukaryota > Metazoa > Mollusca > Gastropoda > Ellobiida > Ellobiidae > Ellobium > Ellobium chinense. The sequence continues at coordinate 2,263,191 of JAWQUT010000045.1, read as the reverse complement.
GTACTTATTGTACTTATTTTGAAAGGCGGGAAGGAGGAGGGAGGAGGAGATGGGATGGGCAGGAAAAGTGAAGAATTATGCTGNGGGGGGGGGGGGGGGGGGGGGGGAAGGAGAAGGAAATAATAATAATAAAGAATATTTATATAGCGCCCACTCCTTATAAATGAGCTCTAGGCGCTTGACAAAGTTGAAGATCTCACTTTCTATCTTTCACACATTCTCGCCAAAAAATTCAGATACACAATTATTTGTACTAACTCAAGCTCACATTATCATTCAACAGAGGCAGAGCTGGAACTTATGGCTAGGAATTACAGCAATATTTTTGAAATAAATAGGTTTTGAGTTTTCTTTTGAAGCTTTCAGTGGTATTTGTTGATCTTAATTCATTTGGTAGAGCATTCCAAACTGATGGTCCTGATGAGGTAAATGCTCGCTCTCCATATTTCTTAAGATGTGACCTCGATACTGAAATGAGGTTAGTGCTACTTGATCTCAGACATCTTGATGGTGTATATGGAACCAGGAGTTCACTCATGTAGGTTGGAAATTCAGCAGTATATAGACCCTGATAGCATAGGACGGCCAATTTATACTCTATTCTTGCTTTTATAGGTAACCAGTGAAGCTCGTGGAGCAGTGGTGTTACATGCTCTTGTTTTGACTTTTTAAGTACCATTCTTGCAGCATTGTTTTGTATTCTTTGGAGTCTATTCAATTTTTCATCAGATAAACCAGCCAACAGGGAATTACAATAATCTAAACGTGACATAGAAAACTATGTGTTGTTTGCATAATCTTTACTACCCAGAGAAGAGCACCATAGGTATATAACTTTTTAAAATCCTTGTGATACTACGTTAAAACCAGTTCTCATCTTCACTTCACTACGCTGGTTGCGTCGGTAGAATAAATTCGCATGCCAGAACCAATCATGTGAGCCGGCAATCGAATTTTTCAGCCCGGTGTCAGTTGATCGGTGGGCAGACAACACGTGTAGCTGTCATTATCTGTAACAATTGTGACGCAGCCAGCGATGGGGATTCTGGTCGTGCCATGTGAGGGATACAGAAATGAAGTAGGTAGACACTAGACAGGATTGGCAGAATAGTTAAGCATCGTTGAAGGCATGCTGCGACAAGATAAGGGAGATATCCTGAAACATTGTGGACAGATATAAAGAACCTAAGGATGAAGAAAAATGGACGGAATGTGTATATACAGAAAATGAAAGAAATTGGAGTGAGGGAGGAAGAGAGGATGCATCATAGGATGCTATAACGAGATGGTGACATCGACAGCACACAGAGCTACTCTCAGCTGCTGGAAAGGTTTGAGCAACTATGGCATTACTCTGTTCGCGAAGAAGCCGGACTCTCGACAAGAAAACCAAGAGATATCCACACTTTCAAACATATTCCACACTATATTTCTTTCCATAGCACTTTTCCATGCGTTAACAGATACCAAATTTTAGTTTGTACAGTGTTGGCCAGTTTTCATCGTCTTGAACCTTTGTGTCAATAGCAACAAGTCAATATGAAAGTGCAATAGTATCACATCGGTGTAGCAGGCATTGGAGTAATGCATTGGAGTAATGCCTTGGAATGGATCACAATGAATCAGTAAGTGATACATTCTTTTCCATGGATAACAACTCTGCATGTAGTGTTTTCCCTACCCGCCCCTTGGTGAGCTGAAATGCATTTCAATAGATCGTATTCATCTCAAGTAATTTGCTACAGACCTCATTTATCTCCATACTTTCCCCAAATAGGTTAGCAATCTTGAAAAAACACCAGTTTCATAGTGTGAGGAATTGTTCATCAATGCCCATTTAAACTGATTTTAACTTCATTGAAATAAATTATGGTTCCACCAAGAATCTACACAAACTCTCTGAAAGATGTAACGAATTTCTTAAAATTTATTGAAAATAATCGATCTTTCGTTTGCAAACACTTCCTCAGATTTTAAAAGATTAAATTATATTAGTATTATTCTGCAGAGTGCAGGAACAACACACAGATCAGCTGCTGCCTACCCTCCGTTGAAGTTGTCCTCAGATACTCTTGATGCTAATAGGGTAAAGCGCTGGTGCCTTTGTCATCGACCTCCACTGCACTGGTGACCCAATCACATACCACAAGTGCGTGTGTTGGTGCATGTATCACCAACCTCCACAGCACTCGTGCCTGTATCCCCAACCTCCCCACAACTGATGCCTCCCTAACCGACATTCACTGCATTGATACCTGCATCACAGACCTCCACTGCACTGGTGCTTTCATCACAGACTTCCACTGCACTGGTGCCTTCATGACCAGTCTCCACTACACTGAAGTCTTGACCAACGCAATAAGTCGCTGTATAGTTACACTTTTTGAAGGAATCCAAGGTGGGTATTTTTTTCCCTAGCTATTGCACTTTGCGATTTTTAAAACTATGAGTATTTTCTATTTTCTTACAGGTGATAGTAATGATGATACGAAACAAGGACACCCTCTAGGCAATGCCTGTAGAATTAGTATTTCAGTCGTACTGTGAGGCCATTACATCGGGAGCTGCCAGTGTCCAAGTAACTGGGTATTCAGAGCTCAGCTTATCAAATGCATTTTGCGCACCTAGGCTGCGTTCTATGATGAACTTAACAGACAGCGAAGAAGTTTCAATCTGTAGCTACCCAACTGAATAAACAACCAGCCGGATTTAGCTTTGCGTAATCTGTTGAATCACGGGTTTGCTTTATCTGCCCTAGTTGTATGCTGTTGTCTTGCCATTGTCTTTCTGTTAGTTTGTCAGTCAGTTCATTACTTTTCCCTAAATTGTCAACCAACTGCCCTCTATTAATTTGTCAGCCAACTGTAATCTGTATAACGCATGCGCGACAGAAATCCATTGATTGCTTGTTCATAAACGACTGATTTCCTTTCACAGATTAACCAGGCTGTCAAAGACTTCTACCTATTAATGAAAAGGGAATGTTCCAGTTCTCAGCAGTCAGTCAGGTTAACTGGTAAGTTTTGCTTTGATTGTGTTTTTATTACAGAAGATATGTTCCAAATAAACCTGGAAGTAAGCAAGATGATTGCACGTGGCATCACCAAAGCAAGCTCTGCCTGTCTCATGTTACACCTGAACCATATTATCACTACAGGAGAGTACTGTGCAGCATGGTAACAATCCCATGCACATCTTACTGCACAATTTTACAAAGTCACAACGTCACTCGCCAACAACTCAGTTATTTTGACCCAGTATCAACTCAACGTTAAAAGTATTGAATGTTGATAGATGTAGTAGATCTTTTGGTTCATCTTCATTTAAATTAACAGTGTGTACAAAAAATGTTAGAGCTATTTTAGTCCGATAATGCCGATCTTTATAGATGTGACGGTTAAAAGAGAATTGAATGCAGATGAAACAGGCCTCTAGACATGAGGAAAAGCAATGCTGTATTGGGTCCGTCACAGAATCACCAAGACACAGTCTAGAATTTTCCATAAACATTCCGAAGGCTACCACTTTCCATGACAATGAAATACGAAGAAGCGGTGCTGATGCGCGGTTCTGCTTGTGCAGTGTGGCGAAACTCCAAACTGGCTTTGGATACCCTTGATGTTTAGAAACAAGAGAAAGACGAGTGGCACTTTTGCGTAGTGTGGCCTGATTACAGCTCGGGTTAAGCCTACTTCTACTGTCTCCATAGCCCATTTAAAGAGCGTTTTTTTTTTCAAAACTCAGTATGTGGCCTCTGAATATTTTTTTTTAAAGAAAGAAATAACAATGAAACAATTGCTCTTCACATATATATTTTTAATTTGCTGTTAAATGCGGTAATTTTTGAAGGAGGGCATATTTTGAGCTCGAGTAAGTTTTTAATGACCTAACACAGAAATGCATCTTTCAATACACCACCAACTCATTTTTCAAGTGCATTTACTGAGTTTTGGAAAAACGTTCTTTATTTCGGAATAAAAAAAACCACAGATATAATGGTACAAATTTTCCATTTTATAAATTTCAATGAAGGTTCTTCTTAATGATGAATGTAATTAGAACATCACAAATTTAATTTCAGGTGGATGGTATCATCATCTCAAAGCACGTCACTCCCATCATCGTCAGCGTATTCACGCTCCACATCTGCAGTGCCTACCCAGGGTTCTTCTTCAGTAGACCGTATTGAATAATCTTTCATGACTGGAACACTACTATGCTGACACTAGTATAGAGCGATGGCAGTGCCAAAGGGAAGTATATCTATTAATATAGTCTTACAAACACTCGTGTATCATTTGGCTCCCATTTTATGCCCCTAATCAATACCAACAATACTTTGGTTGTCAAGCTGAAGAGGGAGGACAAACGGAGAAAGGAACCTAGAACATCAGCAACACTGTAACAGGATTAGGAAGTGTCTAAAAGGTCTGTATACACCAATGGCAGAGCAACAGTTAGGTATATCTGCTACGGTTTTACAAACTCTTTTGTATCATTTGGCTTCCATTTATGCCCATAATCTATACCGACAATTTTGGTTGTCAAGCTGAAGAGGGAGGACAAATGGCGAATGTCATCTACAACATCTGCAGTTAGTGCGACTAGTATGACAGGATAGAAAGTGTTTAAAAAGTGACATAACACAATCCTGTGGCCAGTACAAGTTTTAAAGTTTAACAAGTTTATTTAACTGAAACTGAGATCACAGTTGTGGTACAACAGAGTCTATACACTGGCAACGGTACATCACATAATACCAGTGATAATAAGGATCTACGTACAGAGATCACATACATAACAACAAGATAAAATAAACTTCTTACGCAATTTCTGTCCTTCATTGCACATCATTAAGGTTACTGGCATCTTTTATTTTTTTTTCTTTTGGCCCTATAAACTAAATGTGTTATTATGTAAATCCCGCTGTGGTTTGGAAATATTTCTTCCTCAGGAGGTTTTGCCCGATTTAAGGTTTGTGACACCTATTAGAGGGGCAAATCACTCATTGTGTACAACCCAGTTAATCCGCTAATATATAAAATCCCCCTATTTGGGGGGCCCTGCCAGCCAGTATCAGAGTGTAGAAATATGTAAATGGCCTGTGATCTAGATAAAGCATCCAATCTTAAAGTTTCAGGAACAATTTTAGCCTTCTAGATAAAAAAAAAAATAAAGTGCATAGGTCTACATATTCGCACGCGGTCAAAACCAGCCAAATGAAAAATTGGGGACCAATTCAGGATTCGAGGTGACCTTTTTCGAAAGACATTTGTGAAAAATGTTGGGCGTTGACCCCCCTTTTTCTTCTCGTTAAAAGATCGGGCAAAAGAAGTACTTTAACCTCCATGGAAGAAAGTTCCCGAAATCACAGTGGTATATTAATTATGTAGAATAACGCAAAATGTTAACAGAGCCAAAAGAAGAAAAAAACAATAAGTGCCAAAGACCTTTATCATGGGAAGAAAAAAANNNNGGGGGGGGGGGGGTGAGGGGAGGGGGTTATAGCCCAAAATTTTTCGCAAATATCTTTCAAAAACAGTCACACCCTCCTCCCCCCCCCCCCCNCCCCTCCTACTGAACTCCGTTTTTTGGGTTTTTTTTTAAAATTAGACTGGACTTGACCCCGCCTATCACATAATAGCTAAAGAAAAGCTCCTGACACCTATGCATGATTAGTCCGTTTATGGTTGTTTCCTATTTCCTACTTGTAGGTGTGTGTATATGCAGCTCAGTATATGATTGAATGCCTTAAATTTTGTCACCACTCTCTTTCCTCCTTTGTAGTGATGCATACCATCTGTCGATACATTAACAATGTCATGAAATGGTAATTCCTATTCACATCTCCCAAACAGTTCAGTTCGTTTCATAATGCCATAATGCAATGGAATCTGTCCAAAGTGAACTCACTTAAATTGAAAACACGGTTCAAAATACGGGATCATTTATTTCTTTTTTCTTGATTTCAGCAAGAAGGAACCTCCAATTCAAATAAACTGTATGACTAGCCAATACATTCACAGTTTATTCATTCACCCCCCTCACCCTCCTGCACACACACACAAACACAAGCTCACTGTCGCAGTCTGTGGCATTACTTGCGAACACACAGTTTTGGAAGAGATGTAACGTAGCGAACGTAGAGCTTTGCATGGATAGATTACTGATTACATGAAGTACCTATGCCATCTTCAAGAGGGCGGGTTACACATGTCCATTTCAAAAATGGGATCAGATCGGGAACTCGGAGCAAGGTGCATGTACCATCTCTATAAATTTTAAAGGCTGGTTGTAAGTAGCAATACTCCTCCTGTTAGGAACTCATAGCTGGATATATTGATCAACAAGCAGATCAATTCTACATAGCTTACGTCATATTTGTTTATACACTACAATTTCCCAATGAATTAATTGAATGTCGAATTCAATACTTGCATCGAGCAAAACTTAGCTGCCAGGGATTGATAGGCAGCTATTGTTTAAATTACCCACTGATTTTTTTACTTTGCCTGCACAGTTTGACAAATCTCCCTTTCAGAGCCAAAATATCAGCTTTGTTTAACAAAAACACTTTTCAGTGTATCGAACTAATAGCTCTTCCTCCCATTGTCTGATTTGGGGAATCCATAAAGCAGTTATACGAATACGGCTAACATCTGTCCGTAGCAAACTTTATGAAATGTAGAAAAAAATGACACAAAAAAAGGGAGTCTTTATTTGTCTCAGATTTTACACACACACTGGCAACTATTTTTTGTTGTGCATGTGTCTAGCCTTTTGTGTTGTAAACTTCAAGTTTGCAAATAGATGATATGATCCAAAATTAAGCGGTTGGCCATTTTGTATTACAAATTTCACCGTGTTTAGTGCCGAACCTGTAAAGGGGAGAAGGCAGAGGAAAGAGATTCTGAATCCTTCATTCGATCTCTTTTATTACATGCACCTGCGGATTGTATTCAGTTGTTCCAGTCATGGATGGATATAACCAAAAGACTGTTCTTCTTTCTGGACTTATGAAGATGTTGTCGACCATTTGTTCTTGGCATTTCTTAAAAGTACGAATGATAATGATTGATTTTGTTTCTGAAGCTTTCAATGTTTCAGCATAAAGTAATTCTTGTAATTGGTGATAAAAAGCAAGGGATGAAAACTTCACATATATACAAGATACACCTTGCACTGAAATGAAACAACAATGAACTCATTTATTTAAAGAAACTGATCATTTATTCATCACTTTCAGACCCTGGCTTTTTGGTAATGGTACATGTTATTATATTTATTATAATAATAAATGAAAATGCTTATTCTTCGAAATCATGCCCTAGTATGTTTGCATCCGCACTCGGCTATTAAAAATCAACCTTCTCTGTTAAAAATTACTTCTCATACACGATTTGGAATATAAAGATTTGATTTTTTAAATATCCGAAATACACACAAATGCAAACACATATGACCTTGAATACGTAATTCCTACTACATTTATTAACTCTCTATGTTTGTTAATTCTCGCATGAATTGAGATACTATCATCAAAATTAATTTAAAATTCTGAACAAGCGTTTACACACATTTGCACGATAATATAGGATCTCACCAGACGATCATGATTTTATGACAATAATGGCGTATTCACGTGCGGCTGAAATGGGCAAGTGTTGCCCATAACCAACATACGAAAAGGAAGGAAATGGTACCTCTGAATTTCTTTAAGTTCAAATAAAATCTTGAGTTTTCACACCTTGTTATAGTGCCTCCCTCCTTCATCGAGTCGAAGATAGTAATCTCTTTTTCCACTTATCATTATTCGGCTAGCATTGCACCAAAGTTTTGATAACTTTATTGCGTGGTTTTCATAATTCTGGATATACAGGTCTAAAGCAAAGGTGTAGGGGCATAAACTTTAAAGTACCATCTAATCTTTCGCCGTTATTTTTTCTGTATTTCTATGAAAGAGATTTTGAAATATTGTCCGGTATCTACTACTCATTCGATAGTATATGAAGATGTTTGCCGACGAGTTGGCGCTTTGGGGTAAGGTGCAGAGACCAGCAAAGATAATGAGCAAATTTTGGTTTGGCCCATCAAACGCCAACTCTGGCACCAAAAACAATACAATGAAAAGAACACATATTGGACTATAGCAGATAATGAAGAGTGTAGAAACCACTATCACCATCTTAGACACTTTGTGATCTCGTTCAGATGTGCTGTCCACATTTGAAGGCGCTGCACGAGTCATTCGCCACTTGGCTTTTTCCCGCAGTTTGACCACTAAGATGACCGTTCCAGTGATGATGGTCAGATACGCACTGAACGGAATAAACACGTTATTAAGAGCCACAGTAATCTGCTCCACGATGTCTCGGTTGTCTTTGTAGATTAGTTGTAGAATGGTTCTGTTCCGCTCAGGGGAGAATGTCCAGGCCAGCTCATTGACGTAATACATCGGAGAGACGGTGATGGTGAGAAAGATGAAAACGCAGATGACGATGATGGTGATTCGTCTTGGGGTGATCAAGCTTTTCACCTTAAGGAAAGAAAAAAGTAGATTTTTCAGTATTATTAGATCTTCCGTGTTGACAAATATTATCGTAGTTTAGCGAGAGTTCAGTATAGTGTCTTTCGCAAAAACGAAACCCTCTATTGGAAGGAGCGAGTCTACAAATATTATAGTAAAATGAAGTCTTAGCTCAATGAAACAATTACTGAGAAGAATTGAAGAACGGCATTTCCAAAACTCGGTATGTGTCTCTGAATATTTTTGAAATAAAGGGATATAACAGAGTAATTGCTCTTCATACATAGTCTATATATTTTTGTTTATTGAAATGATGTAAAATTTGAAGGATGCAGATTCTGAGCTCAATCAGGTTTTGAATGAATTACTACAGAAATGCATTACTGAATAGACCATTAACTCTCCTTTTTCGACGAAAGTGCATTTACTGCGTTTTGGCAAAACGCTCTTCAATTTTCATACAAGTTGAAGAAGGAGATAGGACAGATAAGTCTTAAGATAAATTCGACAATGGAGGAGAAGAAGGGAGATGAAAATGAATAGCATCAGGAAAAGGCAGAGGAACAAAATAATATGACAATGATCTTAGTTAAGGGACGAATTCCGACAGTAAACAAGAAATCAATTAACCAAACAGCACATAAGTCAGCTGATCAATCAGTCAATCAATCAATCAATCAGTATCGACAATACCCCGAGGCTCTCCGGAATTCTGTGGCAAAGAAATTTAAGCAACTGCTAATAATTTCACAGTCTTGGCGAAAACGCGGCAATATCCTGGAATCTTCCCACTTAGCGCTTGGTTTAGGGACAGGATTAGAAAAGAGAGGACACATAGGCATAAAAGAGCTGCCAGAAATGAGAATGTCTGGTGTCCTATGGTGATTTTTCTTCCTAACTCTACCCCAAACCATGTTTTTTCCGTAACTAAGCAGTAGGTCGGAGAATCTCGGGATATTGCCGATACTGATGAGTGGACTAATTGATTGATCAACTGACTTGTGCTGATTGGTTAATTGATTTCTTGAATTACTGATTAATGAACCTGTGCTTGATGTTTAATCTGCAGGGTCATTTTCCATTATGGATGCCCACTTGCCACTTTGTGGTTTGGGCTTTTTTTCCAATAAACTTGGTTCACTTTGGCCAATGATCTGAAACAACAGGCAAATGGTCAGTCTTGATGAAGTGTTGACCGCCTTTTTATATTTTCCAAAAGATTCGCGTCAAATCTGGGCAGAACCAGGGCAAATGAACTAAAACATTAATAATTCAGAAATTTGAGCTGAAACTATTGCCCGGTGGCATGGAATTGAAAAAAAAAAAGAGGGAGGGGTTGGGCGGGTGCAGGAAGAGTCCTGTGAGAGAGTGATCGATAACATGGTTTGTTTGTTTGTTCTCGAAGGTCTACGTGTCGGCAAGACCAGAATTAGGTAGATTCATGAAAATAGAGTGTAAGAGGGACATGCATCTTTGCAGTGTATTGTATGCGTCTAATATTGTTGTACTGATGGGTGTTGGCTATGGCCTGATAAACGCTTTGGACTTGACTTTGAACTTTACTTTTGTCGTCAAACAACAGGCAAACCTTTAGAGGATTCGTCACACAAAAGCATCTTTCCAGCGTTATGACAGCAGTCAGCCAGGACGAGACCCCAGTGAAAATGACGTATGGCGAAGAACATGAGATGTACAAAAGGTCAGCGATGTCCACAGGCAAGTCCAGCATGAAAAAGGCAGGATCGTTACCGATTGAGAGAAACACACACGTCACTAGAATACCGAAGTCTGAGATCGAAAGACCTGCAAATGATACAGTTGAATGATATTCAAGTAGAGGCATGTTTTAACCTATTAAAGAGAACTGGTTGACTGGAGACGTGTATACAGGTCTTCTATCACGCTCTAGCTAAGAACTAGAGTAGATCTAACAACGTGTTATCACTTTATCTGTCTTGTACAAGGCTGAGCATTAATTCTATAAAAGATGACCTGCATATTTGCTATCCATTACTCTCACATGTGTTGTCTTGTAGGCTGTTCTTGGAAATTGTAGTTTTAGTAACTTTATTTTACTTAAAAACTGTCCAGTTTTTAAAGGTGAAGGACAGGGAAGAATAATAATATGCAAATTTATATTGCATGATGATAATCTATCTGTTCGCCTTTAAAAACATTTTAACGAAATTCTAATGCTTGCACCTTCTGTAATTTTTTTAGAATATGACTTTGACATCCGTGTAACGTTTACCTATATTTACGAAAATCCATATTGACTTGTCATTATTGTTATCTTTCTGTATCCTTAAGTCAAAGCGTGCCAGAGTGTATTATATTTTTTAATGGGAATGACGTATGGCGAAGTACATGAGATGGAAAAGAGGTCAGTGATATGGATGGGCAAGCCCAGCATAAAAGAAACAGGACATCCCATCAGAAACATTTTTAGTGCTCATAACTTGCCTTCACCAGGAACATTTTGTTAGTGTTCATGAAAAAAAAAGTCTCACCACAAACACTGTTTTTAAAAAAAGGTCCCCACAGGAGACATTTTTTGCGTTGATCTAAAAATTAAAATACAAAAAATAGTATGTACAGAAAAAGTTTTAAGTGGTCACAGGGAAAAAAAAAGAGGCTTTAGTATATTAGACAAAAAAGTGATTTGAAACGCGGTCAGGGCACAGCAAAAATGTAAAAAGACAACATTAAAAATAGACAACAAAATAAACAATTGTCTACCTAATAAACTGACGGTGACCGGGTCTTTCAGACCTTGCCGTACAAAGCAGATGATGTTGATGATATTTGCTGTGACGCCAAAACTACTGATGATTGCCAACAGAACAGCGTAAACTACCCACTGGAACAGAATACGTGATTCGTCACTGACCAACGTGTTTGGCTTCAAAGGTGAGTGACATGCATCTGTTAAACCGTGGGCTACTAAGAGTGAGCAGTCCGTGGCGTTGGCATCTTTGAGAACAGTAGCCATTGTGAGAGAAGCAGGACAAATTGGAGATGTAAGTTGTAATTAAATCCACCCGTGCTGGACTTAAAAGATCAAGAAAAAGAATAACCCATGAAACATTTAAGTTGCGCATGCCAGATATTTTCGAAAATGTCTCCAAGAAACATGAGCGCTGGCAAATTTGGGAAAGATTATTGGTTGCAGTCCAAAGATATTACAAGAGTGCTCAGGTTAAAGCAACCGAAATTGTTGACAGAAATTACGTTGTATGGCACGAATATATAGACTTAGACTGATTTTGTCCCCCTGATTATAAAACAGCTCTTAAGTAGGTAGACTAGAACAGTTACTGACTCTGAAATGGCTTGTTAATGATATTGGCATGGGATGGAATTTAGTATTACTATTATTATTTGTTCTCCTCTCCGGTCACAAAACAGTTGATCGGAACATTGTAGTCTATATTAAATGGTTTGAAATGAAAAGTATTAATAAATATGTCGAATAATTATGTTACTGAGATTCGTACACACGTAAGACTATATCTACGTACGCTAAATTGAGATCTTAACTGCATCTGAAAGCATTAATCTGAATCACAGATGAAGTGGCAGAAGGACAAAATTCTGGACTTTCTTATTAATCTACCAGAGTCATATACAATTAAGGACTAACTAATAAAAGCTCCTCAGGAAAAGAACGTCTATTAGAGCAAGTATTTCAACCCTTTTCTTCAGAAAACAAAATCTGTCGTCCCTGGTTTAAGTTTGCACAGAATAGTAAATGATATTTTTTATTGGTGAATTGGTTATGAATTTAAATAACTTTATACTTCCCCTTTGACGAAAGACAATTCCTCTTTGGAACGAAGCATAACAGGAGACGGAAGGTCAAGAGAAAGGCGGCTAATGAGTTGTCTAAAAACCAAGTATCATTTTATATAGGCCTATTCTCACGCAGTAACTTGAGATTAAAAATGCATTGACCTGTACAACTACTATATTATAAATGATTCACTTCACCATTGACTGAGTTCATGGGACAAGAACACGGTCATTTCAGTTTTGAAGAGCTGTCAGAATTAATTCCTTTATGTTAGGGACCTAATTACTTCTAACTATAAACATGATTGTATAAATGACTACGAAATACTTTTGCCAGATGATTGAAATCGAACATTTTAAATGGCATGACATGTTTGATAAATTACAATATTTTCTTCGGTAAAATCTGTCGAATTGTGTACAACAGCAGAAACAGATTCGAGTCGCAAGTTTGGCTGTAGCGAAATGCCGATGTTGTTAATGAAATACGGGAATAAAGAAAATTTATACGAAGTCCCCGTTTACAGTGAACGAAATCTGAGGGTACATTTAAACTGGTTGCTCGCAGGATATGGGAATCACTGTACTCAAAGCTAACTGAAACATGCCAGAATTACTTTACTTATTTAAAGGCCGTGTTGCTGTTTAATTTAACAAAGATTTTCTTGCTGCCTACACATTAGTGTCACTGGGTTATGTGTTTCCATCAATGACTTATTATACATTATTCTTACTATTTATGCAATTGGCACTTTACAGGTAATGTTAGAAAATTTTGGGAATATGGCGTTTGTTGACATGCTATTGTTACATTAAAAATTACAATCATTGCCTGCTTCCAGTGGCCACGACAAAAAGCCAACGATGTGTGTCATATAATCTATCTTAGACAACATCATTGTAGTATTGATTACATAATGCTCTTTGATTTTTAATCACAGTGCATCATCCACCGCTAAGGAATGTTATTAATATAGTGACAAGGAGATTGAGGTCAGGGCGACAGAACAGAATTAACCTGTGCTCAGTCATCTGAATATGTAGTGGTATTTACGTTTTCAATTAAAATTGTCTTTGTCTCCCTCTTTCCTATATGTCGCGACCTTATACACATGTTACAGTATAAGCACTTTAATTGCAGTGATAAACGTTATCCTTACCACATAAAATATTGATGCTAGAGATTTTGATACTTATCAAAGTGAGATGTTCATACATATTTGAAACTCCTGGTAGACAAATTGCTCAGAGACAGAAGTTGACTAAAGTAATCATTATTCTGTGAATAAACGCCTCTTTGTTTTGATTATATATCCATTATGATTATCAGTTTTCGACTAAGTCTCCATGCCTTCTACTGTGAATGTGCCCTACCCAAGTCAGTTGAAGCTGATTCGGATCCGAGCAATAACCGCGGTCAAAGTCCGAAACAACTGGCCGGCATATTGGGTAGTGATGAGATCCAGATCCAGATTTATGTCGTGCATTTTGGCACCTACTTCTCATTTCAAGAGGACTTGCATCTTTTAAAATATGACTTTTTTTGTAATTACTCTTAGAGAAACATTGTTTTACAATACCATACACTGTTATATAAAGTTTATAACAAGTCATTGCTAGTCACCGCGATTGAACGCGCAGCTCTAAGCAAAATGCTCATTTACGTAAGGGGTGGGCAGAGGAATAAAAGTTAAGTGTCTTCCCCAGGACCCTTCAGCGCAAACCGTCCGACCTAGGTATTGAACCCACAAATCCTAGACTTGACAGTCTTCAAAATGTGAGACAACTCACAAGCTATTACAGCCACGCTGTTTCATCTACGTTTACCAAGTGCCATAATGTAGTATCGTGTGCTGTAAATTTCCCCACATCTCATTTGTCTTCAATGAACCTACGGCATTAGACTATTTCTTGAAGCGCTTGACTGAGCTTTTAGCCTGATGCAAGTACAGAAGATGGACCATGATAAATATGGATATTGAAAAGGTGGTTGTCCAAATTGAAGATGTGTTTGGCCCAGAAAAGGTGAACTTTGCTGCGATTTTTAAAGGCAAAACAATACAACATTGACAGCAAAAACAAAACTCTAAATAATGTATTTCCAACAGAAAGAACTTATAACGTACAATCGACTCAGCAGAATCACAATACGAATAATCGGAACTCTCAGTATTTTCTATATAGAATGCCGGGTTTCTGTATAAAAATCACTGAATAATCGCAATTCCTTCCAATCGCAACTTTTTCCACGATAGATGTCTATGCAGTTTTTTTCTATTAGTAGATGACTGCTGAATAAGAGTGATTTAATTGTGTGATGTGCCGTAGCATGTCTCGAAGGACAAAAATTATTTTGCACTATCCTTTACCCGGTACTTGGTAAAAGTCTGCCAATGTCGATATCTTGCAAAGTTAGTATTTTCAATAGCAACAGTCTCTGTCTATATAGCTTAGAATACATGGAATGTGCTGTGTAACTTTGGACAATGCATATTACATCTACTGTAGTTACAAAGAAAAATAACAATAAGATATTACATTAAAACATTGTTGGATTGACAAGGAAAAAAGTTAGTACGAAGGTCTTCTGTTGCACCACAACAAATAAATCAAGGGCGTCTGGTCAGCCTCGTAAAAATAACATGTTATTGCTAACAGTTAACGATAGACTCGTTCATTTTCAAGAAGAATGAAACTTAAGGGGGTTAGAAGATAAGACAGGATGCAATGTAGAAACAATTTCAGGGACAGTGCCTAGGCAGAAGATCAAGGCTTATTGTTTCATACTGTTTGTGCGTGTATTATGACGTAGGATGTTATCACTGCGGAGTGTTAATACTGTATGCCATTCTTTACTTCATATGGGACTGGTAAATTTATAATTGTGGGGTGCCTGAACGGAAAGACTTAGGGTGCATATGACATCAACCGCATCCATTTGTAGGTTATTTGCATCTATTGTTTTTTTTCTTTCGGTCCTATCAACATTTCGTATTATTCTAATCACTGTGATTTCGGGAACTTTCTCCCATGGAGGTTAAAGTACTTTTTCCCCCGGTGTTTTAAAGGCAAGAAAAAAAAAAGGAGGGGGGGGGGGGNGGGGGGGGGGTGTCAACGCCCGAAATTTTTTACAGATCTCTTTCAAAAATAGTCACCTCGACTTCTGATTTCGTTCCCAATTTTTCATTAGGCTGGTTTTGACCGCGTGCTAATACATAGGCCTACACACTTCATTTTTTTTTAATCTGGAAGGCTCAAATTGTACCTAAAAACTTTAAGTTTGGATGCTTTATTTAGATCGCAGGTCATTTTACATATTATTTCTACATTCTGACACTGGCTGGGACGGTCCCCAGCAAGAAAGATTTTATCATAGCGGATTATTTGGTTGCACAAAATGAGTGATTTGGTCTTCTAATAGGTGTCTGAAACCTGTAGAATATTAGAGGTACACAAAGCAGGGATCTCTTACCACCGTAAAAATTACATTAGTCCATCGGTGCTGAATGCACCTTTAGTAATTCATCTTTACTTATTTGGGCTAAAGATGCATCAGAAATAATCCGGAACGTTTAAAAATCGCGGAAACTTCGTCCCGCACCTTCTTTGTGCATATTTCAGCAGAAAGAATCATGTCTGTGCCGAAGAGACCATTGTGGAACATCTGTAAGAGCTTATTGACGATTGGCAGGCAGTAAGAACGATGCATATTTATTATTCAACCTAGATATCCTTTGACTCTTTGGAGTGCGAAAAACTGCTGTTCTACTCGGTCTAGGCAAAACTTTGGTCAAATTTTCTGCCAATGTTTTTCTTATCACAAGAAAGGCTTTACTCCTTTAACATTAACACAAGACAGGAAATGCCAAAACGTTCAAATATGCCTATGCGGGAAAAAGGAACTTTGCTAAGAAAAAAGAGGACGTTTTGTAGCAGCTGTTTCTATTGTCTAATAACAAAATTTTGCTCCTTACGGCTGATTCTTAAAAGGCAAATTCTTGGCTCTTTTTTTATCTGAGGTATTCTATAAATAGACTAGTCATACTTAAGGTTGGAATTGGCTGGCAGTCAGAGCCATTGCGGTAGCATGAGGGTCGCATTAACTATGTTTACAATGACAAAAGGGGATCAAGACAACCCATCTGTTAACTTTTATCCATTAGATATTGCAATCATGCTAAAGGTTACATGAGATGTTATGCTAGTATAACATATTACTTATAGATACAGCAAATATTTTTTCTTTCCCTTTCAGACGTAGACGATAGGTTAGGCGGAGAAATTTACAAGATATACTCACGCGCATCTTGAACTGATAGTTATTTGAAGAGAATTACGCCAAGTATTAGACGTTAACTTTTCTCATTCTGACTAGGCACTTTACTGAGGGCTGAATTGGCCGCTCGTGCGCCCATAGGGTTTTGAAGACGGGGACGCTACGGGCGAGTAGACACTGGTTGGGAAACTCGCGTATTTAGTAGCGTTTTCTTTGTTTCGGCCTACTTCTGATACGTGTTTTTGAAGACAACATGCTGGGCTTCAAAGTGACGTTAACTGTTCTCATTGTGACTAGGCACTTTACTTTATTTTTTTCTTTGTTTTGCACATTTCCTCAGAATATTTCTGCACTAGATTCTCTTCTACCTCTTGCTGCGATAAAGCATAAGAACGTAAGGAATGAGTTTTATGTCTCATTCGCGTGCAAACATTTCGTCCGTAATTCGAACGGTTAAAGCGTTGCACTCAAGATGTAAAGGGCGTGGGTTCGATTCCTGACCACAGTCATGTCGTAAGTTAATGTAAGTGCCTTAAGAAAGCATTTTATTCACATTTTCCTCTGTCCGCCCGTCTGTAAAATGGGTACCTCGCTATATGCACTAGAGGATATTGTCAGAATGCTAGTGTTCAGTGCTTGTAAATGGCAGCGGCACTGTATACTCCCAGGGAGCTGAGATAGTCTTAGAGTCTGCTGGGGTAATAATAATGTGAAGTCCGTGAGCAGGCCCTAGCCTTGATACAAGATTTATAAACTGTATTATTATTATTATGTCAGTCCACAGTCATCAGTTATGGAACTTTTCAGAATAGCGGTAATGTCTACAAAGTCCATGTCTTAAATATGTGTGGGTGCATGGGAAAGCCTTTCACATCTTTTCATATTGGAAAATTGAGTTATTGATAGAATATTAATTCCCATTCATTCTGAACATTTTTCACTTTATTTGAG
Organism: Ellobium chinense; assembly: GCA_033807755.1. Taxonomy (NCBI): domain Eukaryota; kingdom Metazoa; phylum Mollusca; class Gastropoda; order Ellobiida; family Ellobiidae; genus Ellobium; species Ellobium chinense. The sequence goes on along the minus strand of JAWQUT010000045.1, from coordinate 2,245,645 downwards.
GTCAATATCTTTATTAGTTGCAAAAGTATTGGACATATTTGTAAACTTGCCTTGCCGTATAGTCTATAGATTTTTTGAAAATTGAGATTGAAGTCTTGTTAACCATGCCTTTTGAGCGAAGAGTGCTTCAATAAAACACAAAACAAAATTAAAACCTCATTTTCACTAACAAAATTTATATGAAATGGAAGATAAATGAATGAACTAATTCCGCAGAAATCTCAACTTTTTCGACTTTTTAAGACCCTAGCTCAAAATTATCCTTTGTGAGATCCGACGGTTTTTCCCAAACGGCCACACATTATAATAATGCTAGTATACAGGTCGAAATATGACGAGTTCAAGCACTGCACTAAGATTTAAAAGGACGTCATTTTTGGCTTTCGGGAGATTTTTTAAAAAAGCCTTTGTGTTTAATTCTATGAGGCTTTTATTCAACGTCGTGCACAGATTTTTGGTCATCTTAAAGTATTTTGGTTCAGATGGGACTTGCCGAATTGAGAGGGTCTGCACATTTGGTCTGTCGTTCATTTGAGTAGTTTATGGTTTCAGGCTGATGCTCACAGACCTCGTTGTTAGATTAACGATATCTCGGGTCTTCTTGTTCTCCGGTTGCATTCTTGTCAAAATGTAGGATATTAATATTTTTCAGATAACTTTCCGTTCCAGCAATAAAACATTCAAGACCGAGAACTAAAGCTAAAACTAAATGTACTATAGATCTAGTTTGTCATTTGGTAAAAACAAAATTAAGAAAAAAAATTACACAACAGTTAACGATTTTATTGGCCCATTTGAAAGTATGGAGAACACGATTCTCTGTATTTTCTTACCTAGTTTAGAATGAAGAGATGATGCACGCACAAAGTTGTGTTTGTTGCTATGAATGCTGTGACGGGACGGGGGTAGGTGAATGTTAATGAGCTTCCTGGTTCCACGCATGGGGACCATATCTTTGTTCAGAAACGTGCCACTGACGAAAAATAAAAATCGGATCATAGTTTTAGCTTTATTCTCGGAATTGCACGCTGAGATTTGAGTGTACATTGCACAGGGGATAACCAAGATGGTATAGCCAACTTTTTTTTTGCAATGGACAATGACGAGACGTCAATGAATGCGAGTTTTGAAAGTCAGAGTGCACTTTCGTTTTATTCAGTTCTATAACGACACGCTCATTTCATATGTGTGCGTAAGTAATTTTTTAAGGTATTGATAAACTGAGCGCTCTCAACCAGTTGCTCAAAGCAGAACAAATGAGGCAGATTCGGTTTAGTTTGTAACATTGGGTTATAAAAATAAGCAAAACTCTGCATTGTTTTAACAGGAAAAAGAAGATAAATGGAAGATCACAGTATTATAAGCAACTCAAAAACCATTAAAAAAAGAATTNCCAATGTTTTGTTTATTAGCCTAGGCCTGCTAGGTCTAGCCTAATTGGACCTAAATTCTACAATTTTGGAGCCATTACACCTTGGTGAGTGATAATATACATGTATTTTTGTGCGATCCTGGCCCTGTAACTGATCTGTACTTTTTGGTGCCTTTTCAACCAACCTGTTTCTAACTACTCAAACTTTTGTTGTAGCTTTTCAGGCATTGTGATGATGCCTACGGATTTTTTAAGTCCATACTCTGTGTTACAGTATCATACTGTTAACATCAAATGTGACTCTACGAACGGAACGGATATTACACCACTTTCGACTAATACCGCATAGGTGACTATAAGTGACAATCATGTTCAACTATGATTATCCTGTTGAGAAAGCCAGCCTTCGCTCCTGGTACTGATTAAATATCAAGCACAAGAAATTACTTAACCAATCAGCACAATAGTCAGTCGATCAATCACGAATCAATTCATTGAATCTTGCATCCAAATCCAACACCTACGTCCACAGGATAAACACAAAAACTGATTAATGAGAAAACACATTTATTGTTTTGCATGTATGGCGTTTTACTTGTTCTCACAGTCTCAGTTATTTCCTTAGCTGATCTTGACAGGTCTTTTAACAAATTGGCATTTTCAGTTCTAAAGAGTTTTAAAGTCATTTTACCATGTTGAGGCAGTTATGATCATTCTGGGCAAAAGTCCTTCGCGCCGTTAAATAAACTAGGGACAATAGAACAAGTAATAAAACTCATCATTTCTTTCATGCGGTTCGCAATATAAATTGGGTCTTTTTTAAGGAGACTAACTCACGCCGTCCAGCCCAGATGCCAAACCACAAACCTTATTGATATTCTATATACAGTTTGAATTGTGTGACTTAGCGACTTCCGAGCAGCACAACCACCCTGCCATTGCAAAAGCTAATGGGCTTATTTACAGATGCAAACATTTCGTCCGTTATGAGCATATTACTGTGTTTGCTATAATGTAAAATGTAAAAGATATGAAAAAGAAAAGTAAAAGAGAAATAAAGATGTAAAAGTGAAGTTAGCAGAAAGACCTAGTCTAGCCTTTTCATGGCAATGATGAGGTCTGATGTACTTTTAAAAAAAAACAGTTTTACGTTCTTGAGTTAGAAAAGCTGTAACATTAATTCCAACTATTTCTGAGTATCTAAAATAATTATTGTGAGCCCAATTCATTCACAAACATTATTATACACCGTAAACACACTGTAACGAATGCACCTTAAAAATCCATGAGTTTAGAATGACTGGTCTACACATTTTGTATTCCTGTGAAAAAGGTTTCGAAACATCGCTCTGTACCGACTGCTCATCCGATAATATATAAAGATGTTCGCCGATGAGTTGGCGCTTTGGAGCAGGCTGCAGAGGCCTCCAAGAATGATGATCAAATTTTGATTCGGACCATCAAACGCCAACTCGGGTACTAGAAAGAGTACAATGAAGACAATGCATATTTGACTGTAACAGATGATAAAGAGTGTAGAAACGACAATCACCATTTTAGACACTTTGTGATCTCTTTCAGATGTGCTGTCCACATTCGAGGGTGCTGCACGAGTCATTCGCCACTTGGATTTTTCTCGCAGTTTGACAACCAAGATGGCCGTGCTGATGATAATGATTATGTAAGCACTGAACGGAATGAACACGTTATTCAGAGCGACATAGATCTGCTCGACAATGTCTCGGTTGTCTTTGTAGAACAGCTGGAGAATAGTCCTGTTTTCTTCAGGGGAGAATGTCCAGGCGAGTTCATTGACGTAGTACATCGGGGAGACGGACATGGTGAGGAGGAGGAAAATGCTCACGACGATGATGGTGACACGTCTTGGGGTGATCATACTTTTCACCTAAAAGAGTAGATTTACCTGCGTTACTAAAGAACTTGCGTAATAAGGATGGGATCTCTAACCATCGTAGGAATTAGATTAACTCTGCATATTGAACGCTACTTATGTAATTCTTATGATGGTGAGACATCCCATCGTTAATGCACAAGCTCTCAATTAACAGTAAACATTCCAAGCACATGCACTAGTGTGCGCGCGCATGCACGCACGCAAGTACGCATGCATGCATGCACGTCACAGAGAGAGAGAGAGAGAGAGAGAGAGAGAGAGAGAGATGGGAAAGAGAGCGTGCACACACGAACAAACTGATGTTTGAGAAAGAGCAATCGAATTTTATCAGAACGAATAATTAATTCTTGTAAAGGTATGCATTGATGGGTGGGTTTGAAAATGTTGAGAAAATCTGATACCGGAAATTGAATTTGTTCAGATCAGCAGAATTCGAGTTGATCTGTCAATGCAAGCGAAAACTAATTTAACGATTTAACAACCTCAAAATAATTTCTTTACTTGTAAAAACACCAGGGAAGCTGGCGCGAGGAATAATGAGTTGTTGTTGATAGCTCGTATTAATCATTAACATACAGCAGCTCAGCGATTCTCTATCATAACAGAAACGAATTTTCTTTTGAAGAATTTTAAGAAACGCAAAAAAAACCCAACAAAAAACAGGTATATGAAACTACGGAAAGAAGAGTTTAAGATAAGTACAGAAAGGGAGGAGATGAAGAAAGGAGTAAAATAACTGTTAGCGTATTCAGCAACAAAGGGCGGCGAAATAAAAAATCATGATACAGGTGATAACTTGGGCATGAAATCTGTGGTGTAATCATTTTTTAAAAAACGGTGGGAAGTCGGTGAAAGTGAAATCGAAGAATCAAAGTCATCGTTGCGGATTAGATGTCATGTTTCGGATTAAAAGGAGTGTCTGCTTCATCGATAAAAAAGTATTAGAAATACTAGAGCTATTTCTTTTTTGTATCAAGGGAGTGAGCTTACAATGAATAAACAGAAAACCCGACGAGACTTTGAAATCTTTAACTAAGATTAAACGGGTTTCCTATTAACCGGCTTCGATTTAACAGACTCCCAGCCCACTGCAATATGTTCATAAATTTATAATAGATGAGATTGTAGTTGATCTTAAGAATTGTTTTGTCGTCTTACACAGGGCATACCTTCAAAGGACTCACAACACAAAAGCATCTTTCCAGCGTTATAACGGCCGTGAGCCAGGATGAAACTCCACTGAAGGTGATGTACGGTGAAGAACACGAAATGTATAGGAGATCAGCCACATCCACTGGCAAACCCAGCATGAGGAAGGCAGGGTTGTTACCAATGGACAGGAATATACACGTCACGAGAATTCCAAAGTCTGAGATGGCTAAACCTGAAAAATTGAGACAACAGTTTGAAGAATACTTCTACAAGAGGTTGGATTTGAAACGGTTTGGATAGCAATGCTAGGTTTGCCGAAATAACGCAGTGGTTATGGACTTGAAAGTGGTGGATGAACAGGAAAAGACATTTTGTGAACGAATTATTTAACTACCAAGGCGTTTAAAATCTTAAAAGGAAATTCAGCACTAGTAGATTTCTTCTATTACTTTTAATATGACTGAGTTCACCGAGCCAATCACAAATTTCATTGCACTTCATTAACTCTTGTACAGTCGCATGTAGGAGCAAACTATAAAGCAAAATGCAAAGGATGTAGTTAGTGATTCTTTAACTTAAATAACGTGAACATTAGAGGACAAGTTGAACGTGATCGTCAAGACTCGGTGGCATGCCTAAATTGCCCTAAATAAAAGTATTAATGCACTAGAACTAACGCAAGTTTCCATTCATTGTTAATACAGAATGGCTTTGGTATCGCCGCTGACAGCATGCGAGAAATGTTATTGAAAGTGTGGAACTGCACATGTAATTATGACACTACAGTATATTATAAAATACAAATATTTCGTTCTGCATTTAAACAGGGTTGAGACTGCCATGGCCTGGTTTAAATGTCTGTAGCACTAAGACTTCCTTGATAAAAAAAGTTTAACGACAAGGTAAACAAGTTTATTTATCTCAAACCTAGACAACAACTGATGTACGTGGGCGAACAACAGAGTTTATACATTGGCAACGGGACAGCACACGGTACAGATAATAAGAAAGATATACGCACAATTAAATGGTTAAGAAAAGGAAGCAAATGATATGAACAACTGCAGACTTGTAATATTTGGACATCCATGATTACAAGCATGCAGGGAAAAAAAGTCATTGTATCAACCTGTTAATCTTAAGAAATGACTCAGCTTGAATAAACTTCACATTTTCTAAGCTGAAACACGAGCACCTCATCACTTAGATGCAAAGAAGGTACGTAACAAAACAACCCCCTCCCCCCAAAAAAAATGTGTAATCTACCTAGTAAAGTGACGGTGACCGGGTCTTTCAATCCCTGCCGCGCAAAGCAGATGATGTTGATGATGTTTGCTATGACGCCAAAACTGCTGATGATCGCCAGCAAAACTGCGTATACTACCCACTGGAACAGAGTACGGGCTCCGTCGCTGACCAAGACATTTGGTTTCAACGTAGAGTCACACCCAGACCCAGCATGGCCTAGCAAATGTGGGCAGTCTGTGACGCTGGCATCCAGACTGACAGAGGCCATTGTAAATAAACGACAACAAACACATTGCAGGTGTAATTTGTAGATAATTTATAGACAACACTGCTGTATATCTCTTATAAAAAAAACTTCATTTTTTTTCTTATCAGCCTTGTATTAGTGCCACTAGATCATCGTGTTTTTGTCAGTTAATGAACAAACAGTAATTTCCACTACATCACTTCAAATAATATCAGATGTCGATGAATGCTATTGCTGCTTACATGTTTCCGAAGGAAAGCGATAGACGAATATCTTCAATTAAATGTTTCGAGCATTTTCAGATATGGCATTCCTTGACATGCTATAGTTACATTCATATAATAACCAGTATTGTATTATCTCAGTGATTACGGTAATGAATCAATACAGTTTGCTAAATCATCTACATTATAATGTATCAAGTTGGTAGTGACTGCTCATTCCTTTTAAAATCGTTTTCACAGTGGGAGATGAGACTGTCATCGAGTTTCAAAGGAAAGATATTAACGTCGTGACAAGGGTGATGATGTCAATGTAACATAAAAATTAGATCTGATCATGTCATTCTATTGATGTTTCCGAATGAACCGTGGTCGTCTGCCTGTTTTCCCTGTTTTGCCGCTTATCATACGATTTGAGGCATAATCATTTCAGCAACGGAGACAAGTGCTACACTTAAGACAATATGTTAGAGTTCTGATATGTATTAACCAAAATGATATATTTTTTCTTTTTGCATTAATTGGTGCCCTGTATTTCTCCTCTCTCCAAGCAATTTTTTAAAAATCCATGCATGTTAAATGTCTACTTAAGAACGACGTATGATTGAGTACTTAATATCGAGGTTCTAATGAATACAGTAGGTATTATCCCATAAATGAACATCACTTTGTACTGACAATTCTTTGCATCTGGCTATAGTTTTAGTAGCTGAGACATGATACCTCCAATGAATCATTATGCATAAATGACTTTAATGAAGGGTGAAGCTAGGGTGTCAGTGAGGTGTACATTTAGTCAACAATCGGATCAGTAGAATCGCATGCACTATACTGAGCAATACCGAGCTCTCGTCATCGCTGCATGCGGGCCATGTACTTCCGGTTTGCATCCTTGAGACATCATTTATGGGTTATCAGGGGTCTTTTATATGCAGGGTCTCCTTTTCAGCTGTTCGTTTTCAAATATAACATCGTAGTGTTCTTGTTCCTCTTGATCGGACAACCAGTGTGCCTAATGTTTTTTGAGAGAAGAAATGTGGACAGTGAAGAATATAATTTTTGTAGTTTATCTTATGAGGGGTGCGAATCTGCAATCGACAGTACACTTGTGGCAGGGAAGAGTAAACATAGCAGTTGTGACGTTACTCACTGCTTATCGTGCAGTATAGTCTTCTTTGTTAGCACTATGAGATTTAAGGGCTTGATAGCCTAGTGGGCTTGAGAATCAAGAGTTCGGGGATTAATCCTCACTGCAGGCATCTTTTTTTATCGTTCTTTCTAATAAATGTGTGCAAGCAAATGAGATTACTCGATGAACCATTCCTCGGAACTTCAAGAGTTGTATCTCCTGCAGTGCTGAACAGTCAATGACAGAAAGAGCTGGAACGCCTAATAAAGCTCAAGAGTGGTAGTCGAATGAGAGCGACTTTCATTTTGTGAAATCGGTTGATTGAGGCTAGCAAACTGAAGACAGAAGAGGGTCAGCTGCTTTTTTTTTTCACTAAGAATTACATCTTGTTCGGCCTGCATGGGGATCGTCGTCCCGGAATTTTCAGACACATGGAAAAGTCACTTCCCACCTTCCCAATGCAGAAGAGACATAAAATAATGCACTGATTCGCGAGTGGCGTTTGTTTTACTTATATCTTTGCTCATTCATTAGCTTAGAGACTACCATTGATTCTTGCCACACCCTCCTCCGACACAAGGCCTTGGTTTACACTCGCTACCTAAAGAAAAAATCTATCCATTCAATCTTTTCAACATAAACCGCATGTTTTTTCTTAGGCCGACTTAATTAATGAAAAGATTTATGGCATGATTACCACAAATGTACGGTACAAAGCAGGTTAGACTAGACGCTATTGTCCAAGCTAACTTGACTATGTTTCAGACACATCAGATGTGGGTTGGGAGCGCAAGAATTTGTGAAATTTGTAAACATGAAGAGTGGATCATAGCCATGAAATGGGACTCCAAACGGCTGTTTGCGAGCTCCATTATGATGCTAGATGCCCACCACGATATTTGCCTATAACTTGTTGAATTGTTGCAGCTGCGAAGTTTCCTTTCTTTTTTTACGTAAGCCGAGGTGACTCGGGAAGATGGAATCTACTATAATCTTTAATATTGGTTTCACTTGATATCACAGCTTTAGGCCTCAGCAGAAGGAGGAAGGAGGGTCACCAAACCAATCATTCTTGCTCTTGTCATGTCTAGATTTTTCAGCTGTGTCGCGAAGCCAGATCACTCACTCACTGAACCATGTCATTCTTGTCGTACTGTTTCCGAGGTTCATGTTCATTAAGGTGTGACTTCTTGTAACACTTTTTGTAGGCCTTCATTCTTAGGACAAACACTGCAGATAACACTTTTTTTTATATAATAACAGCGGCAAACAATTTCAGCGTAAGTTAAAGTTCCGTACATCAGAGAATATTCTGATGTTTACGAATGTTTATGCGGTGAAGACTATTTTGTAAAGTTCTCACAATACTTTAGCTATTTAAATGTAACCTTAATGGACTAAAATTTAAAGAATTTCGAAACCACAGAAGCTCTAAGTATGCTAGGAAAATTGCGTTGTCGTCTCATCTCGAACTGATTCCACTGAAATTATTTTAGAACCTCTGCGCGAACATATGATATATCATTGGGCTTTACATTTATCAACGTGAGTGGCAAACAAAAGTTAAAATGATTTTTTTTCTTTCAAAGTTAAAGATGAATGGCCATGTTATGTTAACACAATGGTAGTGCTTCATGGCGCGAATAGTCCAAGCTTTGACTCTTGCTAGCGGTGAATTCCTCCTTCGATAGTTTTATAGTTTTCACTGTGTATTGAAGGCAGTCAATTGTCATCGGCCTGATAAATCATATGCATACCCTGATTGGTAAAGGTAAAAATGTTTGAAGTAAAACAGAACTGAAAACGAAAATGCCAAACAAATTAAAATATTGCTCTGTTTCAAAGATTATCATTGATTAAGGCCATAAAAATCAAATTTGCGCTCTATCGAATGCCACGAAATAGTTTTATCTCTAACAAAGACGGCATCACACTGGTGCAAAGAAGGCAATTTTTTATAAACTTTCTGGTTTTAGGCATGGTTTTCCAATATTAAGGTGTGTCTAAGAAACATCAACAACAATAACAACAACAACAACAAACTTGTGGATGCTGTTCTCGAGAATACATACCACAATGTGGTATAGTTTATAATGGTTCTACTGCTGCTTGGTAAGTAAGAGATGATAAGGACACTTTTTTTTGGTTGACAAGAGAATCTGAATCGAATCTGAGTTTAGGAAACATCCATTTTCGTTATTCGCATTGTAGGAAATATTTTTTAGAATGCCACGCGAATTTGATTCATAACAATATACATGCACTGTAAAATCTCCAAATAAAGTATGCCCTCAATGCATGGAAAAACTAATCGTACTATTGAGGTATACTTATTATCGGGGTCCACCCGATAATGAAATAATGAATCCGTGCATGTGAAATTCATGTAAAATCCCCTCCTTTAAGGAGGGGAAAAAAGATAGGTCAGGCAAAATGTTATGAATGAATGGATGNTCGCATTGTGGGAAATATTTTTTAGAATGCCACGCGAATTTGATTCATAACAATATAGATACATGCACTGTAAAACCTCCAAATAAAGTATGCCCTCAATGCATGGAATAACTAATCGTACTATTGAGGTATACTTATTATCGGGGTCCACCCGATAATGAAATAATGAATCCGTGCATGTGAAATTCATGTAAAATCGCCTCCTTTAAGGAGAGGAAAAAAGGTCAGGCAAAATGTTATGAATGAATGGATGAATGATTGAATGAATGAATGAATGAATGAATGAATGAATGAATGAATGAATGAATGAATGAATGAATGAAACAAACAAAAAGACGAGAAGAAAAAAGTTTATATTCAACATAAGTCTCGTCTCATGGTATACAAGAGATACATGCACACAACTCACTATTATTAATATTACTATTAAATAAATTGTGTCCCAGCTGAAATGCTTAACAAGGTAATTGCCAGTTACCGCCGTGAAGGCGTGTTGGTCTCTCCTCCAAACAGCCTCACGCCAGATTCTCATTCATCACAACATTGGTTTTTTTCTATGCTGTTGTGTATTGTTAACTATTTTGTAATGGATGTTTATTGTTAAGTATTTTGTAATGGATGTTTGGATGCCCATATCTCGTGTTCACAAGAGCTTAATAAACTTGCTTGAATCTTGAATCTTGGTGGAGGTGAGAGATGGTCGTTATGCGTCTTTTACAAGGACATTGTGCTCATATAGTATGAACAAGTGAGCGAATGATGGAAGTTTTTCAAATGAGTGACCGAATGAAGTAATTGTTAAGAACATAATTATTATCATAAAGCTCATTTACAACAGGATGTTGTCTGAGTCAAGTAATTGTATTGTTATTGTTGTTATTGCCATTTATTGTCTGACCCAAGACCCAAACTAGAAACACGAGATGTGAAAGACTTCGGATTCTCAGAACACCGTATATGTAGGACTGCAACGTTCTTATGTAAATACGAGTTTACAGGGAAACCCTGTAATGCAGAGTGTAGTCTGCTGAAAGCACGCTAGAAACATAGAGCAAGCAAATGAAAGTTGTGTAGACTACCATGAGATTTGGCACCTTCTATCCAGCAATATATTTTAAGCACCGGAAAATGCCTTCCCTGAGCACAAGCTCAAGACAAATAGAATAGCGTCCTTGTTGTGGTAGAAGCCTCGTTTCCTGAAACACTAGAATAATACGCTGGTCCTCATTTGCTGGACCACCAGAGGTCTATATCAAAAATTAAAAAAAACTACGTTGAAATCTCCGATCCAAAAACTTTCAATATATCCACCAGCCGATACGCTCTAGGTTAGGAGACATTTGTGAATATGAGTGAGTGAGGGAGGAAATGCTCTGTTTATTATTGTTTAGAAATTATGCTGCCGACACTAACATTCTCATTGTGTGACAGGGTTCACGTTTTAGAATGAACGTTTAGAGGTCAGGCGTTTTTACATTAATGACTTGCGTTTTGAGTGATTCTCTGTACGTGTGCAAAATAGGTTTGGGAACATTGTCCTGTATCTACTACTCATACGATAGTAAATGAAAATATTCGCAGACGAGTTCATACTTTGAGGTAGTATACAGAGACCTGCGAGTATGTAGAGCAAATTTTGATTCGGACCATCATATTCCAACTCAGGCACCATAATTAGCACAATGAACACAAGACATATTGGACTGTAACAAATGATAAACAGCGTCGAAACTACAATCACCATTTTCGACACTCTGTGATCTCGTTCAGATGTGCTGTCTGCATTTGCATTCGAAGGCGCTGCACGAGTCACTCGCCACTTGGCTTTTACTCGAAGCTTGACCACCAAGATGACCGTGCCGATAATGATGGTGATGTAAGCACTGAAAGGAATGAACACGTTATTCAGAGCCACATTAATCTGCTCCACAATGTCTCGATTGTCTTTGTAGATCATTTGTAGGATGGTTCTGTTTTTCTCGGGTGAGGGTATCCAGGCCAGATCATTGACGTAATACATAGGGCAGACAGAGACGGTAATGAAGATGAAAACACAGATGACCGCGATGGTGACTCGTCTAGGAGTGATTATATTTTTTACCTGAAAAAAGATGTCCCTGTGTTTTAAAAAAATCTACCTTTACCTATGATGTGGTGTTCCTAAAGCGAGGTCGGATGTAACCACTAATGTATCTTAATCCACATAACCTTATTACATTTTTATAGTAAAGGCATTCACAGTCCAAGAGCCTAAAAGTTTGAACAAACTTATGCCAAAGCGTATTTATTCGAAATAAGAGAACTTGCACATTAACCATGGGATCATTCAGCATCGTCAGAATTTCATTAACCTTGCATGTTGAACATCACTAAGGATGCACTTAACATCGGTACACTAATGTAATTCTGTAGATGGTAACAGATCCATCGTTAACAAGCAAGCTCTCAAATCGCCTCACCGGATTAATACTGTCGTAAGTCCAGAAATGACTTTAAGTACCAAAGATAGTATTACTACCATGCGGCGAAATATTGATTACGAACGTATCCGGCAATGCCAGTGTAATCTAGAAAGAGAAATGGAATGAAGTAGGCAGAGCAACAGCAAGGCAAAGATGAGCTAAAGACTAGTCTGCTTTTGGAGAGGATAAAAGGAAATAAATTTGATGACAAGAGCATTCAGCAACAACAACAACAAAAAAAGGATGTCGTTATTAAAACTAGGGTATACTTGTGCTATCAGTTAATTACAATTTTAACGTTAGCAAATGCGATGGACCCTATGCACCATTCCCGATTATGCCACATATGATAAGAAGTGAGGAAGTCAAAAATTGATGAATGGGTAGTGCGCGTGGCGTCAAGCAAGGAAGCCAAAAAGAAAGAAACTTTAAAGGTGCTCGTGAAGGGGTCTAAAATGGACAAGAAACTGCAGATGTTTGAGGTTGGTAATGTCTAGTTCTGCATCTGTCAGTTGTGATGTTGAAATTGATGAAACATGGTCGCGGCATTTGTGGTGCATGACGTTCATTGACGTGACCACACATGATATGAAAGATTACGTTTGTCGTTTTACAGTGAACAAACCTTTAAAGGATTCATGACACAAAGACATCTTTCCAGCGTTATGATAGCAGTCAGCCAGGATGACACACCGGTAAAGATGATGTATGGTGATGAACATGTTATATAGATGACATCGGCGACATCGAAAGGCAAATCCAGCATGAGGAAGGAAGGATGGTTCCCAATGGACAGAAATACACACGTCAACAGAATTCCCAAATCTGAGATGGCTAAACCTGCAAATAAAGATGATTAAGATTGTCTGTCTGACAACAGATTTCCATTGTATCTCTGAGATTTTTCTTTGCATAAACGTAAGGGTTTTTCTGGATTTTTAGTCGTGACACAAAGCCACCTTATCTTAAATGTACACCTGTGTATGTTCCTAGTTCCTTATAATGCCGTATCTCCACGGGGAATATAGAAACGTCTGTGTATGGAAATGCACATACAGAGAGAGATAGTACGAACGTACTTAAAGACATACGCACATATAAGAGACATAGGTAAAATCTGGTGTCAGACAACCCTTGCTATCGCAAATAACAATTGTTCTAGGAGCATTACCCTCAGTAGAGAAAACTGCACCATTCAGCACTTTGGTGTGCAAAATTGCACGGAAGTTCCAATGCATTTATGGTGGTGAATTGCACACCATGTAATCTGCATTACAACCTTTGGAAATGCGCTGTGTATCCCTTTAAGGAACTAACCAACAAATAGGAACACTCTAAAATAGCTGGAATCTCAAGTTTGGCGTTGTTTAAAGGAGCCGGTTATGAATTTTGAGATAGTGGAGGGAATGGGAAAAGACAGTTTGTGTAACAATAATCTACGTGCAAAGGTCCGTTCATTACCACTTTTCATCTCATTAAACTTAGTCATCCATGTAATATATAAGTGTATTTTTTAATAATTTTACCGCATAAATTTGTGAGCTGGCAATTTCGTCATCTATGATCTGTTTCAAAGAAATGGGGTACATATTTATTAATAGTAATAAGAGCGCAGAGAATATTAGTGTCCCTGATTGTTATTTTTTAAAAATAGATAATGACAAAGAAATATCACAGAGTAACTTGACTGCTTTGTATTCGACATGTCAAACACTAAGATGCAAGATCACAGCACAGTTATAAAATACCATCACGCTCAATGCACATTCGCCTCAGTCATTTGTTAGATGATCTGAGTTGCTCACATTACTTTGACCTTCCATGTACTTTCTTTTCCCTGGTTAGAATGGCCAAAGTTCTTCTTAGTTGAGGTCCTTTGAGTACAAAAATATACTTTTTCCATATTTTGTTTCATGAAAAGTCATGTTGGCATTTAATGGGTTAAGACAAATGTAGACTTTTGACTCCTTGTTCTATACCAGATTTACAAGTTAAACCACATCTGCCTCATTGTTTTGGTTTGAGTTACAGGTTGAATGTGGTAAATGTCTCAGAATCTCAAAAAATGATGTTAGTGAATGTGGAATGAGCGTGACGAAGCAATTCGTCGCCCATCTCACGAAGGGGCGTATGCGACATTTTGGGTGTTTTGAGCTGAAACTACTTTCCGAAAGCCAAGGTCTATGTGCTTATGAAGAAGAATTTCGATAGCTGTAAGCTTTAAAGATACAGTATTAACCATTTACTGATTGGATGTACGTTATCAATTCTAAATCTCACTGAGACTTTAAAACCCTCTCCTGAAAACCTAGCAAATGTTGCATACGCCCCTTCGTGTGATGGACGACGAATTATGGCAGCCTACCCAGTAAACTGATGGTGACAGGATCCTTCAACCCCTGTCGTACAAAGCATACAATGTTGATGATATTTGCAATGACGCCAGATGTACTGATGATGGCCAACAGAACAGCGTAAAATACCCACTGGAACAAAATACGTGCTTCCTCACTGACCAAGGTTTCTGATGTCACAGTGAAGCCACACATGTCCGATGATGAGTTGGTCACCAAAGGTGAGCAGTACGTGGCGTTAGTATCCGAAATGCCGATGGCCATGGTGCGAGAGGGGCAGGGTGAAAAAGTTGAGGTGTACTGTGTGGTTAAATCCTTGACATCTGGTCTTGAAAGTTCCTGAAAGAAAAACAAAAATTCTCTAATAAACACTATATACCTGAGGGAAATAAATCGAAGTTTAATTACAGAAATTCCAATTCTGTGTTGACGAAGTTTCACACACATTTACAAATGGATAATGTCTGTTACTCATACATATTTCAAAGATATAGATGACACGGTTAGGTCATAATTTTAAAAAAAATGAATATACGTGTCTAACAATTCAGAACTTCCGCATTAACGATGTGATCTCTTAGCTTCGTAGGAACTACATTAACTCTGTATGTTGAACGCCACTAAAAGTGCATTCAGCACCGCTGCACTTATGTAATTCTAACGTGGTAAGAGATTTCATTTTTCAATGCGCAAGCTTTCATTTATCATGTCCGGTCTACGTCTGACCTGTTGGTACCGGCGCGTCATTTAAATTTTGACACGTCCTTTAAACTTCCTGGCTGCGATAAAAGTAATGTGCCAATCATTTTTCTTTCCGGTTTCTTATTAACTCTTGAAAGTTACTGGATTTTAACTTGGGCAATTCTCTTTTTCCCACCGAAAATGTTACTGTGTACAAAAAAAGAAGTCCGCGAAACGTAACTAGTCTACAGTGCTCATGTTACTGCAGACTAAACAGATGAAGAGAATGGTATCGTATGACATGAATGTATACTGTTTAAAGAGAGACAGCAAACTGTTACCTTATGTTATCATCTGTGAGGGCGTGTCAGTTGTTGCTGTCAATCATGAGGGCCACTGTGTGAAAAACCTTCTCTATTAGAAACTAAATATTTATATCAAACTGAGAGTCAGGTGGCAACGGAGAAGGAGACAGGTGACTTGTGTAGAAACTTAAATTTCATTTCATACACAGATACGCAATCTTTCAAGATTTCTTGAAACAAAGGAGAAGACGATGAAGAAAGAGAAACTATCAACAGTTGCGAAGCAAAATACAGAATAATTGGTTTTAATTTATCACTTCGAGAACAGGGACAGCAGTTCCTACTAAAAGGTCAGACCTCAAGACAATGAAAATGAAGTGAAAGAAGGACTTTTATTAATCCGGTAAGGAAGTTGTTTTACAATGCCAAATAGTGTTATGTGTCGCATTAATAATACACTTACACATAAAACAATATGCATTTACATACACAATAATGTAATGAAATTCATAACAAAGTTATTGCTAGTCGCCACTGTGCATCGCTTTGTTCCCTTGGCTCTAAAGCCACGTATTAATTTATAGCTGTGGGAAAAGGAATGAAATGACTTTCCGTTCCCAACTATACTACAGCGCAAACAGTCCGACTCGAGAGCCGACCTCACAAACCTTAGACTAGAGAGTCTTCAGATTGTGGAAGTATCTCACAAACCGCACAGCCATGTAAGGAAATGTGCAGGATCACAGTTACTGCAAGAAACACCTATACTGTAATACGCTTTTTATTATACAGAATAGGTAAATTAACATTTACTTTAAGTCTGAGATCTTGATATATAAACATTTCCACGATAGAACTTATGATAGGGCATTGTCGAATTTCGTCTGAACGCATGAACAGTGTCACTTGACAGTGCTCTATCATCTGAACCACAGTCTCTATGGATTAGTTTTAAAAATCTCCTAGGAAACAAATTTGTTATAGACTTATTTTGCAGAAGGAAGAAAACATATATGAAGATCCTGTTTGCAGTGAAAGGCATTCAGAGAGTAGGCCCTACATAAGTTATAGTTTTTGCTTAGACAAACTTTGAAATATTAACCAATAACTTATTACAAGTTAGCGTCCGTTGCTCAAAACATGGCTGAATTATTTAGAGTATCTGCACACAAGGACATTGTTTCTATTTCCTACACAAGAAGTCTAACATCAATATCCCCGTTGTGCTGTGTACCCTGTCAATAACTTAATAAATATTATTTCCCAAACTTTCTCACGAAATGAGAACACATGATGATTTATATGATCTTACTAATATGTTAGTAAAATACCGTTTGCACTGTGAAATATCCAGGTAGTTTTTTAGAAATTTCGGAAATATGACATTTTTTGACATGCTATAGTTTTATTCTAATAGTAATTGTCATAGTTTTATATCAGTGGCCACAACAAGAAAATGCATGTCACATAATCAGAAGGTTTCAATGTATGTAGTGCTCTTTCATAGCATGTTCAATTATTATCACATTGTATTACCTGGCCATTAGAAGAAGTTCAGACCTTGCAACTAAGTATTTAAAAGTGCTTTCAACACAGTGACAAAGTTTTAAAAATCAATGGAAGAAAAACAAAACAAGGCCTGTACCCAATCATTCGAATATGTCGCGGACTCGAAGTATTGATGTTTTCAATTAAACCTGTCTTTGTCTGCATCTGTCCTGCTTTTTGCAAATTATTATATATTTGCAGACTACATTCTAATTATTATACAGTATACATTATATTATTCTGCCGGGGCAAAAATACTTCAATAATGGAGATACGCATCAATATAACGACTCATGCATATTAGAACATAATTACATAACCAAAAATTACGTATCTCTTCCAAATAGCTGTTTATGACAGAGTAATGTAAGAGTATCATCTCCAAATATACCTTAACGCCAGCAGCGAATTGAAAACCTGTGCACAACACCAGCTCTCTATAGACAAATATACTATTTTTTCCCATGCAAGTGCATTTACCATTCAACAGACGGGTCGGAGAGCTTTGAAACAACATGTAATACCAGAAACGTATAGTGAAACACAGGACTATTGCGAGGCCGTCGCGCAATAAGTATCATCATTCACCAGTCTGCATAACACGATACTTGAATACGCCAGCACATGTGTGGGTGCATGGGAAAACCTTTCACCTCTTTCCAGATTTGAAAATGGAGTTATTGATAGAATATTAATCCCCGTTCATTTCTGAACATTTTGCACTTTATTTGAGGACAATATTTTTATTAGTTTTAAAGTAACGAACACTTTGTAAACGTACTGTTGTCCTATAGATTTTGAGAAAATCGAGATTAAAGTCTTTTTAACCACAGCTTTGAGTGAAGGGTGCTAAAGAAACAACAGTTTAACCTCATTTTCATTAACAATATGTATATAAAAGAAAGATAAATGAATAAACAATCTGATTCCGCAAAAATCTCAATTTGGCCCAGAAAGTCAAAACACGACTTTTCACAGCACTACCTCAAAATTACCCACTGCGAGATCCGACATGGTTTTCCCGTGTGGCCATCCACGCACACTGCGTCTGGCCAGCCAATGAAATATCACGCTAATTTCAACTGGGTAGGCCTAGCGAGTTTTGGTGATCACTCGGCTATGGCATTCAAAGATCACATAATGGGAGAGCTAATTTGAAATTACTGTGGCTCTGAATTTTTACTTCAAAAGCGTAATCCAGTCATTAGCGAGACACCTAGATGGCAGAGCTACATATGAAAACTTGACTTTTATAAATTTTGACTGTATATATATTAATATTTATAACCATTTGCCTTTCTCTTGTTTTTAAGACGATGCACTGCTCTACCCTTGTAGAGGTCAGTGCATTACTGTGGTGCGCATTGCCCTTTTCTAATTCAGTTATGTTGCATGCAAAATTGCGCACCAAAATGTTGAACAGTGCCAGGGCTCAATACAGCATTGTTTGATTTCCTCATGTCTAGAGGTCTTTTTCATCTGCATTCAATTCTCTTTTAACCGTCACATCTATAAAGATCGACGTTACCGAATTCAAAATAGCTTTAAAATTTTTATTACACACTGTTAGTTTAAATGAATATGAGCCATGAGATATACTGCACCTATTATTAACATTCTATTACTTTGAACGTTGAGTTGATACTGGGTCGAAATAACCTAGTGGGGCTGTTACGCATATTGCTGTCTAGATGGAGTCTTCCTCGGGCAATTGTCAGCGAGTGGCGTTGTGACTTTGTAAAATTGTACAGTTAATTGTAAATGGCACTGTTGCCGTTTTGCGTATGCAATCATGTAATGATAATATGGTCCAGGTGTAACATGAGACAGGCAAACTTTGTTTTGGTGAAGCTACGTGCAAATCATCTTGAAATATTATTATCTTACTTCCAGGTTCATTTTGGAACATAACTTCCGTAAGAAAAACACAATCAAAGCAAAACTTACCAAATGACCTGACTGACTGCTGAGATCTGGAACATTCCCTTTCATTAGTCGATTGAAGTCTTTGGCATCCTGGTTAATCTGTGAAAGGAAAACAGTCATTTATGAACAAGCAATCAGTGGATTTCTGTCACGCATGCGTACCCTCCAGCTTTATACAGATCACAATTTGGCTGTTATTGGCTGACAAATTCATAGAAAGCAGGCAAATTAATAGAAGGCAGTTGGCTGACAATTTAGAGAAAAGTAATTAATTGACTGACAAATTAACAGAGAGGTAATGGCAAGACAACGGCATACAACAAAGGCAGTTAGAGCAAGCCGTGATCCAGTAGGCTACGCAAAGCTAAATCCGGATTGGTTGTTTATTCATTTGGGTAGCTATAGATTTAAATTTATCAGTTCTTGGCTATCTTTAAGTTCAACATTCAACATAGAATGCAGTATAGGTGCACAGAATGCTTTTGACAAGCTTAGCTCTGAATAACCAATGACTTGGACACTGGCATGTCCCGATGTAATGACCACACAGCACGAATGAAATATTAATTCTATAGGCATTGCCTAGTGGTTGTCATTGTTTATTATCATCATAACTATCACCTGTACTAAAAAATAGAAAATACACATGACTATTAAAATCGTAATGTTCAATAGCAAGAAAAAAGAGAATTTACCCATCTTGGATTCCTTCAAAAAGTGTAACTATACAGCGACTTATTGCGTAGGTCAAAGCTTCAGTGTTGTGGAAGTATGTGATGCAGGCATCAGTTCAGTGGATGTTGGTTATGCAGACATCAGTGCTATGGATATTTGTGATGCAGGCACGAGTGCTGTTGAGGTTGGTGATGCAGGCACGAGTGCTGTTGAGGTTGGTGATGCAGGCACCAACACACTTGTGGTATGTGATTAGAGCACCAGTATAGTGGAGGCCTCCATGACAAAGGCACCAGCGCTTCACTCCATTCGCATCAAGAATATCTGAGAACACACCTCAACGGAGGGCGGGCAGCAGTTGATCTGTCTGTTGTTCCTGCACTCTGCAAACGAGTACTAATATGATTCGATCTTTTAAATTTAGAGGAAGTGTTTGTACACGGAACATCGATAATTTTAAATAAATTTTAATGATTCATTTAATGATTGTCAGACAGTTTTGTGTAGATTCTCGGTGGAACCATAATTTATTTCAGTGACGTTAAAATCAGTTATGGGCATAGAAGAACAATTCCTCACCCCACTGTGAAATTAGTGTTCTTTCTAGATTACTAACCTATTTGGAGAGATGGTGAGGGCAGTAGCAAAATTACATGAGATGAATAAATAATATGATCTAATGAATTGCATTTCAGCTCACCAAGGGACGGGTAGGGAAAACACCACATGCAGAGTTAATATCCATGGAAACGCATGTATCACCTACTGATTCAATGTGATCCTGTCCAAGGCATGGTCAAATGCATTACTCCAAATGCCTGCTACACTGATGTGATACTATTGCACTTTCATATTGACTTGTTCCTAGTGACATAAATGTTCAATAAAATGAAAGCTGGCCAACACTTTACAAAATAAAATTTGTTATCTGGTATCGAGTGGAAAATATAGTGTGGAATATGTTTGAAAGTGTAGATATGGCTTGCTCATCGAGAATCCGGCTTCTTCGCGAACAGAGTAATACCATAGTTGATCCAACCTCTCTAGCAGCTGAGAGTAGCTCTATGTACTGTCGATGTCACCATCTTCTTTCCTGTGTGGAGTGGTCCATTCCTCTCTTCCTCCCTCACTCCAATTCCTTTCATTTTCTGGATGTACACATTGTGTCCATTTTGTGCCTCCTTAGGTTCTCTCAATCTGTCCACATTGTTTCAGGATATCTCCCTCATCTGTCGCATCACGCCTTCAATAGTAGCCTATTCTGTCAGTCCTGTCTCTTGTCTACCTTCTTCCTTTCTGTATCCCTCACATGGCACGGGCCAGAATCCCCATCGCTGGCTGCGTCACAATTGTTATAGATAATGACAACTGCACGTGTTGTCTGCCCGCCGATCAACTGACACAGGACTGCAAAATTCGACCGCCGCCTCACATGATTGGCTCTGGCATGTGAGTTTATTATAACATGGCACCCAGCGTAGTGAAGTGATGCTGAGAATTGGTTTCAACGTAGCCTCACAAGGGTTAAAGAACTTATACCGATGGTGCTCCTGTCTGTGTAGTCAAGATTATGCCACATGGTTTCCTTCTCCTTTTCCTCCCCCTTCAACATAATGCCTTACTTCTCCCACCCATCCCATCTCAAGGGTTAAACAACTTATATACTGATGGTGCTCCCAATCTCCTTCTCCTTCCCGGCTTTCAAAATAAGTACAATTACTTACATATTAACATTCCTGCCTTACCTGGCTCCCTCTCCTGTGCCTAAGGACATTACATTTACTGTAGATGATCAAATCCCTGTCGTCTCCCCCCTCCTCCCCCTTTCATTACAACAATAGTAGCAGCAAGAGAGCGAGAGACACAGAGAGAGAGAGAGAGAGAGAGAGAGAGAGAGAGAGAGAGAGAGNGAGAGAGAGAGAGAGAGAGAGAGAGAGAGAGAGAGAGAGTGGAGGGAACAGGAGATAAAACATGAATAGGCAAAGAATAGGAAGAATAAGAGAAAGAAACTGAGGAAGAGATGGAAGGATAGGAAGAGATCCGAGTGAAGTAGGAGGGGAGGGAAGCGCAAGACAGAGCAGTATCACGTCGTAAAATGACCAAAGGAAGCGAATCCACTTTTTATCAAAATTGAGTCCGTCTATTTCGATCAGTGAAGAAAGCCCTGCCTACCAATTGGCCCATTTTTGCAAAACATACATAATCTGCATTTGTAAAGAAGTAACACATGCCATATTTCTCTCAATCTGGAGAATTACCTTGTCTTATTTTTTTTATCAAATTTCTCAGATCTTGGCCTTACGCACTTGCTTCATTTAGACATTTCATGGCAGTATAATAGAACAGTGGCAAATACTAAGGAACGACAAAGACCAGGAAAGAGAGAAAAAAAATGGAAGGGAGAAGAAAAGGTGGACATGAAGAGAGCGAACAAAGTTAAAAGAAGATTAGAGCTGAAGGAGGGGGGAGAAAAGGAAGGAACAACTATCGACTGGAATGAGGAAGAGGAGCGACAGGTGAATAGGGAGGAACAGGGAAAAATTAAAGAAAAGAATGAAGAAGTATAGTGACAAATACAGCTGAGCCATAATTTTATGCATAATGCTGTCTAACTTTGGGCGCTGGCATAACAACAGGAAACGTCAATGGTGTCATGGAGATTTCACCTTCTTAGCACTAGCGGGCAAAGTTAGATCTAGACTGATTATGCATACGGCCACCAGTGAAGAAAACTGGAATAGAGAGGGGAACGAGAAGAAAATGAAAGGGAAACAGTTGAGAAAGAGAACAAACTGTAATACAGTAAAACCTCACTATTTCAAATTCCAGGACACCAGTCCATAATTATGAGGCCGTGAGAATGTGATATCTGACGTTGTGAGTAAAATTTGCAGTACAATATAAGAGACATGCGTCCACGACATAACCGAACTGAGAATTTGCGCACTAACAATGGGATCCCTTATCATTGTAAGAATTACATTAACTGTATGCTAGGAGCTACAAAGGGCGTACTCAGCATCGATGCACTAATTTAATGTTTACAATGGTAAAAGATCCTATCGTTAATGCATAAGCTCTCAAGTGTGTTTATTTTTTTCCAGTTGATGGGGCTAAAATCGTGAGGTTTCACTGTAGTTAGAAACGAGTCGGAGGAGAAGGAGAAAAAGCGGCAAATAGCGGCAGTAGCAGCAAAGAGAGATAGAGTAAAGGTCAGAGGTGAACAAGATGGAATGAAGAAGACAATAAAAGGGAAAAAAACGATAATAACGAAACGAATGGAAACTTTGATAAGAGAATGAAAAAGCAATTTTAAGCTTTACAAAACTACAAAACCACGCGTTGTGTTGTTATTTCGTAAAGATTTATTTGCTCGTCTTTCCTCTTACCTTGTTTCCTTAGCTTTACCGACTTTTAAAAACAAAACTGTGAAGACTGGGATGGAACAGACAAGGAGTCAAACGTACGAACTCACAGACAGTGAGTCTGACTGATAAACCAGCAGGTAAAGGAAATATCACTGACCCACTCAAAGCCCAAAACCAGAGATGCTGTCTCTCTATCCCGTGTACAAACACACCTACACTTTGGAAAGAGCGAGTAGAAAGCCAGTCCATCAAACCCATACTACCCTCATGGATGGTACCCTACCAGACCGTCCTCACTCCACCGTATGAGGATCTTGGAACCAACAGGCTGGACCTGGGCCTGGAACACTCTCCAGGTGGTCTGTGATGTTTGAACCCAGCACACTGCTGACAACAAGCTTCAGATAAAAGTGGCCAGATTGGTAAATGAAGAAAACAGGATTAAATGATAACCTAAGCACTTTGGCAGTTACCACCTGATCCTGGATGTCTTGGATTCTTTTAAATGTAAAGTAAGGTGTCTAAATATTTTGTTCATGTGTTAAAATTTAATGACTCTGTGTCTGATTTTAGGGAGGGGGGATTGGGGGAAGAGGATAATTTTACATGCTAACTTAGCAATAAATAGCTACTATTCTGCGACTAAGACAGCGGGTGATGAAGCTTTAGGATATGGCATTAGCATTGGTGTGGATCTAGTTCCCAGGGGTGTCAGGAATGGTGCTGTCAGTCTGATTTTTTTTTTAAAAGGGTGAGCACTTGCAGTGAATATTTCCTTATGTACACAACTTTTCTCGTACCCCAGTTGCAAGACCATCGTCCAACAGCACAAGGTGTGGATGTCCTAGAATATATTGTACACTGCCTTCAAAGATACTGATTTAGGCTCACATACATTTGTCTCAGTGAATGAGCTCACAGGCTGATCATGCGCACAACTTTTCTCATACCTAAGTTGCCGGAACATTGTCCAGCAACACAAAGCAAGGATGTTTGATTATATTGTGCAGATTGTTTGTACTTCTAGCGTTACATCGTTTGCACATTGGTCAGCACACTGAAAACTTTTTACTCACACCCCGTTTGAATGCACAGTTTTCTACCATCATGCCCTGGAACACCGAACAAGGACTTCTGATTCTGTGGAACTCATTTTCACCCGGTATTTCCGAGCCACAAGTGCCAAAGAATCCCTTTACAACCTGTATTCTCTGTATACCGATGAATGGCTATGCTGACCATTTAAACTCAAATCAAGAATCTTTTTAAAGCAAACTTGCGTATTTTCTCCCATCAGTTTGACGAAATCAACTCCTCCCATCTACCTTTACTCAGGTGACAGTCGACGTCTCTCCTCTCATAAAATAACACTCTAGTCGGTGAGAATGTGCGTTTTATCGCAGCGTAAGCCAAAGACAATCCTCAGCAATGTGTCTTGAAGAATATACTACTTTAACCTGAAAAAACGATTTCCTGTAAAAATTTCCTTTTTCAGAGAGTGGATGCGATCATAATGCTATTGCACATAGCTGATTCACATAAAGCACATCTGCCAAGGAAATTACTTTTTACATTGTGATAATACTTCTGCTGCTGCTGCTGCTGCTGCTGCTGCTTTGGCATTATACAGTGTGCCTTAAATCAGTTGTTCTATTCGGAGAGAGATAAGATGCAGTAAGCGCAATAAAAAATCGAAATATATATCAAGACATCTAAGACCAGGCGCAAGATCCCAAGAAAAGTGCTGAAAAGTTTGCCTTTCCCAGCTACCAATCCAACCACTTTAACCTGAAGAGTGTTGTCAACATTGTACTGAGCACAAACATCACAAAAACCACGAGGAGACTTCTCCAGGCATGGTCCAGTTACCTGTTGTATTCCAAGATCCTCACACGTCGAAGCGGGGAAGATCTGACAGGATAACACCCTTATGGGTAGCCATGGGTTGATGACCAGCGTTTCTCTCCTCAATCCCAGAGTGTGGTGGTTGTACTGGTAGATGTGCTGCAGTTTCTGGTCCCGAACTCTGAGCACGACAGCTCCACCACCTTGTCCCCACCTGACCATCTGCCTCCTCCGGGGAACAAGCCACAGATGTCGGGGTCCCTGCTTAACTTAAGGGAATGGTTAGGATTAGCATCAAAACATAGTCAGCAATGGGGTTAGTGCGAAAGAAAAAAAGTTCCTTATGCCTGCGTAAGCTACACTACTGATAGACTGTTTTTCGATTACCTTCTTTCAAATCATAATGTAGCTTACATTAATCCTTCAAATGTCCCAAAAAAATTTTATAGCGATTCAAAATGTCACAGTGATAAATTAATCTTGTGTTTGTGCCCCGTTAATGCATAAAGAATTCTTTTCCCTCTCTCCGATTTATGGTTAAGATTTTTAGGCTAAAAGCAGGAAAGATTCCTGTATTTTCAGACATCTCATTCACAGATTAGCTCCATACCTAATTCTGATTGACCTGAGAACAGCTGTAACTCAAGCCTTTTCTCAGAATATCCCTAAGTCTACCTCTACCTGTAATTTTAATTCACCCCAGTTCCATATCCACTCTACACCCGTTTCTTTGTCCCTAATGCTATCCCTACCCCTATATTCTATATCTATCCCTAATTCCATTTCTGTCCCTAATTCTATCTCTATCCCTAATACTATCTCTACCCTTCATTTCATAGCTATCCCGAATTCCATCTCTATTACTAATGCTATCTTTACGTCTAATTTGATATCTCTATTCCTGATGCTGATCTCTCTGTCCTTTCTGAATTCTAGCACCAGTGCTACCTCTCTCTCTGTCCTAATGTTACACCTAATCTTACATCCAGGACGTTACTCTAACCTATAATGCCACTCCAAATCGACACACTACATCCAATCTGATGCTAATTAGCTCTACTCCTCATTGTCTACAATCTCTCATTCTCACTGGCGCAGAATGACTATAGATCTAGGACTTAATCCCAGTAATCTAAATTTTTAATTTAAAGTGACAAATTGATAGAAGTTTTGCTGTGCTTTACATACGGAAATCTTGCCTGTAACACAGTGTTTTCTTCAGACCTCACGATCGCATGATTCGGATTTCAAAATCTCTTCTTCAAAATGCATTCATGCGCGATAACCCACCTTCTATTGCTGTACTTCCCCACTTCGCATTAGGCCTACTTGAAAAAAAAAAGAAGCAAAGATGCCCCTAAAAATGTACAAATCTCCCCTCCCCCTTCCAAACCTTTAAACTTTAGGACAATGGGGGCAGGGGGCTACTTCCATCCCCAACTCTTATTATCAACCCCTTCCCCACCCACT
>JAWQUT010000045.1:2179799-2212552 GCA_033807755.1 Ellobium chinense | reverse complement strand
CACACACCTTTGTCATCTTCGACTCTGGTGACCATACGTATAATCTATGTGTTAATAAACACATTGGGTTAACTACAGTGAATACAACTAATGTCTTGGAGTTTCCCTTGGTTACCGCAATACTTTAAAGTACTGTAAGGCCCATGGCTTTTTACGTGACTCAAGTAGCTTTTGAACGTCACTTGACTTGTTAACATCTAACAATGACCAAACCTTTAGCGGCTTCATTACACAAAGACATCTTTCCAGAGTTATGACAGCCGTGAGCCAGGACGATACCCCGGTGAAGATCATATATGGTGACGTGCATGCCATGTACGTAAGATCAGTCATGCTACGCAAAGGCAAATCCAGCTTCATAAGGGCAGGGTTGGTACCGATGGCCATCAACAAACACGTCGCCAGAAATCCCAAGTCTGAGATCGCCAACCCTGCAGATTGAAACGATATTGTTGAGGGTATTATTAATGTTTATCTACGTTTATTTGGCCCCTGCAATTTGAAAGAAATGGGAAGCCAAACCCCTTCCTCAGCAACGGAAGTATCAATCTCTAAGCAAGCCAAGATGGCTGTGACTAATGCGGAAGCGACAGGAAACAATGCACTGACTTGTGAGTGGTGTTTGCTATATTCATACCATTGCCCATTCATCAGTATATTCTTACCACACCTTCCTCCGACACAAAGCCATTCATAAGCTGTCCCACTAACAAATATGAAACAGTAGATGGTTGTCACCATGTTGTTTAGCTTTTTCTTAGCGTTTTGTACAAAAAAAGAACACATATTTAACAAAATTCGTGTGTCCATGGTGTGCACCCTTCCTCACTGTGACTGGCGCGCACCAACTAAAAACGTGTGCTTTGCTAAGAACTGTCCACAGAGTATGAGGAAGAGGTGCTGCTTTCTATTTTGTCAACTTGCAGGGACCAACTTACGTAGCTTTCTTATTTGCAAAATCATTAAATTAAAAGCTCTGTGATGTCAGTTTTGACAATGTCGAATTGTTGCTCCTGTAGATTTCTAGGTGGTTGCAGGAGTGGGAATGGCGTGAAGAGTTTAGTAGCGAGGTTAGGCATTATCATGCAAAGAGCCCTTTGTTTTTGCAAGTGCTGTCTCGGCATCTAAATATCTGAAATTTTATCAGAAATTCCTTTACATGCTGATATATGGTATAAGGTTTAAATTTCCTTCAATTCGGTCACCGAATTTCGTTCTTTAATTATCAGATGTGTCCAATCCCACGTTGCCACATTAACAATGATATAACTACATAGGCCAGTAAAATGGGGAAGGATTTTTCTTCTCTAAAGCATCCCTCCCATTCTTATTGTATGACTACAAAATACGAGGCCTGTACCGTATATAAGGTTAAGCTTCACTGGATGGTCTGCAATGTAATGTGTTCCAATTTCTCAGTATAAGCGTGAGGAGCACATATTCAGCCATAAGCTTGCTACAGAGTTGATATATTAATTTTTCCTGGATCTGATTTTTGTGAAGAATTGGAAATGGTTTTTCGCAAGGACTTCATTTTCGCGAGATTCGCATGATGGTTTCTTCAGGGATATGTCAATGTA
The DNA here is from genome assembly GCA_033807755.1 of Ellobium chinense. NCBI lineage: Eukaryota > Metazoa > Mollusca > Gastropoda > Ellobiida > Ellobiidae > Ellobium > Ellobium chinense. The sequence goes on along the minus strand of JAWQUT010000045.1, from coordinate 2,210,972 downwards.
TGTATATAAGCGCAGAGGCCTAGGATGATCTGGGGTGACCTTATAAGACTGCCACCCACAGAAAAAGAATTTTCTTTCCTACTTCTTCTTCTTTTTCTTCTTCTTCTTTGTGCGTAGAAGGTCAGACCTACATCAAAGACGACCTGACAAAACCAAACAATAAAAAAAAAAAGCTGATACACTTTCCATGGCCTAAGACTGTACACAATCTCATCAGTTGGGCACTCTGTATTTTGAATTCACCCCCTCCACCTCCCTTCTCCCAAAACCTTCCCGGCAAGTAATACCGGAGAGTCAAGCCCAAATCATAAAATTTACAAATGTAACATACTCTTGAAAATAGGTCATTTTTTTAGAATTCATGAGGAAAATCAAACGTAAATAAAGACCGCATTTTCTTAATATTCCAGCAGAACAGTGAATGAGATTCAGTGAAGAATATTCGTAAACAAATAACGAATAACAGCGTACCCAGTAAGCTAATATTGACCGGGTCCTTCAAACCCTGCCGTACAAAACAAATGATGTTGATGACGTTCGCCACGGTGCCAAAACTACAAATGACCATCAACAAGAAACCGTAAACTATCCACTGGAACAGAATACGTGCTTCGTCACTGACTAAGATGTTTGACGTCAAAGGCAAGTCACAAACAGCTGGTAATATGTCGGTTACCGAGAAAGAACAGTCAGTTGCATTGGCAAAATGAATGAAGTTGGTCATCGTGGAAAAGTAAACTCGAAAATGCTTAATGTCAGCTATATGTCAATCCTAGATATACTAGTATAGCCAATGGGTTGATAAAATGAAATTTGAAATCCCAAAAGTGGTCATGTGTAAAATATTCATGCAGCGTTACACATTACACATTTATTTATAGCTCTTGTTATCAAAGACTAACACGATGCAAACTCTGATCTTGTGTGTAAGAATGGAATACCCGAAATTAATACTGTTTGGTTTAGAAGAGTTTTGAGATCTAAAAATCGCTTTGATATTACGTTTATTTATACGCTAAAATGCCGTTGCTAGATTTTAAATAGGTGCACAACCAGTGCCATATTATATGGTTAATTAGTTATGCTTTATGTGAGCTGAACCGCGGTGGTCTCAGCTGCGATATCTCCATAAAATTTTTTACAACTTTTAAGGTATTTTTGAGAATGATTATAACCTATATGAATACTCAGTTTCCAGTGAAAGACATGTCAAACACTTGTTTCACCGGTTGATAGGAGGAAGTGTGATTATAATAACATCTAATCTAATGCCAGCTAATAACTTTGAATATTAAGGAACACTGTTGCTGTGTGGCTTTTCGACACGAATTTCGCTGTCAGTCGTACATCAGTGTCACTGAGTCATGTGTTGTTGTAAATAAGTGAGTCAGTATTTTTCATTCCCCTGACGAATTACAGATGACATGAGTGTAATGGTTACTTACATGTTTACGTAGATTATTTGAGCTTTAAAACAATTTTTAACATGTAGTTATATTCCTGGAAAACTTTGGAATATGACATTCCTTGACACGCTATAGTTACATACAAATGATAACCAGCACTGGTTTAGTGCCTTATTTCCATGGCTACGATAATGAGCCAACATAATATGCCATGTAATCTATAACTGACTGCATCATTATAGTATTGATTCCATAATCGTTATCACAATTCGTCATCTGTATTTTCGTAAGCAAAGCTTACCAGTAAGTTATCAAAGAATGTCATTATTCAAAGACAAGTGTACATTTGTCACACTGTAAGAAAAGATTGGCCCCATCCCCAATTATTTGAATATTCCACAGTAATTAAAAGTAAACTGCCCAATTATAACTCTCTTCGAGTCCATTGTTCTTGATGTGTTTTCTCTGCAAATTAATATGCAGGTTAGATATTAGAACATAAACACCATAACAACATAGAGAAACTGATCAAATACGCTACAAATTAATTAGAGCTTACTTAGGCAGCTCGGATAGATAAACCAATATGAAACGTGAATATTAATCGATGCCCCGGATACACGGTGACAGAAGTACTCATTCTTCGATAAGTAACGCCTGGTTAGGATGTTCGTACTTTGATTATAGTTTTCTTTTTTATNATGTAGTTATATTCCTGGAAAACTTTGGAATATGACATTCCTTGACACGCTATAGTTACATACGAATGATAACCAGCACTGGTTTAGTGCCTTATTTCCATGGCTACGATAATGAGCCAACATAATATGCCATGTAATCTATAACTGACTGCATCATTATAGTATTGATTCCATAATCGTTATCACAATTCGTCATCTGTATTTTTGTAAGAAAAGCTTACCAGTAAGTTATCAAAGCATGACATTTTTCCAAGACAAGTGTACATTTGTCACTGTAAGAAGAGATTGGTCCCATCCCAATTATTTGAATATTCCACAGTAATTAAAAGTAAACTGCCCAATTATAACTCTCTTCGGGTCTATTGTTCTTGATGCGTTTTCTCTGCAAATTAATATGCAGGTTAGATGTTAGAACATAAACACCATAACAACATAGAGAAATCAAATACGCTACGCGTTAATTAGAGCTTTTTTAGGCAGCTCGGATAGATAAACCAATATGAAACGTGAATATTAATCGATGCCCCGGATACACGGTGACAGAAGTAACGCCTGGTTAGGATGTTCGTACTTTCATTATAGTTTTCTTTTTTATTTGGTTTTTTTTTCCCGGGGTGAATTTGAGAGCCCTTTATAAATCGGTAGTCAATCGAAGATCACCCTCAGTTATTATACCTGCACGGTTACTCTGTTTTCCACTTTTTCATATGATTGACTGGTGTGGTCTGCAACATTGTCTCGTATTGCCTGATGCATAAATTTTAGTTTGAGAAACGAAATTTGATGACGCAATCACACTGATATTTTGCTTTGAGTCGGAAATGAGCTTCACTGAGTTGAGTAGTTAGGAACAAAGGGTTAGTGATGTAAATATTATACCCTATTCACACGTCCGATATACAGAGTCTCTTTCGTCTGGGACAGTAGTAAGCTCCAGCCTTCTTTACTTGCGGGACATGTAGTCTTAGTCTGCACTCTTCAGCCGCTACTCCTGAAGTTAAAGGACATGTATAACTAAAGGAATATCAGTGCTAGAAAATGCGGTCTGCTATGAGTTTACCTATTAATAGTCATGATGCTGTTTGCCTTCGATCGCCTCATGCCTTAACGCTGGACTGAACCACTGGAGCTTTTCTAACCTTATCCGGCATCACAGAATGGTTGTTCATACTGGCGATGTGTTCAACTCAATACAGCCGAGATTTTATCAGATTTTATATTTTGTCCAGAATTCTACACTATCATACACCCTTGCAGGAGGATATAGGTCTAGTTTGGACAGATTGTGTATAAACAGTCTTAGAACCTAAAACTGCTTAGCAAAAGTCGAAAGATGCACCTCTGAAAGTGTTTAAAGATTACTTGTTACAGGCAACGTTACCCTTTGATCTGAGCAGATTTGCTTGGAACGAGCGTGTAGTCAGCAAAGAAAGCCAGGATTATACCCTTGTTCATCTCTTTTGAAATTATGAAAATTGTAAAGGAAGATCTCCCACTGTAAAAAGCATTTGAGCATGGTGGTGTTTCCAGACCTACAGACTGGTCTTGGCCATTTCGGAAGGTTCTTGTGGTTCGAGAAAAAAAGAAAGCGAGAATACTAGAGATAATGACACTGGAGATAACGATACTATAAAGACACTTGTGAAACAAATCATGTTTTTTTCACATAATGTATAATCTATAGAGTCACCACCGCTTCTAATCGGGAGGATGGAAAAAGCTGTGACGAAAAAGAGTTGCGCTTATCTAGTGATTTTTATATACCATTTTGCTTTGTGGAGAAAGTTGCCATTAAAAAGAAGCTGAGATTATCCACATTGTCATGAAACGCATCACGTATGTATGCCATATTCAAAATTGAACAACATTAATTACAAGTACAGATAAGACAATATAAAGCCAGGATATGAAAATTAAGACACAGGGCAAGAGTCAGACGCTCTGAAATTCATTCGTTTATATTCTGTAACTTAGCCCACTTTAAAGTGTCTAGACAGCTTAATAAATTTTAGGCTGAAACAACAATTGGCAGTGGTGTAGAAGTGTGGTTCCGATTACATTATCGATATATTGAACAGAATTGAATGGCGTAGATACCAGTTTCAACAGACTCAGCAGTTGACAGAAAGAGTGAAGAGGAAAGTACGGGAGGAATTCCGAACGACTCACGCCTGATGCTCTTGTCTCTTCGGACGTTAGGGTTAGGTTTCGGGACTCACTTCGACTGACGCTCCAGTTTTGATGGGCATTAGGGTTAGGGTTGAGAGGAGGGTTGGGAATAGGGGAAGGCACTGGGTTGTTAGTAGGCTTGAGTTCTAAGGATATGAGTCTCATTCGGGATTCCTCCTAAAAGGAGGAATACGGGAATAGACTTGACTGAGACATACTGAGAATTAATTCGAAGTGAGTTGTTTGATAGAATGCCCAAGTAGAAATTTTTGTTTGTTTTCTTGACATTTATGTCATCTAATGATACTGTATTTATTGCCAAAATATTTGGTTTTGAAGTTTATTCCCTATATTTTTTATTCCTGTGAATGGTTCCTTCATTAAGTATTGACTTACAATGAATGTTTGTTACTGTAGGCACATAAAATGCCATTACCCTTCATTATTTATGAGAGCCATATTTGAACACCAAATTCAACTACAAGATTTATTTCAGGTATAGATAACCGTTTTAACGCTTTATGTATTCGGTTCATCAATAAAAGTAGTCGGGACCACACCTCCAGACTAGTACCTAACAATTTGATTAGTCTATGTTGCTAAAATCTCACTAGATAGCATCAGAGGAGGCACTACAGCTAAAAGAATTCATCAGCTAATGCAAACCAACAGAAGAGGATCCGGCCATAGTGGCAACAGTTGGTGGTTGAGAGCAAACCGGAAGGAACGAAGAGACATTGTCATCTGAGAAATCAGAGATCCAGAGGATGAGAAATGAATCCAGCGGGCATTACAGTATGTACAGCAAAGACAAGGGATGACATGGGAGAATGCATTGAAAACATCTCTGACCTGGAATGACATATGGCATAGGGCACCACTGTGGCTAAGCTTCATCATCAGGTCACATCAGGTCAGTGTATGATTTTATACATTCTGGCTAAAACCTCAAGAAATGCGCAGAGATCAAGGAGGCTCGTTGCCCATTCTGCAATGGAGGGTAAATATTGATGCATGTGATATCGCTAACAAGGTGGCACAAACATACGGACGGTACATATGGCATCATAATAGAATCTTGCGGTTACTAGTTCAGGTCGTCGACAAGGCCAGACAAAAATGCCAATACGAGACACTTTGTCAAGATTGGCCCAAGATCCTTTTTCCGTGCAGGACAGGCAATCAGCAGCTTGTCCGCCGCCAAATCTGTCAGTCCTCCCATGGCAACAGTACTGATTAGTACAGACGACTGGGAAAGGGCAGTAGATTTGCTGGGCTGTCAGACATATCCGGAAGCATTCTGAGCATATGCGAGAAGATATTGTCGTACACTTCTCAAACACAAGGTAAATGTTACTGATCGAACTGACAGTGGCCGTTTGAGTCCAGGATGGACAAGCACCATGCGTACAAAATTGCCAAATACACTGATCTTATTCTTGTACTAAGAATGGCTGTGGAAGTAAGGGCATGGGAGTCTAGTGAGACCTTAGCCTATGGCCCACTCAAGTTGTGTGGAATGCTTGGATAGACGCGATAGCGTTATCTGAAGGAGACGAAGGGGAAGAGCTCAGCATGAATAGGGACAAAACGCAGCGAATAGTGGAATGTTGCACCGTAAGTTTAGATATACCAAAACTGCAAATTTCCATGTGCCTTCACGTGGCAATGAGGATAAACAGTAAGGAATTAAGAAATTTGAGGCTGCGGGTTCAACTTGGCAGGGGAAAACAAAAACAATTGAAGGACACCTGGGAGCCATGACCCAATTGTGGACAGCCATTTAGAGTGTCAGGAAGTCAAAGGGCCTACACTTCTTGCCAGACGGGGGTGTCTTCCTCTGAAGATCTTCTGTTGCCTAACTCTCCAAGTAAGAGAGCTTCTTATCGCTGCCAATCCAAACTAAGACCTACCAAATCATTGCGAGATATTTTATGATAAGGACTGGCTAATTCCAGCAGAATGCCAAGTCAGTTACACACTTTTCTGGAAAACAAAAAAACTGGATTTTACAGCAATTAATTTTGGATGTTTCTAATCAGCTTTCTTTTCTCTTGAAGACAACGCTTTTAAGACAGTACAAAGTATGACTGATGTGGCTTCTGCTGAAATTGCCCGATTGTAGGTTTAGAGTCATAATAACAAGGCGAATTGTAGTTGTTTACAGGAAATAGATGCAGTTACCATTGCCACGTTTGTTGGCATGCAGGCAAAATTTGATTGTTTTTTTATTAGAATTTAAAAAAAATATTATCGTCGTTTGTTACTGTCCGTTCACGGTTCCAAGCTTGTGAGACTCAGAGGGAAAAGGTTAACACCCTCCTCCCCCCCCCCCCCCCCCCCNCCCCACCCCCAACCACTCCCTTTTCATGAATACACACATACACATCTTCCAAGAAATAGCCAAAACATGGAGATGTTTAATCACACCTCTTCGGGTTATCTCGAGGAGTTGCAATCAAGCAGATTGGATTGTTTATCATTAAATATTGCCTAAAACTGATTTCCTGAGACAAAAAAGCATATAGTGACACCGAATGAAGCGTCTTATTTTTAAGAAGCTTTTTAGACACTTTGGTATGGTAATAGAAAAAAAAGTGCTTTGGAGATGTTTGATAATGAAAACTGAAGAAGCAAAATCAATGTAATGTGCGCCAATGTAAAATAGTTATCTTTTTTCTAGACCCGCATTATAATTATTATAATAATAATGATAATGATAAGATGGTAATGAAGATGGTGGTGGTGATGATGATGATGATGATGATGATGATGATGATGATGATAGGGGTGATGGTGATAATGGTGGTGTTGGTGGNAATGAAGATGGTGGTGATGATGATGATGATGATTTCCTTATTGTGTGCTTCTTTTTGTAATTTAAATAAAATTGTAAAGTACGACACTGGTGGACGCTATTTCATTTTATTTTGTGTGAAACAAATGATGATGATGATGATGATGATGATGATGATGATGATGATGATGATGATGATGATGTTAGGGGTGATGGTGATAATGGTGGTGTTGGTGGGGATGGGGGTGGTGGTGGTGGTGTTGATGATGATGATGAGTCTGGTAATGATGGTAAAGTCAGTGAATAATGCCATCCGCTGATATTTCTTTAATAGTGTCAGATATCATTTAAACAATTTCTCGTTCGCATGGACAATACAGAGAGAGAAGAATAAAATGATTTGTTCTTATGTAGGGTGAATTGAGACACTGTTTGATGATTGTTTCGCCGAAAGTATGCTGTTTTGACCATCAGTAGAATCTTAGATGTCTCTAGTAGGAAACATAATCTCTGTTATGTATTTCATTTGTAATATTATGTATTTACATGTATGATGTGCAATGTGTTTGTATTATGAATGAGATGTATAATATTGTATGACATTGTAAAAGAATTTCCCTTCGGGGTAAATAAAGTCGTATTTTTCATTAAATTTCCTTATTCATTTTTCATAATGTCGTGTCCAGCTAGGGTAAAATACGCTTGGACAATGGCGAGACCAAAGAAAACAAACTCTTCAGTAATGTCTTCATTGTTATAAGTGTAGGCATATTTTTCAAAAATATAGACACTCTCAAAAACTGAGATATAAAAAACATTAATAATATATTCGAGCGAGACCTTTCTCTTGACTGAACAATTCCTGTTGAGGAGACTTTCATGCATGAATTAATTTTTCTTGGTCAGTAGTATGCCAGAATATCTTTTTTATATTTGAATATACGTATATATAAATATACATCGTTACAAAAGATGAAATATTATGATTTGCTTAGCACAACAGAAAATAGGTAGAAAGCTTTAATAATGAATATAATAATAATAAAGTGCATTTATATAGCACTCCATGCCCGGAGAGCTCGAAGAGCTTTACATTTACAGCTACATGCACACGTACTCAACACACACACACAAGCGGACACGCGCAGCACTTGCACGTAAACACATACAAATCGTATTTACTCACATATAGACACACAGCAATAGTATGCGCATGCAATCAAAGAACAGAGGTNGCAATAGTATGCGCATGCAATCACAGAACAGAAGTCTCAAGATCGGGGAGGGAGGGGGGGGGCATAGATTCCAGCGTCGATAAGTATACAGAGACTGTGCTCCCAGGTCCTAAGCGGAGACGCCAACTCAAGAAGTTGCACACACACACACACACATACACTAGAACCACACACATTATTAAATAAAATACAATCAAATTAAAATACAGTCTGACAACCATTAGAGTAGAGGTGATGCAACTATTACTAAGTATTACTCGCAAAGCTACGTAATAAACAAGTATGTTTTCAGTTTAAATGATTCGAGGCTGGTAGAACAATGAATAAATCCAGGCAGTGAATTCCAGGTCGAAGGCCTTGCATGTGTAAACGCCCAATCACCATATTTTTTCTCAGATGAGGGCGAGGAACAGATAGACGCTTTGAGTCCATAGGTCTTAAAATTCTTGGGGGCACATAGGTACATAAAGGTCGGCCAAATACGTCGGTGCAGCTGACTCCTGAATGCGGAAACAGAATGTGACTACTTTGTATAATCAGTTCTAGCTGTTATCAGTAACCAGTGTAGAGTTTTTAGTAGAGAAGTGTTGTGAATTTTGCAATGGTATCTAGTCTAGTTGTTCTGAGGACTAAGCGAGCTGCGTTGTACTGAATCTTCTGAAGTTTGGTAAGCTTGTCCTCTGACAATCCTAACAGGAGCGAGTTACAATAATTTATTCGTGATAGTACAAAAATGGAGATGACACTTTTTATAGCATTTGCAGAGAGATATGCTGCCAGATGGCCTATTCTTCTAAGTTCAGCAAGATGTTCTAGTTAACTGATTAATGTGATATTCCATTGATAGTGTCTTATCCAAGATCACACCTAGTCTAGGTTTCTTGCCTTATCCGAGAAAACAATTTCACACCCATCAACTGAAATGGTTGTCAGAGATATGGAGTTCAACTTTATCTCAGTGGAGCAGAGCATAATTTCGGTTTTTCTATCATTTAGTTTTAGTTTGTTTACTTGCATCCATTTCTTAACAAATTCAATGCATTTTTGTAAGTCTGCGTTGAGGATATCAGTGTGGCCAGGAAATGCAGACTTGTAGATTTGTGTATCATCAGCATACATATGATAATTCGTTTGATGTTCAGTAAATATCCTTGCAAGTGGTTGAGTGTACAAGGTGAACAAAACAGATCTTAAAACAGAGCCCTGGGGCACCCCAAATTTCAAGGCAAATTTTTGTGAACTGTTTCTCTCTATGAGAACAACTTGAGTGCCATCAGTCAGGTAAGATGTAAACCAAGCTAACATAGTTCCAGACATGCCATAAGCGACTGCTAAGCGTTTAAGAAGTATTGAATGGTCAAGAGTGGCAAATGCAGCACAGAGATCGAGCAAACAAAGCATAGAAATTATGCCCTTATCTGCTGCGTTGAGAAGATCGTCAGTGATACGCAGCAATGCTGTTTCCATACTATGATTCTCTCTTTAATGTCTTACAATTATTTGCATTCATTTTTATAAAAGCGTGCATTTTTAAGTTGTTGTTGTTGTTCTTCTTCTTCATCATCTTCTTCTTCTTCTTCTTCTTCTTCTTCTTCTTCTTCCTTCTTCTTCTTCTTCTTGATCTTGTTCTTGCGACGGCTACAATAATAAACATCAGGGCCAATAGTCAGAAATACAGTAAACACGGTGAACACGAAATTCGTGGGACCAAAAGCTTATATTCGGTTTAACAGAGCTTCGGTTTAGATAGAGGGACCTAAAAGAGAAAAATAAACACTGCATCTTCTTTCCTCTCGTTTTAGCTGTACTTTTGGGTTTCGTTTAAGCGCTGTCTACTTGTAACATTGGATTCTGAACCTTAGGGTTTCTGTTTGTTTCTTTGTTTTTTTGCAGTTTTGTAAAGGAGATTTTGGAGAACAGATCTGTATCTACTGCTCATGTGATAATAGATGAAGATATTTGCTGCAGAATTGGCAGTTTGAAGAAGCATGGATACCCCTCCGAAAATTTTAACGACATTCAGATTGGGCCCCCCGTCTATTGCTAACTCGGGCATAACGAACATAACGAGGAAACACACACACGTCGGACTGAAGCAGACTACGAACAGTGTTGAAACCACGGTGACCATTTTTGACACTCTCTGATCACGTACGGAGGTGGTATCTATGCCTCTAGGAGTTGTGTGTGACACTCGCCACTTGGTCTTCTTTCGTAGTTGAAAGACCAGAATGATAGTGCAGATGATAATGGTTACATATGCGCTGAAGGGAATAACAACATTATTTAGGGCAACAAAGATCTGCTCAACGGTCTCTCTATCATCTGTGTAGATCAGTTGTAGAATGGTCGTGTTTGTGTCAGGGTAAAATCTCCAGGCAAGTCTACTGACGAAATACAGTGGGGAGGTGCCGATGGTTGTGAGGATGAAAACGGAGACGATGACAATAATGATACGTCTTGGGGTGATCATGTTCTTCACCTGTAATAAATGAATTGCTATAGTTTGGTTGTTCTGTTACCTTAAATAAACTTACAAACAAGAAGGAAATTGAAATATCACAAGGTGAGTCAAAGGAGATGACAAGAGTAAGAAGTCAGAATATGAAAAAACAATGAGAGATCATCACCATTTCGGAGTCGAAGAGACACGATAAAGATGATTTTTATTGCCGAATTAATACTTTCAAATACAGATAGCATAAACAGTACATTACAGCTTTGTAACAACATGGCATTTTAATGTACAGACGCCTGTAACATCGTGCCCAGTGTTTGAGTAGGTATAGAATGTCGTAACCTCAGAAATATTGTGCTGATAGCAACCGCAAGGTCTTTTTTAATGAGGTTTGTCCCCTTGAGTTCTATAGATTATTTAAATCGATAGAACTGTCAGATTCAAACATTTTACAAACTCGTAATTAGTTCTGTTGTAGTAACATGTTATGAGTTTCTATTGAAAGAATTATTCTACCTCCAGGATTCAAGGTTAGCGAGGTGTAGACGGGCGAAGTCAATCAACTATTGCTTCAAAATTTCTGGAATAGCGTTCCTTCCTGAACAAAAAGGGCGCAAAAAGGAACTGTAGACATACTATTAACTCTAGATATTCTATCAAACTTAGTGAGGACAACGTCCTCTTTGTGCTGTAGCGGTGGAAGTAATCACAAACTGAAGAGAGGCAATTCTTGTTTTTTTCACAAACAAAGAATTGTACTTTTGTTAAGCATATGGAATCGCTGACAAGATTTCCCAGGCATGTGGATAGGTTACCCCTATCGCCTGTCTGCGTCTGGCCATGACTGGATTGCCGCACACACGACCTAGATAAGGAGAGCGAGAGCCTAACTAGACTACATGTCTTGTCACTGGTCTATACTTTCCTCTATGAAAGGAATTACTTTTCTCCTAGCCAGTCAAAGTGAGACTTAAGCCGCTTTCTGACTATCGGGTTATTGGTACCATAAAATGATTGTATTTTGTGCACGTTCATCAGGTGGACAAAGCAACCGTTATTCTGACCTAGGATATTGTTGTTTGAAGTGGCAGGGGTCACTCTCTGACATGCCAAAGCTTCTGAGAAATCTCAGTTGAGTACACGTTTACACTATGTAAGTCTTAAAATCGTCCACACAAAATTCAAAATTTATCCACTCTGCTTATTCAGACATCAACTGACAATTTTATGGGAACAGCAATAATTCTACTGTTTATTTCTGCAACCAAAAAAAAAACAAAAAAAAAACCCAAAAAGTTTGTATATATGAAGGCTCAGCTCACCCTCTAAGCCTGATATCTCAATTCCTTGTCTAGCTACACACGCTTCATTTAGACTGGCTACAAGACATGTGCCACCATGATTCAGGATTTTGAACTGACCTTCAATGGCAGCATTATACAGAGACACCTCTCCATTGCTATGAGAGCAGTGAACCAGGAGCTGGTCCCTGTAAAAATTAGATATGGCGAAGCAAAGGCGTAGTACTGAAGATCGTCTATTTTCAAAGGCAAATCCAGTTCAAGCAGAGCAGGGTTGTAACCGATGCTTACCAATAAAGAAGTTATCAGAACTCCTAAGTCTGAAATTGCCAAACCTGTGGAGAACAAGGGAAGATCGTATAGGAGAAAGGTATAGTGGTGGTGTCGAACTCGATGTGACGTGGGTCCAGAGAATAAAAATTCTACAGATGGATTAACAGCTACAGTGAAACGCCTCACTGAAAGGAGACTCTTAATATCAAAACGCAGCGACTAGCACACAGTAACCCCAGGAAAAAAAAACCAGCATGATTCACATGGAGACATAGTGTATGTCCGTCAGTGACATAACTGATAAGGGCTAATACTGCTGTAGATTTTTTTTTTTTTAATTTTGTGGGCGGATCCTAACTTTGATCTACTGAAACGGTTAATGCTAGAATGAGATTGGCTAAGACACCATTTAATATTTTGAATGGCTTTTTTAAGACTTAAAGAAAATTAATTAAAGGTATGTTATCTTAGCGCTTCCCTCTTATTTTCGATTCATCTTTTGGGCAGCCATAACCAGCGCATGACTAAGATATCCTATTGGACTGGTCTGCAACGTACAACAGTGATAATGCTGAGAGCTTGCTATGAAGTAATTGTCCCCACGTTCAAGTCTCATGTCATCACACCCTGCCCTAATCATTAAAATCTCTCATCTATATTTTTTTTCCGAATACAAACATTATTATGTCAAAAAAAATTGCAATCTTTGTGCAAGAAACGATTTCATCTACCCAGTAAACTGACGTTGACCGGATCCTTCAATCCCTGCCGCACAAAGCACATGATGTTGATGATGTTTGCCACGCTACCAAAACTGCTGATGGACGTCACCATTACGGCATAGACCACCCACTGAAAGAGAATGCGTGTTTCGTCACTGACCAAGATTTTTGGCATCAATGTTAAGGAACAAGAGATTGCATCCTTTGAAGAAACTGTACAATCCGACACGTTCGTTCGGGAAATATTCATGGCTACAGTATATGAGAGAGCCCAGGAATTTGTAGACGTAGATGTATTCAAGTTATATTTGTTCAGGCTTCTAGATCCAAGCTGGTGCTATTCTATAGAGACTATCTGAACTTTGTACGTGATGAAAACGTGCACTACTTCACAGTAGATCTGTGTGGAGAAATAAATGTCAACAAAGGGTTTTGATGAATTGGGTTTTGTATTGGCTTACGTTCCTAGCAAGCTGATACTTTATAGTAGTTTTAATTACTGAAGTTCAATTTTTGTAGCAGCTTATTCTCCACTTGAAAGGTCTAACAACACTTGAGAAAAAAATATGAAAGGTAATGTCTAGGTAGTTGGCTATCGCTCTCTCTCTGTAACAGAGTGTATGATAAAAATAAATAACTACGGATGTTTTATTCGTTATTTCTGAGCTTTAACCTGTAAGGATGTCCTTTTTAAGGGCGAGTTGTCCATGCAACAGACTTTTGTTTACTAGTTTACATAAACAAAGCTTGCAGACTCTTCACTACGTAGACGTAAATAGTCTATGTCAACAAACGAAACCATGGAATTCAACGAATTAAACGCAAAAAAATAGTTATTATCCTTGCTTCTGAGAACTAAAATAATAACGTACCACCTCAAAAAACGAAGTAGAAGGTGAAAGATTTATTTACAAATAGTCCATCATTAAAAATGACATTTCTTACTGATAATTTAGTATAAGTGCGCTGCCATTGCGTTTCACCCCACACAGATCATGAGTAGTTTGGTCATGACACTAAATACTAGGCAAAAGATAGGAGGTAGACGATGTGGGGAAGGGGAAGTAATAGTTTTAAGAGATATATTATAGTGACGGACCAGTAAACTAGTTTTATATGATAATTTCAGAAATCGATTTTCAGCTCCACTCATTTCCCGATTCACAAAGACACATTCGCGCTACCTCTGACGATACTCTGTCCATAATATGATATAAATAAAAGACGCCATGAGTCAACCGAACATAAACCGCAAAGTGAGCGGAAGTTGGTCTCTAAATCATTAGTGCTATCACAGATTTCCTGTCATTGACGGTTCAAATAGTGTTAAAAGCCACTGGAATAATACTCTTCGCTGACAGTTTACCTTGCAGAATCTGAACAAAATCAGCGTGTTCAAGAGAAAAGTGACGTAATTCCCCTATTTATCTGCGAATGTATGTCTCTCAAGACACATCAACTGTAATCTAATCGTTATCATTTGCTTTTATATAATATCATCATCTAATATAAACATAGAATGCATTTGGTGCATGCAGTTGTAGTGAGTTACTATTTCTTTTTAATTTTCATACGCGTTCCAGTGTTTCATGTATTCATATGATACTGAAAAGAAACTTATTGTGTTCAGTAAAACACTCACCTGCCACACAGCCGGCAAATATACTAGGATGAACATCCATTCTATGAATGGGACATTAGGTGCCTGAACTAAGATTGTCTGTTACTTCGAGATCATTACATTACCACGTGCAGTAGTGGCACTATAGTAAACTGCTACAATGATCTGCCACACTGACGGCAAATATGTATTTATACTAGGATGAACATCCATTCTATGAATGGGACATTAGGTGCCTGAACTAAGATTGTCTGCTACTTCGAGATCATTACATTACCACAATGAAGTAGTGGCACTATAGTGAACCAGCGTACTCTTCCTATCAGAGAACAGGACACCACTGGATGACTATATTTACAGATTTTCTTGTTTGATACTGTGCTCGACGGCTTCATACTGCATGGCGTCACCAATGAACACAAAACAGACCTCGATAAGGCAAAATGTGGGACCTGGCACAAACTTGCCCATACATTATTAATGGAATCTTCCACATTTGGTGAGCAGATATTGACGCTAAACCTCCTTTATCGAATTTCATGCAGATTGACAATTTCGACCGAATTTTACTTTCAGCGGTTTGGAGTTTATCGCGTTCAGCGAAAGCGTCAGATGGAGGCACCAGCCCCAAGATGCCAAATGTTGAAAGACAGATGTCCACCATCGCGATGCAGGTGGAATTTTAAATGCTAATCCAAAGATATGGAGGAGGCAGTGTGTATGAGAGCAAGCATCTAACACTGAAACAAAGACTGCATGAAGTTTTCAGTAGTTTGCAACTGGACTGTCTCTGAAACGATGGAAATAAGTGATGCTGTGTCTGTAATTTTTTGTTTGTTTGTTCATAACTCCTTGAAAAATCCTTAAAATGTCTTTAGACCTTGTTTATAAAAATGAACCCTAGGATGAGCAGCAGACTCGTTCCCAATCTAAGTCAAACCTGTGATTTAGGTTAAGACGGGAAAGGATAGTAGCATTAAGGCTGTACTGCGTCTGCCTCACTTAGATTAGAGTTCCCATGTACATCTTTAATCCAGAGCATGACATTATGAGACTGCATTTCTGTTCCTGTTGTTAAATGGGATTTTGATAAGGAAAAGGTTGCCTTAATATCAAGTTCATCTTCTCTCATAACGTCATCTTCATCTTTCACAAGGCCTTATCGCAGTTGTTTTTTTTTTTTAGTTTGGTTGAGTTTTGTTTGTTGTTTTTTTTTTGGTTGTTGTTAAAAGCTTGTGCTTATGCAATACTGTCACCAAAGCAATGAAACATAGATGATTTTTTTTTTGTTACTCTGTATCGTGTTGGTAGAGAGCCTTAACAGGGCAAAATGATACAGTAGGAACATAAAAGCTGGAAAATGGATTAGTTTCATTTTTTATGCCAGCATCAAGAGGATCCAGAGATAAAAATGGTTTTGCAGAACTTGCAAACCAAACAAGAAAAACAGAATCGAATCACTTCTCTAAAGTCAGGAAAAGATAAACTGAACTCAGCATTGACAAACAGTAAATATTTAACCATACTCTGTGTGAAGAGAAAACTAAAGGACATATCATCCATTTATTTTGTTTCTGTTGCATTATTTTACTGTAGGCACTAGATGAATGAATTTCTTTGGTTTATACACTTGTATATGTATATGATGAAAAGCATACTAAACCAATGTGGAATAGGCTGGATATCACGAAGAAGCAGGACCGAGCTTCATGAGCACAAGAATTTCTTGAAATCTCAAGAGAGGATTTCTGCCACAATGAACATGTTTGGGCATTAAAAAAAATGTAGTTAATTTTAAAAATGTGAATCAAACTTGTACAGATTTTAACATTTTCTGTGCTGTTTCTTTTTTGAAAATGTCTGTTGAGTGATATTTGTGAGGCCATTTCATGAACATTTTCATTATTATTTTTCTTGCACCTACAGCCTTGAAGTTTTGGCACGCTTCATTTTCATTTAAAATTATAAATAGCTGGCTAGTGTACTTTTGATTTACTGATGAAAGTATTTTTAATGATTTACTGATTAAAGCCAGGTTCAGAAATTTCAGTTTACTAAATATTGACTATTTTTGAAAGATACTGAGAAAGATAACAGATTGCTACGTAAGCATTTGAAATAGTCAGCTATTTACTTTTACATCTTCTGAAAACTGCAAGAAAAAATATAAATGTTTTTGTTTTATTTTTACTTTTGAAATGATAAATAAAATACCATTATGAATGAATGTGGAAGCAAAACGAAGAAGACGGTCGTTTCCATGGCAACCTCTCCTTGGTTGGTAAAAAGTAGATAGTGGCCTTGTTTTCCCATTGGATACGTTGCTATAGAACATTTGCAGCAGATATCGACATTTGAGAGTGCAACTTGAGAATGTCATTGTAAGTTGTCATTGTTGTATGACAATATTGAAGATAGAAAAATGAAGTCGTTCTTTTGCATTCTATCATTCTTTTTTTTTTTTCCATTTGTCAAGAACATTTAAAACACCGAACATGTAGGTAAAATAATGATGTATTATATGGGAGATAACCCAAATATTTACCTTTTGTTTTCTTAACATAGTGCTTTGCAATGAATTTTTTTTCTGCATGTACAGTAGAATTTCATTAGTGTGTATATATACTTGCGCTGAGAAAATAAGTACATTGTTTTATTATGTAAAACTTCGTTTCCCAATAGCTTCAGCGGATTTCATTTGTGCGGGCCTATGATCTGCAATAGAAGGCCAAAGTTTTAACCCTTTTCATGTAATTTAAAATTGTGAAAAATCTAACCGAAGGATCCCCACCGTAAACAGTATATAATTTGAGCACAGTGGTGGCACAAAGCCTGCAGTCTAGTCTTGGCCATCTCGGAACGTTCCTGTGGTTCGAGAAGAAATTTTTATTAAATGGCTCATAGAAGCTTTTACAATTTGGCTCCTGCAACCTTTGATTCCATGTAACACTATAAAGTATTTCCACGTGATTTGCGTGTTCCGGTTAATGTTTTTGCCTGGCGAGTTCCAGTTTGTCACAGTCATGGCGTCGCCTTTGTTTACATCGATGACTATCAAAGAGTTCAGAGCTTTTTCGAAGAGAAAGGACAATCACTGTCTGGGAAGAAACATGAGCTGATTAGGCGAGCTGAGGCTTCTTTTGAGGAAGAAAAATTAAGGATGATGCCCTTTTCTAACATTGCTAAAACAGCGGGCCGCATGTCAGTGTTGCCACTCTTGTCATGTGCTTTTCCCTAAAGCCGGGACGCTAGTTTCTCCCACTTCCTTACACAGACGTGGAAACAACAACAACAGCAACAAAAAAGCAACGTATATGTTTACAATTAAAAAAGACTAAAGCCATAAATTTATTGTAGGCAATAATCCGACATTTCCTAAGTTTTTTCGATTTTCCCTTTAGTATGGAAAAATGGCTTTTCGCGAAGTCATTTTAGCCTGTCTTACAGGAAAAAATCTGTTCCGGTGGCAACACCGCTGCATATTGGTCCGGAAGTAGGACGGCGNATGTTTTTGCCTGGCGAGTTCCGGTTTGTCACATTCATGGCGTCGCCTTTGTTTACATCGATGACTATCAAAGAGTTCAGAGCATTTTTGTAGGAGAAAGGACAATCACTGTCTGAGAAGAAACATGAGCTAGTTAGGCGAGCTGAGGCTTCTTTTGAGGAAGAAAAATTAAGGATGATGCCCTTTTCTAACATTGCTAAAACAGCGGGTCGCATGTCAGTGTTGCCACTCTTGTCATGTGCTTTTCCCCAAAGCCGGGACGCTCGTTTCTCCCATTTCCTTACACAGACGTGGAAACAACAATAACAACAACAACAAAAAAAAGCAACCTATATGTTTACAATTAAAAAATGGTCTTTGCTTAAAATCTGAAAGTCTGGTAAGATTCTGTAGGCAAATCTAATCGGGAAATCGCGGTAAATAATAAGACGGCGGTTACCGGCATTTCGAGGATACTTACGGGAAATCTTTCGTAAGTCCTTCCTTATCAGTTTCAGCCGCTGGATCGAAATCTTCGCAAGCATTTTGGTCTGTAGGAATTCTGTGCAAGGAAACCGTTCTCCCATCTATGATCTTGCCAGCATATAATTTGCACAGCAAACGCAATTCTGCTTTCCTTCAACCATATTTACGATTCATTGCAAGACAAAGTGGGTGGTCTAGCCAAACCGGAACTCGTCAGGGTAAATTTGGCCAAGGGCATATTACTCCCACCTCCTCATGTCGTGGGAGTACTCTATAATAACATTATTTACTTTATTTGAGGTTGGGATTTTGGCGTGGTTTGTTTTTTTGTGTGTGTGGTTTTTTTTTTTGCCATGGAGCCTCTTTGAGTGCATTTCTCATTTTCATGCAGGGCTAATAAAGACGGTCTTCACAGTTTTCGCTCGTCTATGGAACTTGCTCATGATCGGTGTTCGAGATTATTTTCTTGTCAGGTTTCTCTGATATTGTTTATATTCATTGACCTAGCATATCTTTCTATTTTCAATATAGGTCTTGGAAAATATTGTATATGGGTTACCGAATTGAGAACTCAATGAAATTTTATTTTTCAGTTAGACAAATTGATCCAGAAAGATGCAAACTTTGTTGTGAGTTTAGCTATTAATAACTACTATTGTGGTGAAACACTTTTTGCTCTGACTACAGATTTTTTTGGGGGGAGAGGGGAGGGTTGGTGGGGGGTGTGGAGAGGGACACGACCAGTAAACTATTCCTGAGTACTTTGTATGCAAGTTATCTCTCATTATGCTTTTTTTTCTTTCATTTTAATACTAAATAATACGATATTACACAACTTATAATTTTTCTTCACATACAAGACTCTACATTACAATAACACTCAAGCTTTGTTAGGATGTCTTGTAAGTGGGGAACAGGTTAGGAACAATCCTATGGTAAACTTTAAGAATCTCTTGGCTGTAGTTCATCGTTCGCATCCGCACATCTGAAAAGTTTTCGAAACACAGCTCTGTATCTACTGCTCATATGATAATAAATAAAGATATTCGCGGACGAATTCGTTGATTCAAGTAACATGCTAATGCCAGCCAAGATATACAGCATGTTTCGGTTAGGGCCGTCAAATGCCAGCTCAGGTAACACATACATGACGATAAATGTGACGCATAACGGGGTAAAACAAACTATAAAGAGTGCGGAAACTACAGTCACCATTTTGGTCACTTTTTGATCTCGTTCAGATATGGTATCCGTCGAGGTTGGCATTGCGCATGTCTTTCGCCACATGGTCTTCTCGCGTAGTTTGACAACTAAGATGACAGTAGAGATCGTGATGGTCACAGAAGCGCTGAAGGGGATGAAAGCGTTGTTAAGGGCGAAAGCAATCTGTTCAACGATGAATCTGTTTTCAGTATGTACCATCCTAAGGACAGTTCGATTCTTCTCAGAGGAGAAGACTCCGACTAAGCTACTGACTGAGTATATAGGAGAGACGCTGCAGATGAGCAGGATGAAAACGCAGGTGATAATGATGGTGGCTCGTTTTGGAGTGATGATGTGCTTCACCTGCAACAGAACAAGATGGAAAAAAGTTCTTAAAGCCACACCATTCGACCGTTCCCAATACTTTTAACACTATAGAAACTTAACACAAGAAATGGCTTAAAGTAATCAAAAGAATCAAACTATGTGATGAGTTTTATTTTAACAACCTCATCTGCTGCCTGATCCTTGATAATTAGGGGTTGGCAAGTCTGCTGTCGATTTCTGTTCTCTATAATTATGTAGTAAATGTATGCATCTTCATTGTGATAACTTTGTTTCTTTATTGTTTAAGATAACTTTATTTAGAGATCAAACCTGATTTGGCTGTCTGAAAGTAGATGTTTCAGATCAGAGACTAAGTCTTCATGAATTCCTGCGAAACCGCAAAAGTTTCAGAGAATTTTATGAAAAGTGAATAGCATCTCCTGTTAAATCCTTTTGTTTAAATGAGTGTGAAAAACTTCAGCCTAAGATTTCTCAAAACTTTGTCTGACTGGTTAAAAGGTAACAGACTTATGATTGTTAAAACAACAGGGCTAGATACTTGTTTCACATGGGTCTTATTTTTTCAAACACTTCAAACCGCGTCGTTCTTCCTTCCACCTGACCGTTTCTGAGAAATTACCGCTGGAATATCGGGATTTTCACCCTCTGCATGCACCATTTCTCGTGCTGCGTGACGTCAAAAAGTTAGAAAAACTAGCAGACGTTGAGTGCAGGCGCATGGGTAAATTGTCTGGACCAATATTGTCTGCTAGCCTATCTCGCTTCATGACGTTATGCAGCAAAAATAATGGCGGCGTGCACAGAGTGAAAATTCCTACATTCCTGAGGTGTTTTCTCAGAAATTGTCGGATGAGAGGAAAAACATACGCGGTTTAAAGTTTATGAACAAAAAATGTGAACTTATTAGGCTGTTAAGCGAATAACTACCGGATACCATACCCATGTCCCATTAACAGCTTGTGTAACAAATGCTTGTCATATGAATCACCCAAGGACTTCTATATTATGGCCTAAAGTTTTGGTATATATACAAATGGCTAAGTCGCATTTTCTGCGCCGCTGGCACACTAAGGTAAATAAATCTGACACAATATTGCCACCGTGGACACAAAATGTTTGAAGTAAGCTGTAGAATTCAGATGTAAAGGGAAAGTGGAAAGAATCGTGAAAGGAAAGAGGATGGAACACAGATCGAAAGATATCACGAGAGAAAGAGGGGACAAAAAAAAAAGAGATAGGACGATAGGACTGAGATTAAGGAACCCTTTAAGACTAATAATATAATACTGACGTAGATAAAATGGACACTTGTCACGTTATAATCCTACCTTTAAAGGAACAGTTATACAGAGACATCTCTCAAGTGTTATAAAAGCTGTGAGCCAGGAGGTGGAACCTGTAAACACGATGTGTGGCCATCCGAAAGTCAGGTATTGAAAGTCTGGAATCTCCACAGGCAGGTTCAAATAAGCGAGGGCAGGATGGTAGCCGACAACAAACCCAAGTGACGTCACTAGGCAGCCCAAGTCCGATATGGCTAAGCCTGGGTAAACATAGAGAAGTGGATTTACTACAGGTTGCAGGAGCCTAATTGGTCACAACAAAATGGACGATCAGAGTCGATAATAGCGGAGTACAAAAGGACAGATTGTATAGAAATAACCTTATAACATGAAACCATATCGCAAAAGTGGTGAAATTCAGTCCTGAATTTGTAAAAATAAAAAATTTTTGCAGGCTGTGTTTTCCAATGGCTTCAGCTGATTTCATTTGTATATGCCTGTGGTCTGCAAAAGAAGACCAGATTGTTAACCCTTTTTCATCTAAATTAAAATTACCAAAACTCTAAATGAGGTATCCCCACTGTAAACGGTGTATAATTTGAGCACTGTGATGGCACAGGAACTAGCCTTGGCCATCTCGGAACGTTCCTGTGATTTGAGGAGAAAATTTATTGAATACCTCAAAGAGGCTAATACAATTTGGCTCCTGCAACTACTGGACTGGTGTATGGACAGAGGAAAGAAGCAGCCTTAGGAGGCGTGCAGGACCCAGGAGCCGTCCTTTTAGGCACCACGACTCACAGTAAAAGCAACCAAATTTTGATTAAAATTTTCACCTAATCTCAGTCAGAGAAAAAATCCCAAATTGCTGAATTGCTTCCCTTTGTGTTCTCTTTAACTTAATGAAAACTTTTTTCGCTGAGGCTTGCGCCTAGACCCCCATCTCCCCTCTCCCCCTCCTCTCCCTCCGCATTTCTTGAATACGCTTCCTCTTTTAGCTGTCGCACCTGTGCCCTGGGGGCACATTCTAAATTCCTCCTAGATAACATTCGTAGGTCCGCCTTTAGATGAAATGTTTGTAAAGCAATTATGCCTTAAACCTGAGTCTGAATGGAACAGGATTAACACATTACATTCACTGGCCCCCATACCTCTTATCTGACACCTTACCACGACACTGACAAAACATAATATGTCAACATTTTAACTACTAACGCCTCCCTACTAACTTTGGGTCCAGTGAGGAGATCATGATTAACTCGTAACAAACCTCTCTCTCTCTCTCTCTCTCTCTCTCTCTCTCTCTCTCTCTCTCNCTCTCTCTCTCTCTCTCTCTCTCTCTCTCTCTCTCTCTCTCTCTCTAAACAATGTTTCAGTTTGTGTCAAGACTTGCATTATGAAACGGAGCGTATTCTTACAGGTGACAGTGTTGTCTACCTGAAACCATCTTTCACCACAGCGAAACTTACAGTGTTATGTCGTAAAGCTATTTTCATGAAAATGAATCGGAGGAAAGCCCTAATCTTCATTCACTACTTAAGTTCAGAGAAAACGACGTAAAGACAGTCCGGCTAAGCACAAGTTAACGTGTTAAAGGTGTAATATGTTTGCCCATAAAGTGACTAAAATTTCTTTCAAAGTCAAGGCTAAGAAAATCTATTCTAATCATGTGAAGTCGCGTGAGCTGGCATTAGCCTAGAGAAGAGACTGACAAACCGCAGTATTACTACTAGTATTACTCTTTTGATTTAATTCAAAGTGCGCCTTAATCTTTACAATAATATCTAAAGCAATGAACTCAATGAATGTGTACCTAGTAAACTGACGTTGACCGGGTCCTTCAAACCCTGCCGTACAAAGCAGATGATGTTAATGATGTTGGTGGCTGTTCCAAAACTGCTGATAAACGAGATAATAGCAGCGTACATGACCCACTGGAAAATAATTCTTTCCTTGTCACTGACCAAAAGATCAGGTGCCAGGGGCGTGGCAGAAGTATGCCTAGCATCTCCTGTTGGTGCTGTGTGGTGAGATGTGTTAGCAGACGACGGGAGCATGACTAAGGTCTTGTTGGGATGAAAGCGAATAAATCGTTCTTAAACTGGACAATTCCAATGATACTCTCGTCAGGTTTTGTGTGTTTGTGTGTGTGTGTATTGCGTCATCGAATCTCGCTTTCGAAAACTGAAGATGCATCATTTTCAATACAGGCAAATGTAACTATTATCATGACTATATTAGCTAATCATAATTATTTCTCAGACAACAGGAGAATGGAAAACAGTTGTTAGTGGTGGCTTGCGGTGCCTGGGTGACCGTACATGCATGAAACTGAAAGTGTTCAATAACAGCCGGTATCAAAGTTGGCTTTTTGGCCGCTATTTAATGTCCCCTAGAGCAAGGTGACCTTTTTGGGAACGTCATTATCGGGATACTTAAACCAAGGTTGCCGTATATATGAAACTAGCAGTAAGCCTTTTGCACAAAAAAAGTTGAACCAAATCTTCTTTTACGGGGAAGCAAATGTTGCAAGTGAATTTCAACTCGTGAAATTCGCAGATAAAAAACCAAACATCCTCTCGAAACAAAAACGCTCTGGAGTGAACAAACATTGGAAGCTTGCATGCTGGCTGACTTAACAACTGTTAACGAGACTGTGTCCGTTTACTAAATGATAGATAATATTCGAGTCGAGTTTCTAAAAATTTTAGACGTCTACATGACTCATTGATTTCATTGTCTGAAACAAAGGAAGGGAGAAAAGGATCGCAAGCTTGGCATGTGATTTTTTTTAAACACGGCTGGGCCCTGTCTGGCATGGTGTTTATATTATTATAACAAGCACATTATGTTTAATGTAAATTGATATTAGTAGAATGTCACACTGAAGAGCTGTTATCTAAGAAGATGACACGTAGCATTTACAGCAGACGAGCAAACGGTTCAAATTAGAGAATTTCTGACTATGCAAAATGTTGCTCTTAAGTTTGCTGAGTGTAGCCTGCCTTATGTGACTAAAAAAGTAATGTCAAAATTAGCCCAATCGTGACTAAGGATTGTTGTCAAATTTTAGCATAGGCCTATTACATCCTCATTCCGCTCATAATAGACCACATAGTATCAGTCTCCATTTAATCACTGTGCTTTGCTAAGGAGGCTAAAACGTTCATCTTTTTTTTTAAATTCACATAAGAGGGTGTATCTATAATATGATAACACACGATTCAATGACCCATCTGTATTTACTGAAAGAGAGACTTTGGAATGATGTGAATTACTGCAATCACTTTCCGGGGAAATTCCCAGTTTTTTTTGGTTTTTTGGTTTCGTAATGTTTTTGTTTTTGCTTTTGTTTTGTTTTGTTCTGTTAGGTAAATTCTTACCTCTATCATGAAATAACTCTTTTCATTGACAGGAATGTTGGACAACATTGCATAACTTGAGATGAGTCATATTTTCTGACAGATCATCTGGACAGGATAATTTAAATGTTGAATTTATAGCTTATAAGATCAGGAGATGGTTTGTAAAATAAAGTTCTCATTCTTTGATCATCAGTTTTCTGTTGTTATCGGAATACCGCTCTAGTTAACTACTTTGAGAATTCCAAATTGTTGCACTGCAATGTTGCAAGTACGTCTAGACTTCAAACATAGAAGTGAAACAGATGGAGCTCATTGCCAATAAATCAATGCTTGCCTAGCTGGAGGAGAAAAGTAGCTCAAACGTTCCTGAAAGATTCAAGTTTATAATATTAGTTTTTACAAAAAAAAAAAAAAAAGACCATGAGCTTTTGCGGGATTGTAGGGGTGCGTATCGTGAATATTTCACTATTAGTCATGTTGGAAATGGGCCGATCTCTCGTCCAGAGATACATGGCACATGTCCATCCACAACTGTAGAATACCAGTTTTCGAAGCTTTAGCCCAAAGGTCAGAATTCTCCTTTTTTCAGGTCTTAGCAGTAGTACTGTTAATACGAGAATAGCATCTGCTTTACTTCCGTCAGATGTGGGCGTGGTGATATCGCGAGTGAACAGTAATACACTGCCATGGTGTGTACGGAACTGATGCCCTGATCGTTTTGTGGACCATGTATCTATGGGGTGGAGCAGAAAGGTTGGAAGCTGCATTCCATAAAACCGCCTTTCAAAGACATTTCCAAGCTGTTTTAGGCGGTTTCCATATTACATCCTGGATGTACTATTGCCGCTTTTATTTTCTTAAATGTTTTTGGTTGAGCATAAACCGCGAAACAACGCTTGGTTTTTGTCGTTGTTGTTGTTGTTGTTGTTGTTGTTGTTGTTGTTGTTGTTGTTGTTGTTTAACATGCCACTACAACATCCAATTAATATTGCGGATGTTGTTGCAGAGGAGAGGGGGCTGGGAGGTACGCCTTATCCATTAAGCAGTGATGGTATTTAACATGACTCAAAGCTTTGACGCAAAACCCATCTTTTCTCTGGTATCCATGGCTACGTTTGCTTGGTTCCTCCAATTTGACAAAATGGGAAACCATACTCCTTCCTTAACAAGGGAAGTATCGGTCTCTACCCAAGCTAAGATGGCTGCGATTAATGCGGAAGAGACAGGAAACAATTCACTGACTTGCAAGTGGCGTTTGCTATAGCTATATCTTTGCCTCATTCATTAGCATACAGACCACTGCTGATTCTTGCTATATCCTCATCCAATATAAAACCGTTGATAAGATGTTCCACTAACAAATTTGAAACCGTAGAAAATTGCCGCCATGTTTCCGGGATTTTACTTCCAGGTGTGTACAAATGACGACACATTTCTAACAAACTTCTAGTAGATGTTCACCCCTCCTCACTATGACTGGCGCGCCCCAACCAAAAGAGTACCAAGTTTGCTGAAGACTGTCCACAGAATATAAGGAAGGGGTATGGCTTTCCAGTTTGTAAAATTGCGTGAACTAAACCAACCCAACCTATAAGGAGGAAGTAGTATGAATCGGGCAACGGAATAGAGCTTCCGAAATGACTGGTTCAGATTGGATATATCTGGTGGAGCAATGTGACCGAAAGGTTAAGGCTTTGGACTCAAGATCTAAAGGTCGTGGGTTCGATTTCCGACCACGGTCATGTTGTAAGTGCCTTAGGAAAGCATTTCATTTACATTTTCCTCAGTCCACTCGTCTGTAAAATGGGTGTCTGGTTATAGGCAGTGGAAGATATTGTCAGAATGCCAGTTATGAGCGTCTGTAAATGGCAGCGGCACTGTTTGCTCCCCAGGGAGCTGAAAAAGTCCTACAGTGATCAAAACTGTTGGGATAATAATAGTGTAAAGTCATGTGAGCGGGTATTAGCCTGGATACGAGACCTATAAACTGCATTATCATTATCATTTTTATAATTATAGCAGGTTCATGAAGTAAAGACTTAAGTGGATCTCGTTGTTAATAGAAACTGTTATCTGAAATTGGAATCATATCAGAAAGTGCAAGATGGAACGTAACCACGAATAAGTGGAAACAGTAACATGGGCTATTTTCTTCTGCAACCATTTGAAAGGGGACGTAAACTATATTGATTAAAGCTGAATGTGTTACAAATAAAAATAAAGATATGAAACCTGTGGCCGTACGCATAATCCGTGCGTTAATCAACGAATTGCGATAACAACAGTGAATACTACAGTATTAATGTTTTGGGAGATTCGCGTGGTTACCGCAGTGCGTTAACTAACTTAAGGGTACGGACACTGGGACCATTGATTTAATGCGAGCACGCCCATTGTTCGAATAGACAGTTTGAGGTCGTAAGATTCTATTTTATCACAATTAATTGTATTAAGTTTCACAACATATTAGATGGTGTAAAACAAAGTTAAGCGGAGACCATTGAAGAATCCGGACATGTGTTAAAACTAGGTCAGATCCAAGATGGCCACCACCGGCTTGGAAAATGCAGTATGCGGTTGTAGATTTTATAAATATTTATTTTACCCTTACACTCACTGTGTGTAGTTACGTATATTATTCTGTACTGGATGGCTCTGATGGGTGTGTCAGTAGGCGCGTTTTAACATTTAACTATCATTATCAACGTTCCTTTCCATTATGTAAAGCCATTCAATGCACTCGTCTACGTAGATTTTGACGCTTTATAAATTAATTATTATGATTTTGAATGTGGTTGTAATGCAGTTTGTTACAAATCCTTCATTTTGCTCTTACAGGAAAAAAAATTCCCTCAAGGTACTGGCACCTATTGCTTTTTCTTCTTTTGGCCCTATTAACATTTTGTGTTTTTCTATATATCACTGTGATTTCGGGATATTTCTTCCATGGAGGTTAAAGCACTTCATTTGCCCGATCTTTTAAGGAGAAGAAGAGAAAGGGGGGGGNAAGGGGGGGGGGGGTCGACTCCCAACATTTTTTTAAAACAAATTTCTTTTAAAAAAAAATCACCCCGAATTCTGATTTGGTCCCGAGTGTTCCATTAGGTTGGTTTTGAACTTGTGCTAATACGTAGGCCTAACGCACTTTATTTTCTTTATCTAGAAGGCTCAAATTGTACCTAAAACTAAAACTGAATGCTTCATTTAAATCACAGGTCATTCTACATCTTTCTACACCCTGACACTGACTGGCAGGGCTCCAAAAAAAAAGATGATTTTATATATTAGTGGATTAATTGACTTCTACAAAATGAATGATTTGGCTTTCTAATAGGTGCCTGAAACCTTAAGGGGAGGACACACAGTCAACACTCATTGTAATGCATGTATAAATAAATGAATAGAGACAATTAAATGAATAGATTCGATACTGGACACAAGAAAAGAAATGTTTTGCATCTTAATGAAAACCGTTCGGTGGAACTAAATATTAGCGATATTACTAGAGAAGCACAGACGAGGAGCAGAGCTGTTGTTATGCCTTAAAGTATTTTTGCTATGCCGAAAGTTCATTTAAATGTATTCTGGAAAGTATTCTTTGTCTTAATGTAACTCAAATATTTAGGTTTTTGCCTGTTTTTTTACAACCTAGAGATTCGGTTCGCTCTTTGATGATTTATCCACATTGTGTTCAGTAAGAGTACTTTGTTATCGGCAATTACAGATCTTGTCTCCGTGCTGATGATCCGCGCCTGAAAAATGGCCGCGACACTATATCATGTTTCCTGGGAGTTGAGAAAGGTACTGAGTGGTTGGTCTGGTGGGTAATGATAATGTGAAGTCGCGTGAGCGAGCGCTGTCTGGATGCGAGATTAATAAAACGCATGATTATTATTATTATTATTATTATTATTATCATTATTATTATTATCTATTGTTGTTGTTGTTGCTAGTGTTATCGTTGATGTTGTTGTATGTGTGAATTGCTCAATAAAGACTTGCTTGGCTGTCCAAGCAGAGACCACAGAGTAAGTGATGGTGTGCCCTTCATCCAGCTGAAAGGAAACTGTAGACTCTTAGTAAGTTTATCAGGAATGCAATTTCACAGTAAAGCGAAGTTGCAGTTATTACAGGATCTCTGAGATGCAAAGTGGCGAACTCCTAGATGTTATTAATCCATCCATCTATCCTTCCATCCATCCATCCATCCATCCATCCATCCATCCATCCATCCATCCATCCATCCAGCCAGCCAGCCATCCATCCATCCATCCATCCATCCATTGCTTGTGAAAAATTATTGTTTTGTATAAAAATATGTTACTAGCGATTTGTAAAACTGCGTTTTTCGTAAAAAAAAAAAAAAGCAGTAATTTGCGTTATTCGTTAAAATTCCAAACATTTTGCAAAATTCGTGTACTAGGCATAGCTGACTGCATTTTTTGTAAAACATGCACGTGTGAGCTACATTTTTCATGAAAACCACACTAATGAATTTGACCACAAATATGGAAACCAAATTACTATCACCATTACCATCTAAAGGAAAAAACAAAGAGTGCTGCATGTTCATGAAATTCATTTCATTATATTATATACTTGTTGTTTTGTGTTTTGCATTCCTAAGACAACTAGTATGATACCCGTTCAAATGAACGGGAGTGGTGAGCAGATGGCAGAGGGGTTGTTATGATACAGCAGAAGGGTTGTTGTTTCAGATGCAGTTGGTAAATTATACCTTCGTGAATCCTTGGTGGAATCGTCTTTGAGCACCATTCGAACTTCTCCTTGCCTGTCACCGGCAAGACGAATTTGCTCAGCAGCATTCAAAAATTGGTGTATAAAAGGGCTAACTGTATGCAGCATCTCTTGCAGGTTCTGCATTACACCGAAATGTAACTCTGCATTCCATGCACACCGATTTGCCGTTTCATTATCAGTGTCATGGATATAAATTTGTGCAAATGCAGGTCTAGCGTTACCTTCTGGCAAAAGTTGGCCTATCCTGTGATGCACAGCTCCATGAATGCGGAATGTGTAAACTTCAGGTGGTAGAATATCTTCTGACACACCGAGTGACGCAAAGGCGAGGCTGGCATTGAATGCCCTTATGTGAGATCGAAAATGGTTTGCCTCAGAGGTTGTTTCTGTGAGCAAAGATTTCAGAATATCAGGAGGATCTTGCAGTGGTTGCAGAGAAACCTTACCATTGCCACAACACAAACTTTTAGTTTCCTCAGCGAACAGTTCAGCACTGCAATGACTACATTCAACGGGCATCGTCGACAGCACATGTGCGTCTGGTAGATCTAGATCTAGCGTGTTATCACCGGCGTTGCCGTTACCTGTTGCTAACACTGCCAGGGGCTGACGAAGCCGATCTGGCGTTTGTAGAGCCTGATTGCCGTCGTTGTTGCCGTTGTTTTCATGTCTCTCATTTCTCCTCTGTCGAACATTTCTCTCTTTTGGCGTTAACCTACCGATAGATCGTCTTTTGGGAGGCATGATTCCACTTCGTGCAGCTGGATTTGAACGGTGAACGGGAACCGGAAGAACGATGATCCGGAAAACAAAAATCAATGACGTCATTTTATCGATCGTAGAATGAGCACTAAACTCACTCGCGACAGTATTGTTCACTTATTTTCGCATTTTTCAAATAACTCGCGAACACCGAGAGCTATTTTGTGTTTATATACATAGGAACCATGATTACACTCTAACAATTATTCATGCCAAATTTCAGGTCAATATGTTCAGTAGTTTTCGAGTCTATAGGGAACAAAGGGGTTGATTGCAGTTTTATAGTTTCAGGTCAATACGTTCAGTAGTTTTCGAGTCTATAGGGAACAAAGGGGTTGAGTTGCAGTTTTATAGTATAGATATAGTCTACTTGCAAGATGTCAGTTTCAAGAGATGTGTCAATGAAGTATAAAAAAGAAGATACTGTATATATGTCCAATTATATGTTTAAATTTATCATAAAGTACATTTATGGCTATAAATTTTAAAAAGAGTACTATTATATTACTGACCCGTTTCCACGGGTACACGTACAAAGCAGTAGCCTCATCACTACGTCATGATTTTGAAGTGCTAATGTCATCAAATTAACATGAGCTCATTTATAGTCTTTGTCCAGATTTGACTTAGTTCGTGTTTTTCCAGATCTTCCGCACCCGGACGTAGGAACATTAATTCATTACTTAAAAAGTAATACGTAGGGGTATTCTGATTCGACAAGTAAATTTTATTTTCGGGGCGTACATATTATACGGAGAAGGGGGAGGAGGGGGAGCGTCAGAAGACTTGGGGCGGGTG
>JAWQUT010000045.1:2160493-2179405 GCA_033807755.1 Ellobium chinense | reverse complement strand
GAGTATTAGTCGATTATTTGTAACGATTATTTAAAAGCAAGGCCTTTTAACTCGTGAATGGCAATATTTACTTGTCATTAGGGAAAAAAAGGACAGCGTGTGGTATTGGAAGGTAGTGTCGATCTGGTCTAGTCGCTAGGGTGGTTGGCAACTGGGGGGAGAAAGGACCGGGGACTGGAGGTCAGAATATTTTCAGTAAATATCATAATCTAGAGCCTTACTTTTCTTGCAGTTTATTACTTTTTTTTTTTTGCTGAGGTGAGCATCAAGCGAGTAATACAAAGTAATCAGTTACTGGAGAATTGTTAACAGTAATCATTATAATCGATTGCTTTTATTCGTTTACCCCCAGTACTCGTCTTGAGCCTATACATTTATTTACCCTAAACAGAGGAGATTTTGACACACAGTTCTGTATCTGGTGCTCATGTTGTAGTAGATAAAAATATTTGCAGAGGAATTTGCATTTTGAAGCAGCATAGACACACCGACAATAACAAAGAGCACGTTCTGATTTGGGCCGTCCATTGCCAACTCCGGAACGACGAAGACCGTGAGGATAGACAGACATATCGGACTGAAACACACAATGAAAAGAGAAGAGACGGCTATCACCATTTTGGAGATTTTCTGGTCTCTGTCTGTTGAAGTGATATCTCCGCTTGAAGGTACTGTACATGTCATCCGCCATTTTGCTTTACTTCGCAGTTTAAACACCAGTATGACCGTGCAGATAATAATGGTGAGGTACGCACTAAACGGAATGAAAACACTGTTAAATGCCACAGAGATCTGCTCTACCATCTCTCGGTCTTTCGTGTAGATCAGTTGTAGAAGTGTTCTGTTTTTCTCAGGAGAGAAGACCCAAGTAAGTCTCCCGACATAGTACATTGGAGCGACACTGGTGGTGATCAGGATGAACACAGAGACAATGGCGAAGTTGATTCGCAGTGGAGTGATGATGCTCTTGACCTGAAATACACATCAACATTCTTCATTTCCAAAATTGTGAAGTTATACAACGATATAGTATTTGAGAGCTTGTGCATTAACGATGGCAGTCTTTGTTACCATTGACTTTGTAACTGCATCGATGCTGAATGCACCCGTAGTAAGAGTTAATATACAGATTAATGTAATGTTAATGCAGAGTTAATGTAATGTTAACGATAATACAGATTTAACGTAATGTTGATGGTAATACGGAGTTAATGTAATGGTAATGAAATCCAGTTCTTATCATGGTAAGAGATCTCATTGTTAATGCGCAAGCTCTCAGTTGTCAGTTAAGAAGTACTCTTAACAATCACACCAGATGAGTATGGAAATTATTAAAGGACACAAGGAGTGTGGATGTCTTGCGAAATATCCACTGTTCAAAGAACTTAAATCCATATTTTCTACACCAAAGTAGACAGATATTGTATAATCCAGTTACTGCATTAATGCTTCAGTATTTTGGTAAAAATGTCATTTCACTCTCACAGATGTTCATTTTTGTTGTCCACTTTTGAATCTGTCATAGGCATAAATATAATGATTTGAGTGTTGAAGTTTGTAAATAATAGACTGAAATGAAAGCAAGGAATCCAGAAACACATGAGTTGAAATAGATCATATGAGGAGACCAAAAAAAAAATTCTAAAAAACAGAGAGAGACAGAGAGAGAGAGAGAGAGAGAGAGAGAGAGAGAGAGAGAGAGACAGACAGACAGACAGACAGACAGACAGACAGACAGACAGACAGACAGACAGACAGACAGATATGTGGATTATTATAACTGGTGCCCAAATTAGGAAAAATGGCAGAGCAATCAATACAAGGCAGTTTATCTATATAACGACATCGCAGCTGTCAAAATGACACAGTCTCCTCTATAAACTGTTCAGTCACCATAAAAATATAAAGCTCAAGCAATCAGTCAGTAGATCATTCAGTCAATCAATTAATCAAACAATCGGTAAATCGATCAGACAGCAAACCAATTAACCAAGTTACCAAGTGTCTAATCAACTAGCCAATCCATCCATCCATCCATCCATCCATCCATCCATCCATCCATCCTCCATCCATCCATCCATCCATCCATCCATCCATCCATCCATCCATCCATCCATCCACTCGAAACCAACCACTTACAAACCTTTAAGGGCTTCATTATACAAAGACATCTCTCCAGCGTTATGAGAGCAGTCAGCCAGGAACTGGCACCCGTAAAGATGACGTAGGGCCAAGCAGTCACAGCGTATTGGAGATCGACTATTTCGAAGGGCAAGTCTAGCTTCAGGAGGGCAGGGTTGTAACCGATTCCAATCAACAGAGATGTTAAAAGAATCCCGAAATCGGATATTGCCAAACCTGCAATGAAACACAATATACACAATGACAACCGTCCACAATTATATATTGGACAGTGAATATTATGGTTATCTCCCCTCAAAATACTAAATGAAACCCCAAGGCTTTTCTAAGCAACTGTAGTCTGAAAAAAATCCGAAAAAATGCTACGTCACCAGGGAATAGTTAGCTCTACAAAGGTGATAAAGATTTTTAAGCATGTTGATCTTATTGGCACAATCACATTTTATGACATATCTAGTGATATCCACTATTCCAAAAAGCACATGAGGCAATGAGAGATTGATATGAAATGAGTTGTAACATATCGTTTAACGTTAGAAGTTCCATGAGTCCATTGCCACACTGACACTGACACTTTAGAGAACTTATTTATTGGGTAAGATGAATACAACTTTGATAAAGTAATCAGTTTGCAAGAAATTTTCCTGTTCTGACCAAGGTAAAATGTTGGAGTGAACATGCCATAAATAAGGTATACAAACTGTGTAGAGGGAGTAGTAGTAATAATAATAATAATAATAATAATAATGATAATAATGCGGTTTATAAGTCCTGTATCCAAGCTAATTCCCGCTTACGTGACTTGACATTATTATTACCCCAGCAGGCCTGTTCATTCTAAGACTTTCTCCACTCCCTGGGAAACATACAGACCTGCAGCCATTTATAGGCGCTGATCACTAGCATTCCATTAGTATCTTCCTCTGCCTATGGCCAGGTACCCTTTTCACAGATTGGTAAACTGAGGAAAATGTGAATGAAATGCAAACCCAAGACATTTACAGCATGACTGTAGTCGGTAATTGAACCCACGACTATTGGCCTTGAGTCCAACGCCGTAACCATTCGGCCACGCTGCTCTACAGTACTCGGGAATAGAGAACGGGGAAAGTGAAAGCTAAAATCTGTGGTACACACTGATCAGCATAATACAAGGATCTGACAAGGAAAAAAGAAAAGCCGCCTCTGCCCCTCCATCTTATTCTCAGGAGCTATAAACATTCATAGTGTTGTACAGGGTTGGAAACACAGAACTTTGTACATGTAGAACCGCGCAAAAAAAACCAACCACGGATCACCTTCTGCAGCACTGTTCCTAGTACGACTAACAGAGAGAAACTTATTGGCCTGGAGGCTCGGCGCTTCATTCAGAACTACATGGGAAGGCAGAGGGCCTAAAGTGCACAGCATCATTTATACAGGCCACTAACCTCCTGATATGACACGTTTGACTCGAAGAATGCAAAAGAAGAAGAAGAAGAAGAAGAAGGATACTGTTGTACTAACAATATCGCAAAACTGCTGACCAACCGTGTCTTTTGCTTCTTAATTATCACAGCTCGTAATAAGATCTTGGAGAGGACATGATTTAACTTTAAGCTACATCACGTGAAATTTGCAAGGAGGCGTGATGCTTTGAATACCAAATTCTTCTGTTTATTCGTTTACAATAAATATATGAGCAGTTGGGAAATGTGCCAGGATCACATGTGGACACTAGGCCCAAACGTGAAATTAGGGAACGTATTCAAGCAGTTGTATTTAAGAATCAAATCTTTGTGACGTGAAGTGAAGTTAGCGTCACTATGGTGTAGTAACAATACGTTCAGACTTGCAGGCTGGGAGACGCTGGGTTCGGTCCCCTGTAGAGACAGAATCTTTTTAGAAATATTTGTTTCAGCCTTCCTTTTCAAAACTGATCTCTGGTAAAATCAGTAGCAGCACACGTCCCAAGATAATGTGTTACAGCTGAGGAAAAAAAATCAGATTGGGCTCACATTCCTCCCCCTTAATGAGTATTACAACAAAAAGATACCTTGTCACCTGTTTATAGGCTGTAGGTTATATGAAAACAACAAAGCCCAGTGACTATATAAAACATTCATGATCTACCTAGTAAACTGACGTTGACCGGATCTTTAAGGCCTTGCCGCACAAAGCAAATGATGTTGATGATGTTGGCCACAGTGCCAAAGCTGCTGATGGTAGTCAATAAGGCAGCATACACAACCCACTGGAATAAAAGACGTGCTTCCTCACTGACCATGCCAGTTTGCGTCAGCCCTAAGGAACACACACCTGCGTCTTTGAAAGAGTTTACACAGTGTGTTGCATTGGCAAATGATCTGACCATCTCCATGTTATTTGGGTATGCCAAGATAATGCTGGTATCTTATGTGTCTGCAGAGGGCCCAGGTTTACGTTTGAAACATTACTGTCCTGAATCTTATTTAAGTCTGTGTCCACCAATCCTAGAGGCTGAAGGTAAATACTTAAAGGGTTAAGTGGCAGAACAAAGCTAATTAAGTGTATAAATAGGCAATGAAGACGCGTAAGTCACTGAGATTTGCATCAACAGCAAAGCTTTCAGAAATAAAAAGAAAAATGCCTCCACATATTTCTTTCAGTTATAGTGTATTGATATGCATTTGCATGTTGGATTTTGTTACTGTCATGCGTAGTTCTGAAAAGACTTCAACAAGAAGACTAAGGAATAGTTTGCTGTCTCTATCTTTCCGTGCTCACAACCGCAATAATAACGACGTTTAGCATATAATTCAGAAAGAATAACGTAACAGTATTTAAGAATGAAGGGTAAAATATGTAGTTCAAATACAAGAATGTCTTCTCATCCCAACAAATGAAAGTATATGGCATATTTATGACCGGTCAAGGAACTGCAGGCTTAAAGGTTATTTGTACTAACAAGTCATTTGATTTACATAGCATTCAGATTCCTTTGTCGTATAGAGTGAGGAATAAGAACCAACTGGCTAAGATCAGCACTGCTTATCTGTACCGATAAATCAAAACTTTGTTTATAAATGACGCACGAAGCAAAAAATAACTACTACTTTGCCTGTAGAGTGGAGCAGGAAGGGGGAGGTAAGCAACGTTGAAACACATAATCACATAATTTATTGACAATCGAAAGAATTCAGTCTTGTGTAAAGGCAGTTAAGTTCTCCTGTTCTCCTCCTTCTAATCCCATCTGTAAATACAAATGTTTATTATCCACACACTGGCACCTGGTTCCGTTATTTACAAAGAGAATAGATGATGGCACGCTATAATTTGTTCTATGACAGAAAAAATCTTCAGATAAAATGTTCACTTCCAGACTGACTCTCCCTTTGCCAGTAAAATAATTAGTGTCTTCAGCAAGTTACAGGAATTGCCAGAATGCATAACCTTTCATTAACTTTCTTTTAAGACTAAATCTATTCAGTGTCGGATGACCTCGACACTGTTCTCCTTTAAGCAACAATTAATTTGACCGAAAAAGGAAATGTCATATACTTAAGTATGTCATTGTAAGTGTATGCTAAAACTCTTCATCTGAATTTGAGTAAGATTCTTTCAGATTCTTTACAATATCTTTACATGAAATTATAACTTTATCTGGGTAGCTGTGTGGCATACAATGTATTTATTGTATTTAATAGTGAACATCCATTTAAATTATAAAGATTGTCATAATCATGAAACAAAACAAACAAAAAAAATTGAATGTGTGAATGCTAAAGTGTGCATAGCCATCCTAATGCAACATTCTTTTAAACAATACAGTTTGTTTCGTTAAAAAAAAAATACACTGACTCTGCGGCCTCATTGTTTGTCAGTATTTATGACATTAATTAATGTTTCTGCACATACTCTTTCATTATTAGATGTGTGTATACAGTAAGTATAAATGTAAATATTTATCAGTGATGTAAACGTGAGATCAACGTCATGATTTATGTGGTGTAAGATTACAGGCATAATACAGGGACGCTCCCTCTTAGATTTTTATTGTTGTTGTTGATGTTTTGTTTTTGGGCTGGACACAAGGTCAGCGACAGGGTTAGAAAAGGAGAAGTACCACTGGAACAATTCCTAGACATCATCAGTCTCTGACAACTTTCTCATGTGTGCTGTTTGTCTTTCTTAACCAGCCCCTAAACTTAAACTATTCACTAAGTGAAAGGCTCCCGAAAATTACTAAATTTTGAGCTCGGTTATATTGCCGTTACAGCTATTCTAGATAGACTACTGCAAAAGAAGTCAACAGGAAAGAATTTAAGAAGAAGTTCGTGGCCTTAGACATTATTATTCTTCCAGTTTGAAAGGCCCCATGGCGGCAATTGTTTCTCGGGCATGTTGTTGGAGTGATAATGTTCAGCTTTTAGGGCCTTCAAACACTATAAATTTAGTTCCTGCTTCTCAAAATAACGCTTGAGTACCATTAAGGACTAGCAAGAGCAATGTGTCTGTGTGCTGCAAAAACAGCCCCAAAATGATTGTCCACACTTCTGAGAAAACGTAGTGGAAACACTTTTATGAGGAAGCACAAAGGCGCCAGTTTTGGCGAAAACATATTGGTGCATTTATGTTATTTTATATATCAACATGGGCCTTGGTGTCATAAAACAATATAACATTGTTATGAAAAAAAAATGACCGAAGGCTGATTTAAGCCAGTTTCAGAGCACGGACGTTTTAGTCCCTATTCTTCATAGTAACGTTTGAATACCTTTAATGTTAGAGCAGTGGGTGCACAATTTTTTTCATAATCGCCAGTAGCGTCGTTGCCATACAAAACATCATCAACATAATTTGCTTTGTTTACAGCAACCGTAAATGACACACTTAACGTCACTTTACTGGAATAGGTAAATTAAGATTGTGTCCGTCACCGCCATGTAAGGCCCCTTTCTACAAGATCCCCAACTAATAAGTAATGCGAAAAGAAGCGAAAGGAACCCTAGCTACAGTGTATAGTAAGGGCATTTAGTTGAAAGCGCCACTTCAGGTCAATGACTTTCATAATGGGCTCAGGGCTACTCACATAAACCAAAATAGCGGATCAAGGATTACCGAAGTCATCCTGAAAAGTTCTATGTCCATTCTGCCTTTATTCATATTCTATGACAGGACCTGACAGCCGGGTTATCACATTAATATTTTATTACTGTTTTAATTACGCCATCACTCTTACTTTGGGTGCGTCTACTTTGCGACAGTTCACCATGAGAATGGTCTGAGTTTTCGGCACTCACCATGGGAGAGGTCCACTTTGTGGCACTTCACCATGAGGGAGATCCACTTTATGGCACTTTCTCATGAGTGAGCTACAATTTACGGCACTTCACCACGAGAAAGGTCCACTTTGCGACACATCACCAAGAGAAAGGTTTACTTTGAAACACTTCTTCATGAGAAAGATCCAGTTTGCGTGGGGAAGGTCCACTTTGTGGCACTCCACCATGAGAGAGGTCCACTCTCTGAAACTTCACCCTAAGAAAGCTACGCTTCGTGGCACTTTCATTTTACAACCCATGGTATCGACACTGTGCGTGAATGTGAAGTCATCATTTTTTTTTATTTTACATTTCTGAATGATTACCAGTTTATGCGTATGGTTTATTTTAATTTTAAAGGTACCTTATTAATAGAGCTGACGATGTTCGGTCGTAAGTCTGGCACGTGAAACCAAAAAAAAAAAACACCGACGAATTATCGTTTCCTTCACAAGGAAAAAAAGTAAGTTCATTAAAACTGTGCGGGTTTTATCTTTATGTTATCTAAGATAAAGTACGTAAGTTTTCAGCTCTTCTGATTCACAAGAATTGCAGGCCTGATATTTTCACATAAGCAAATAAATAAAGTAAAATCAGGAAACCAAGAGGATTGCTTAATGTAGAGAGGCTGACTTAATAGCAATTCAGCTGGATTCCTTAACGAATAAAGGCTGACTTAATAACAATTCAAAAGAATTTCTTAATGTATAGAGGCTGATTAACAGGAAATCAGCTGGATTGCTTAATGTATAGAGGCTGACTTAAATAACAATCACCCACCTGATTTAAGCAGTTGGGACATGTGTCACGGTCATGGATAAAATGAATTACGCATGGAAGTTAAGAAACAATATTTCCGCAGTAAATGTTTATGGTTTAAGTTGCTGTGAAGTTCGATTTCCGGTGGTGTGGTTGAAAGCTGAGAGACTCTGGGTTTGGTTCCCGGTAGGGACAGTTAATTTTTTTAATGCTTTGATTTGTGGCCTTTCTTCTTAAACTTGATCTAAATAATCGACCTTTCACAGTAATTTCGTAAACCTCCTAGACTCACATTTTCTAGCTAATATCAGATCGGACTTATATTTCTCTACCTTAATGATGATTATTTTGATAAAAAACTTACCATCTGGTACCACTGACTCTGAGAGGACAAAATGACACATGTTACGTCAGCCACGTACAAGGGAAGTAATGGAGGACCTCACAGAAAGACCACGGAAGATAGCACAGTATTAATGTAACAAGAACCAAATATGAGCATCACAGAGCTATCTTTTCCAGGAATAAGAGATAAAAAAAGAAACGATGTGGAGATAGGTAACGATAGGCTTTAGGAAGGGATTACAACAGGCTTATTGATTATTAAGGGTGATAAAATTAGTGCGGGAAGGCGAACATCCACAAGTCGAACTTTTTTTCAAAGTGCCGCAGGGGTGACTGAGTGCTCCCCATACTTTAGCCTGAAAGATGATATTCGGTGCT
The DNA here is from genome assembly GCA_033807755.1 of Ellobium chinense. Lineage (NCBI taxonomy): Eukaryota > Metazoa > Mollusca > Gastropoda > Ellobiida > Ellobiidae > Ellobium > Ellobium chinense. The sequence goes on along the minus strand of JAWQUT010000045.1, from coordinate 2,170,499 downwards.
AGAGCCAGTGTCTCCACTGACGTTATCTTATAGTATGACCACAGTGCAAATGTTGACTAACCTTCTGACATACGGTTTATGACAATGTTTGATTATCAGAATAAATCTGAACACATTTATTTTTTTCAAAAGCATCAATGTGCCGATAATTCTCTAACGAAATCTAAATCATTAATGTAAATTTGACACATCAGAGAAAAAGAATGAACAAAGCTTAAAAACAATCAATACTATTTACTACAATATTCGCTGTACATAATTATTGAACCCTGCTGCACTGTTTGCATCTTCTCTATGTACAAAATTTACAAGAGGTTACAACTTGATTACACGCGGCCGGAATGAAAATATTTGCCCCAACGGAACAGGCATTTTATTTTTTAGATGTGAACTCTGCGTGTTCTGGCAGCTTGTTTACCTGCCCTCATTGTCCCTTCATTTTGTTTGATTATGATATAAACAATCAAACCTGGTGTGGTGACCACCTGCATATCCGGACCACCTGTCATGACAGTCGGTTTGTGAAGGAAGACCGTCCATATTCCCAATGTATTTTAGCTTCATATCACGATTGCTTGTCTAACAAGACCCTGACCATTTCTTTTCGTGTCACAGATAGTATAAAACATAGTGGAAAACAAGACAGGGCAATAGTCCATTGGCTACTATGAATTACCGAGGCTATTTAAGAGGTACTTATTCTTTCTTCCTTTCTTTCTTTCTTTCTTTCTTTCTTTCTTTCTTTCTTTCTTTCTTTCTTTCTTTCTATCTCTCTAGCTTTCTTTCGTTCTTTCTTTTCTTTCTTTCTTTTTTCTTCCTAACTTTCTTCCTTTCTTTCTTTCTTTTTTCTTTCTTTCTTTCTTTCTTTCTTTCTTTCTTTCTTTCTTTCTTTCTTTCTTTCTTTCTTTCTTTCCTTCCTTCCTTCTTTCCTTCTTTCTTTCTTTTATTCTTTCTTTCTTTCTTTCTCTCTATCTTTCTTTCTTTTTTCTTTCTTTCATTCATTCTTTCCTTCTTTCTCTCTATCTTTCTTTCTTTCTTCCTTTCTTTCTTTCTTTTCTTTCTTTCTTTCTTTCTTTCTTTCTTTCTCTCCATCTTTCTTTCTTTCTTTCTTTCTTCTCTTTCTTTCTTTTTTTCTTCTTACTTTATTACTTCTTTTCTTTCTTTCTTTCTTTCTTTCTTTCTTTCTTTCTTTCTTTCTTTCTTTCTTTCTTACTTTCTTTCTTTCTTTTCTTCTTTCCTTCTTCTTCTCTTCCTCTCTTTCTTCATTTCTTTCTTTCATCCCCTCCGTCTTCATGTTTTCATTGCTTTCTCCTCCTGCATTCCTACCGAGATACTGTAATCCACTTAATATTATGTTTTGACCAAGCGCTACAGGACTCTGAATCTTGAATCTAAAGCGACTACCTTACCAAGGGATGAATTTTAACCACTTTTCCCAGAATGGTATCCGCTGTTCCCAGGTTTCACAGGTAAACTCCCAGTTGACAAGGAACGCAGTCACATCGTGCGCGGCCAACCGCGACTAGACCACCTTGTAGCTGCGGGATGTGTTGGAGCCTCACTCTTCCTATTATCCGCCCATACCAGAAACGCTTACGGCAATCGAGCAACTAACGCTTCTGGTATGGACGGTTAATGGGAACAATGAGAGTATCTTCACGAACGTTAGCATATTGGCTGTCTCATATATATTGCGCATGTACAGCCTGGTGTTTTGATTATAAACCTATAGAGGTCCACTCACAGCTGATAACACAGAGATCAGTGGATATTGACTGTGAGGTCAGCTGCCCCGTGTACTCCAAAGAAGTTGAAGTCTAGATACATATATAATTATACTGTGCGTGCGTGCTTGTGTATGTATGTGTGTGTGTGTTAGTGTGTGTGTGTGTGTGTGTGTGTGTGTGTGTGTGTGTGTGTCTGTGTCTGTGTCTGTGTGTATGTGTGTGTCTGTGTGTCTGTGTGTGTGTCTCTGTGTGTGTAGAGTATGTGTGTATGTGTGTTTTAATCGATTAATTTTTTTAAAACACCCCTTACGTTTTTATTAAATTTATATATTTTTCATTCCATTTTTTTTCATGCATTCTTTCCTTTGTTCATATATACACTCATTTACTCATCTGCTCATTCATTCGTTCAATCACTCTCTCATTCGCCCATTTGTTTACACACCCACTCACAAACTTTAACCTTCGTTGTTTATTGGAACAATATTAACACTGACAGTATTAAATGGGACATAATAATTGGAATGCCTTGATTTCGCAAACAGACAGAGTCTCCCTCCCTCCAACTTCTCCACATTTTTCATGGAAAATAAATTATGTTAGATCTGCAAGAACGTAGGCAAGTTTTGACCCCAAATGATTAAAAATAAGAGGTTTTGTGCTATGCTGAATCATCCTGTGCCGCCTAACCCTGACCCAGACTTTGATATCATCAAAACAGCTAGAATTTAAAAAGATTCACTAGCAGCAAAGCAAACAGGTCTGTATTCTGTTCTCGCCTTGCTAGTTCTGGAAAATTCCAATGCACTTTCAGCAGCATAAAAGGTACGTTTGTTTTGCCAGCGATCCTAGAAATGGCTCAATAAATCAGAGCCAATACTTAAACATTCTAGAACAATAAGATATAGAATGAGTTTTCTGAGCTGGGCAAATACAGAAACTATCTATGGATCAAACGCGCCGTCATTTACGTCTTGTCAAGACCTCAACTTTATATCTTTGCTCATGGCATCTTTCTCTGTAGTTTAACAGCTCTCTGGGAAGGTACACACCAAGTTGTTGCTCAGAGGAAGCGGTTTTTTTCTTCGTTCTTATACATACCTGAAGTGAGTACTGTATACCAATTGGACGGCCGGAATACACATTTTAGAGTATTCTGGCTGGGTTGTATTTTTTAGCGTGACAAACATTTTTTCCGAGTTATCTCCCCTATCTGACTGCAAGATTTTTTTTTTAATTTTAAATTTATATCGACGGTTATATGGTGAACTGGCCTGTCGCGAAAATTTCACTTTTAAGATATGGCTGTTTAAAACATTCGGACTGTTTTGAACTGTAATATCTTGCATATTTCTGCACCTGCGTTGACTTAATTCATAAGTCTGTAAAGCTTGTGCATTTCTTATTGGAATACAATTACTTTGAGATCGTTGTGATGTACAATGTTTTTGAATAATTTTGCTTTTGTACGGTAACCCCCGATAGGCTGCTTCGCCATGCAGAGAAACTTAATTTTGTCAGCCTACAGGCCGCTTCGTGACCGATAGGCCGGTTCGCCAATTCACACCATACAATACCATTATATGCCAACATTCACTCGTATCAACAGGCTGGTCACTGAGCTGGCTCAAAATTTGAAGGAAGACACAACCTTCACATAAACCAGCCTGTAAACAGTGTCTTTGTTTTCTGTTTGATGGCTGAAAAGCACGTGCCTGGGCTTTGTGATAGTGTTACATATTATTGTTAAATGTGAAATGTATGAGAACGTCGTGAATGCACGTGATTGTAACAATGCATTGTGAACATGTGTGATGTTAGTAGCTGTAGTGCTTAAAATGTCCATGTGCTGTCCCGTTGCATACTGTATTTTGCCCATGTACCACAGCTGTGGTCTGGGCTTATTCCTAATAAACTTGTTAAACTTGTTATAAGAAAATCTTAATGTCTGATTGTCAAGCCATAATATTCCTCCACGGGTATTCTGACTGCCCAGCCAAAATACCTCTCAGTATGATTCCAGGCTAGTTGAATCTTCATAAGTGTGGTAAATAATATAAATATATAAATTCATTGCTTTAGTATCTTGACCCTTCGTCTGCGTCATTTTTTTTCCTTCAAAATTCGATTTTGTGCATGATTCATATCATATTCATATAGCTTGTGTGCGTGCAGTGTTAAAATTTTGAGCTCCCCTTTGCTGTTGGTAGACCAACATGCCCAGCGATGCATTGAGACTGAGAAGTAAAACAATTCTGATTCTCGTTCACGGTATTGGATCTATGATTTAGAGGTCGTGGGTTCGATTTCCCACCATGTTCATGTTGTAAATAATAATAATAATAATAATAAACTGTACTTGTATAGCGCCCAATCCCCGAGATGGACTCTAGGCGCTTTGACATTTGAACATTCTATCAGATAAAAATAATGCACGCAAGCTCACTTCAGTACAATAAGTATGAGAAAACACACGTGCCTAACTAAACACACACACACACACACACACACACACACACACACACACACACACACNACACACACACACACACACACACACACACACACACACACACGCACATACACACAAACATACACACGCACACATATATATACACACACGCACGCACGCACACCTACGCACACATATTCATACACAATAATATAGATCTATTCACAATTTATTTGTGACAGAGTAAGCTATGTTTAACTAAGAACCAAAATGTTTACTAAAATAGATGTGTTCTAAGCAACCCCTTGAATTCAGCCAATGAGTCGGAACTTCAAATATTACGGGACAGGTTATTATACAGAGATGGTCTTATAAAACTAAATGCTCGTTCCCCGAATTTCTTCAAGTTTGTCCTAAGAGAATAGTCTCTATTCAGAACGTAAGGATCTAACTGGCTTGCGTTTTTCCAATAACTCTAATAGGTAGGAAGGGGAAATACCAGTTAGAGCCGTATACCGAAGCAGAAGAACTTTATATTCTATTCTTGCTCTCACTGGCAACCAATGAAGGGTTTTCAGAGGAGGTTCACTACGTTCGAGCCTTCATGGATTACACGGGCGCATTATTTTGTACCCTTTGCAATTTATCTAATTTCTCTTCAGTTACACCAGCCAGGAGAGAATTACAATAATCCAAACGTGATTAAATAGATGATACTTTAACGTTTTTGCGGCTGATTCAGTCAAATATGGTCTTAAGGCACTAATACTTCTGAGTTCAAAATACATGTTTTTTACAAGTTGATTTACGTGAGATAGTGTGCTGTCATAGATCACTCCGAGGAGCCTTGGAAATGCATTATTTTCATTCACATTTTCTTAAGTCCACCTATCTGTAAATTGGTCACCTGGCTATAGGCAGTGAAAGATATTGTTAGAAAGCTGGTGATCATCGCCTGTAACTGTAAATGGTAGCGATACTGAATGCTCCCAACAGAATTGCGAAAGCGTTAGAGTGGTCAGGTTTGCTGGATAATAATTGTGTGAAATTGAGTGAGCGGGCATAAGTGAATATAGGAGATTTATAAACCGCCTTATTATGATTATTATTATTATTATTATTATTATTATCATCATCATCATTTTCATTTTTACTATTATTATCATCATCATCATTATTATTGTTGTTGTTGTGTTATCATCATCATCACATCATCATTATCAGNTTCGCCATGCAGAGAAACTTAACATTGTCAGCCTACAGGCCGCTTCGTGACCGATAGGCCGATTCGCCAATTCATACCATACAATACCATTATGCCTAAATTCACTCGTATCAACTGGCTGGTCTTTAGCTCGGTGGAGTCCAACGCTGGCTCAAAATTTGAAGGAAGACACAACCTTTACATAAACCAGCCTGTAAATAGTGTCCTTGTTTTCTGTTTGATGGCTGAAAAGCACGTGGCTGGGCTTTGTGATAGTGTTACATATTATTGTTAAATGTGAAATGTATGTGAACGTTGTGAATGCACGTGATTGTAACAGTGCATTGTGAACATGTGTGATGTTAGTAGCTGTAGTGCTTAAAATGTCCATATGCTGTCCCGTTGCATACTGTATTTTGCCCATGTGCCACGGCTGCGGTCTGGGCTTATTCCTAATAATCTTGTTAAACTTGCTATAAGAAAATCTTAATGTCTGATTGTCAAGCCATAATATTCCTTCACGGGTATTCTGACTGCCCAGCCAAAATAACTCTCAGTATGATTCCAGGCTAGTTGAATCTTCATGCGTGTGGTGAATAACATAAATATATAAATTCACTGCTTTAGTACCTTGACCCTTCGTCTGCGTCATTTTTTTTTCCCTTCAAAATTCGATTTTGTGCATGATTCATATAGCTTGTGTGCGTGCAGTGTTAAAAGTTTAAGCTCCCTTTGTACAAACTCTTGGTATGGTAGTCCAACATGCCCAGCTATGCATTGAGACTGAGAAGTAAAACAATTTTGATGCTCGTTCACGGTATTGGATCTATGATTTAGAGGTCGTGGGTTCGATTTCCTACTATGTTCATGCTGTAAATAATGATAATGATAATAATAATAATAATAACAATAGTAATAATAAATTGTGTTTGTATAGCGCCCAATCCCCGAGGTGGACTCTAGGCGCTTTGATATTTTAACATTCTATCAGATATATGCACACAAGCTTACTTCAAGCTTACTTACAATAAGTATGAGAAAACACTCGTGCCTAACTAAACACACACACACACACACACACACACACACACACACACACATACACACATATACACACACACATACGCACACGCATACACACACGCATACATACATACATACACACACACGCACGCCCATCTACGCACACATATTCATACACAATAATATAGATCTATTCACAATTTGTTTGTGACAGAGTCAGCTATGTTTAACTAAGAACCAAAATGTTTACTAAAATAGATGTGTTTTAAGCAACCCCTGGAATGCAGCCAATGAGTCGGAATTTCAAATATTACGGGGCAGGTTATTATACCGAGATGGTCTTATAAAACTAAATGCTCGTTCCCCGAATTTCTTCAAGTTTGTCCTAAGAGAATTTTCAGAACGTAAGGATCTAACTGGCTTGCGTTTTCCCAATAACTCTAATAGGTAGGAAGGGGAAATACCATTTAGAGCCTTATAACAAATCAGAAGAATTTTATATTCTATTCTTGTTCTCACTGGCAATCAATGTAGGGTTTTCAGAAGAGGTTCACTACGTTCGAGCCTTCGTTTTTTAAGGATTACACGGGCCGCATTATTTTGTACCCTTTGCAATTTATATAATTTCTCTTCAGTTACACCAGCCAGGAGAGAATTACAATAATTCAAGCGTGATAAAATAGATGATACTTCAACGTTTTTGCGGCTGATTCAGTCAAATATGATCTTAAGACACTAATTCTTCTCAGTTCAAAATGCATTTTTTTATAAGCTGATTTACGTGAAATGCATTATTTTCATTCACATTTTCTTAAGTCCACCCATCTGTAAATTGATCACCTGGCTATAGGCAGTGAAAGATATTGTTAGAAAGCTGGTGATTATCGCCTGTAACTGTAAATGGTAGCGATACTGAATGCTCCCAACAGAATTGCGAAAGTGTTAGTGTGGTCAGATTTGCTGGATAATAATTGCGTGAAATTGAGTGAACGGGCATTAGTGAGTATAGGAAATTTATAAACCGCCTTATTATGATTATTATTATTATCATCATCATTATTATTATTATTATTATTGTCATCATCATCATCATTATCATTATTATCATTTTTACTATATTATTATGATCATTATCATTATTATTATTGTTGTTGTCATTATCATCACATCATTATTATCATCATCATCACCATTATTACTCTTCTTATTATATTATTATCATTTTATTTATTATTACCATAATAATTATCTTTTATTATAAAAATTGAAAATTGTTAGTTGCAGGTTTATTGCACCAAAACGAAGAAGTATCATTTCTATACACCATGAGTGCACTGAAGTAAAATGATGAGTTGCTGACTTATTGTTTGAGGGATAAAGAAGATTTCTGGTGGCGAAAACACAAGCAAACTAAAAAGTTGCAGCACTTGGACCTGAGAGAGCAACGAATCTATTAAGAGAACAAAGACGACTGCTACAGCATGGCTTCAGTAATTCAGACTTCGGTTATATGTTTCCTCTCTTACATAGGTAGGTTTTGTTGTTGTTGTTGTTGATGATGTTGTTGTTGCTGACGGTAGTGGTGGTGGTGATGGTGCCGGAGGAGCTGGTGGTGTTGGTGCTGTTGTTGTTTAAATTTTTCCTCAATACAGTTGGTTCTGCGTATTTGTTTAATGCAATCCCCTTTATGACGACATTTTTTTCAGAATTTAGTATTATGTCACTATAACTTTTTACTGGACAGGGGCTGAAGTGCGTTTTTGACAAAATTTACTATGTTTTGAAATGTACTAGGACATTCTGATGTAAACAGATTACACATATACAAAATATTTAAGTTTATCTTCACAGGCAAGCCAATTTTCCATTGCATGTTGAACTTCTTACATGAAAACAAGATTCTTACGAATTTCGATATTTTGATTTCACGCCCGTTGCAATTAGAGAGAATTACATGCATGTTTATTTGAATTCTTAATGAATACAATGAATGCATCATTTTTATTTCCACGGGGTCTGCTTTGCAGTGTGACTCTAAATATTTCATTATTTCGTGATGATTTTGTTTTGTACTTGTACATGACATAATTAACTTTTATCGCATTTTTAAGCTTCATTCTTGTCAACATTTTTGCCTTCTTGTTTATATCCATGTAGCTTACATGTTAGCCATGACAAAGACCACTGCCTCCACCTCTGATGTGACACTACGTACTTTCACTGTAGACAACGCCCCGACGAAAGGCATCACTCGCTTTGGACCGGTCTGGAACGCGCCATCACAGGTTTCCTGCGCAAAGATATGTATGAACAAATACGAGGACGATTGCAAGAGCTTCTTATTCAATTCTCAAACAGGACTCTGTACTCCTGGTTCTACATTGGATGCAATACAACCATTGCCAACACCTTCGGAAGGGGATATGTATGTCATGTTTGAGCCAAGCCAGCCCACGCCAAAATACTGCGACCTTTCCAAGGGCTTCAGCATTGAGGATTATAATGGCGAAAAAGCGTGCATTCTAATATCCGGACAAATCAAAACTTACATGGAAGCTGACGCCGACTGCCAGAGCATGGGGGCTTTCTTGATGTCTGTCAAAAACATGGATAGATTGGTGATCCTATTCAATAAAAATAAGATTGATAACATTTGGGTAGGATGTGATGATATAGCAACGGAGGGGACATACGTTTGGAAGGCAGATGGTGAATCATTTACCGATGCAACAAAAACACTGACAATTTTCGGTGCTGGTGAACCAAATGATTATCTGGGCGCTGAAGACTGCATTCTTCGCGATACCCAGTTTGGATCCTACAAGTTGTTTGATTACAACTGTTCCCATGCATATAAATACGCATGTGAAATGCTGATACCATGAAACCGCCTAACGTCGAAGACAACTCGAGTAACAATTCGGGATCATTTTGAAAAGGGATACCTTTTTTGGTTATTTTGCAGAAGTTGAAACAACAGGGCAGCGTGCGCATTCTCTAGAATAAGTGAAGTCTTTTGTGCGCATCGAAATTGGAGCTCGGCAAACTGGCGGCCACCATTTACTGTTTCAAATTTGTTAGTGGAACTTTTAATAATGGCCTTGTATTGGAAGGAGAGTGTGGCGAAAATCAACAGAGGTGTGTATGCTTATGAACGGGGCAAAGATACAAGTTTAACAAACACCACTTATGGTTCATTATTTTCTAGCTCTTCCGCATCAGCCACAGCCATTTTTGACTTGCTAAGATACTGATACTACCTTTGCTTAGGACCTCCCACAGAATAAAAGAACCGCCTCTTTCGCATACCTGTGGCGACCATTCAAACGTAGCCCTGGTTACTCGGACACAATTTCACTCTTGATTACTCCATGAGACAAAGCCACGATGAGAAGTTCCGTAGCAGAGCTGCCTCATAGCGTTCAATCTCTATCCGTGTTTAAGGTCTTGCAGTTAATGGGACCAGAGCCCCTAATTTATTTTTTTTTCAGCATCAATAAACTATAAAAGGGGAATTATTTCAGACACTTTTGTCTGAAATGAAATCCATTTTTTTTTTTAAAAATCAGATTCTAGATTTAGCAAGGAATTTTTAAATTT
>JAWQUT010000045.1:2143918-2157439 GCA_033807755.1 Ellobium chinense | reverse complement strand
GTCACATTTGATGTTCACAGTATGATACTGTAACACAGAGTATGGACTTAAAAAATCCGTAGGCATCATCACAATTCCTGAAAAGCTACAACAAAAGTTTGAGTAGTTAGAAACAGGTTGGCTGAAAAGGCACCAAAAAGTACAGATCAGTTACAGGGCCAGGATCGCACAAAAATACATGTATATTATCACTCACCAAGGTGTAATGGCTCCAAAATTGTAGAATTTAGGTCCAGTTAGGCTAGACCTAGCAGGCCTAGGCTAATAAACAAAACATTGGGAACGCGATCTTGCAGGAAAAACCAATCCAGACCGTAGGGGAGTGACAATCTGTCAAGCTTTAAAAAGAATGACCTTTGGTTGCTTGGGTAGCAGACTGACTAACATCTTTGGACAAACCGCTCTATGCTCAGCTACTCCCTCCCCCTCCCCCGTTTCCACCTCTAGCCAAATATCCAGATCTAAAACAAGATACTAATTTTATTAGGGGGGGGGGGCAACTGAATTACTTTTCCAAGACGTTTTGTCATTCATGTTATTTCCCAAGAAGAATTTAACATTTATTTAATAAGTTTGTTTGTATGTTTCATAAAGTCAGAAACCTCCTTCATAAAAAAGTAAATGTACCCCAGGGTGCTTTCCCCAACCAAAGATTTTGGGATTCAGCTACATTGCACTATAAAATAGGCAACGTGGCAACACCAGCACTGGGCTTGTGAATGGAGATATGTGTGGTGAGACTGTTCATGTGGCTTTCTGCAAGTGTGGATTCATTTCTAAACTGAGCGAAAAATAAAAGTGGTCGTAATTTTGTGACTGAAGGCATGTCACTTGTCAGCAACAGTGTTAATTATTGTCGAATAAAGAGGTCCTTGATAATAATGAATTTCACTAAATGCTATAGAATAGTGTCTCGTTTTACGAAAATGTTATTTTTGTTCCGCATCACATTAAACCGCAATAGGTGAAAGCTGTACCACAAATCAAGCGGAGACCTTGATTAGCAGCTCTTCTTCACTAGCCGGTGAACTTTCCTTGCTTTAATTGAGTTTTCTTTGTGAGGCCACTCCACATTTGGCTGTAGGGGTGTCCAGGTTCTTCTTTATCCCTATTAATCAGTGAATAGAGCAGAGAAAATTGGAGGGGTATCAGGTTCTGAACGTAGGTCAAAGTATGAATAGGCCTGACAAAGAGCAAATAAATAGGATATCGGCGGTGTTCTTGTTTAACTTGCCACGAAGGCCAAGGTCGACCAGCGGCATTTTCGGCTGGTAATCAGTGATTATTTGATTATATGGACCCTTCGCCCCTGATCTTGACACAATTTACATGTCAACATTAGGATTAAATTTTGCTCGTTCCCAGGATTCTGGGCTCAGTGTGTCCCTGTCGCTGGAGGAGGTAGGATAGCTCACATTAATATTAAATATTCCATCATAAACTGGCCCGGTAAAGAGTGATCTGAAACCACCAGAAAAGAACAATACCTCAGATGCAGTCATTGTGGCATTGATGACAGTGACTCTGCTAGGCCTAAGCGTGAAAACCCCACGGCAGTGAAAATAGTTCAAACAAAACACACGATGTAACATATTCATACGCCTAACGGTTTCTAAGGCTTCCAATCAAAGTATTCGTAAGCGGGTCAAAGGTTAAAATGTTATGTAATATGTAATTTAAGCACTGTCTGGGAAGAAACATGAGCTGGTTAGGCGAGTTGAGGCTTCTTTTGAGGAAGAAAAATTAAGGATGATGCCCTTTTCTAACATTGCTAAAACAGCGGGCTGCATGTTCGTGTTGCCACTCTTGCCATGTGATTTTCCCCAAAGCAGAGACGCTAGTTTCTCCCCATTTCCTTACACAGAAGTGGAAACAAAAATAATTTGAGCAGCAAATGCAGTACTAATTTCCTCCAACCATATTTAAGATTCAGTGCAAGCAAGGCAAAGTGAGCGGTCTAGTCAGACCGGAACTCGTCAGCGCAAATTTGACCAAGGGCACATTACTCCCACCTAGTCTACTCATGTCGTGGGAATACTCTATAGCGATCCTTTGCGTGGGAATAATAATTCATTACATATATAATGTATTTAGGAATTTGGAAACAGATGTGTCACTTTTCCGAACAAAATACTATGGCCACAGACTTCGAATCTGGCGTGAGAGTACAAAACGATACAGTGATCATCAAGACGGTCCTAAATTTTTGCTCTTTGAAATTCCTAAATTAAAAAAAAAAAATTCCAAACAAAAACCCGGTCCTTCTACGGCTATTGGTAAACCCGATCCGGAAACGAAACAAAATTTCGCTTGCTGATGGCGTCATCAAAATGTGTGTACGCGGAAGTACTCATGAGGCAAAAACATAAGATGAGCAAACACCAGCTGCACTTCTGTGGACTCTATTCTAGCTCTTCCGCATCAGCCGCAGCTCTCTTTGCTTGCTTATAAACTCACACTTCCGTTGCTTAGAATCTCTGAGGGACCACCCCTTTCGTTAACTTATATCCCCTGCAGTTATACTCCAGGGGACCAAACCAGTTTGCATGCATTCATCATTCATTCATTCAAAAAAATAAATCGTTTCTATTTCACATATTCTCGGTAAAATAATGTGACAGTGCAGGAAAGCTTTGCCATATTTACTTTACAAACCCACACTTAGTGCAGTATTTGTAATACGTGCCTCCGCCCTTTGACGCATTCATACCGATCTTCAACCATAGCGCGTGATTCGTCATGGGGTTTTCGCATTGTATGAACAATGAGCGTTCTTTTCTATCCTACCATCGTATTTTCAAAACCTCGATGTATCTTATCATAAGAGATCCTAGGCTGTCTTTGGTTCTTGTCTTTGCCTTTGTTTCCTTCGTAGCCTCCCTCTCCATTTTGATGACGTCATCTGCTAGCGAAAGTTTGTTTCGTTTCCGGATCGGGTTTACCAATAGCCGTAGAAGGACTGGACTTTTTTGTGAATTGTTTTTCTTTTTTTTAATTCAGGAATTTCACATAGCAAAAATTTAGGGCCGTCATGGTGATCACTATATCTTTATGTACTCTCGTTCACTTGATAAGTTCCTAATTTTTGTTGTTTTGTTTTGTATTTTTTTTGTCTTTGGTTCGAAAGTAAATTTGCCTGGTGAAATGTTCATATAGCAATCATAGGAAATGTGAACAGATCTTGAAAACACTTTATCAGCTAGGCAGAATATTACCTTGAAGATTAGACTTACATTTGGTCACGGGCTTGAGATTGTTGCATTGTTCTGTCAACATAAATTTCATACGACTGAGGCGAAAATTACAGAACTGGACAAAAACATTTTGAACTTCCTCCTCCCCCNCCCCCCCCCCTAAAAAAAACAGTAACGTTGGATTTCAGCACATATTATAAAATAAATGTAAAATATAATGTAAACACAAAAACCGCTGCGCAAAAAACGGTGGCGGCGACAGTTCTGTATGTTATTCTTGCGATATTCGCACGGCAGCCGTGTGAATAGCCACCTCCTAAATCTCTCCATTTAGTAGACCTGTATTACATCAGTCTCTCGTAAGTCACTCTGTGATAAGATATTAAAAATTAAAGTTCATGGTTTAATCGTTATATAAGTAATCAAAGTATTATGACCCGACGAAGTGATCTTTCACACTTTGGTCATTTTCAGTCTGCAAAAATTCTTCACTAAAGATCGATATTAGTGTTTCTGCAGGCCTATTTTTACAAATTTATATAGACTAGAAAATGTACAGTAGAATATAACAACTCAAAATAAATGCTCTTGTACAATTCTATATTGATAGCAGTACAATTTTAAAGCATACCGCCGTTCATCGACATGACCTCTTGGTCCTCACAGGGGAAGATAATTTCCAAGTCTCAAACTATCATTTCCTGGTTTGGATCACGCCTGAACGCGCAGGTTAGAAAAATCGAAGCACCACAGTCACAGTATGGACAGAGGGCGTGGCCTCAGCCAAAGAGGCCAAACTGAAACAGGGAGATGCACCAGACGAGGACTATGTGTGCCCATCGAATGCACACCAGACTGCACATTATTGTTTGCAGCGTGCAGCGAGATTCTTGCAAACACAGACACGTGTACAGGGATGGTGGGAGTGGGGGTGGGCGCGAACCGGGGAGGGAGGAGCTGTGACTCCTTTGAAATTACACCCCTGTTAAATATGACGGCCATGTCTACCATTTATATAGTCTTGATGGCAGTTCCACTAATGCTGGGTAAAATCCAGAGATGCTGTGAGTCTATGAGTAGTTGCTACACTGCTGCTAACCAGAATCACTAAACACGGTCAAACGTTTCACGATCACTATTCTGCTTTTATTGACTTTCTATACGCTGCCTTTATTCTAACAGAAAAACTGTCGAACCATAGCCACCAACATAATGGTTTTCGATTTCCGTATTTGATACGCCTCACTCGAACATAAATGTCCATTCTTTGTGGAGCACACGTTTGGTAGTAGTTGTTTAAAATCTATAGCCTGGTCTGGACTCAGCAATTGATATTCTAGAGCTTCTCCTAGCCTTTACACCATTACAACGAGTAATGATGCGCTCGAAGATCATGAGTTCTGAGAGAGAGAAAGGGAAACAGAACGGCAATTCACTTTTGACTATTCGCAGTCTAGTTTTCTGTCTGATGTTACATACAGGTGAGTTCAGCGAAATGACACAAGAGTTATTCTTGCATAATAAATTGATTGATTTAGGTTGACTTGTTTATGTAGCTTGAACGTAAACACAAAACAATAGCAAAAAGTTGAAGTAAAAAGCAGACAGACTGATGTGGAAATCCATGATCGCGTACGTTAGTCGGCATGGTATTTGAAGAAAAAGATTTATGCCAGATTCATATCACAAAATCAGTTTTCTTCCCTTCAGAATGAAAGAAATATCTAAAAAGATAGAAATAGTATGGTTTATAATAAATAGATTACGAATATTATTTGCGAGGTTAATGTGTTCTCGTTCTTATGCTAGTAGATCTCTATGGGCCATGAACTCTGTTGTCAGTTGCAAGTCTGTGTTATCTCCCCATAGCTTCGTGTCATAACCAACTGGCAATGCTATTAACTGTTCTCTTAGTTCAGCCAGAAAAGGGCAGTCCTGCAAAACATATTGTGGTGTTTGGTCTGCCTACAGGCACTGGCAGAGAGCTGAGTTGCCTATGCCTATCTTATGAAGGTCCATGTTGAGCCTGCAGTGTCTAATCCTTAATTGAAAGATGTGAACTTTATCCGATCTGTTGGGGTACCCAAAGGAATCCATGGAAAACTATTCAAAGTCTCCAGATTTGAAGAAAAAGGGGATTCATTACCAAGGCGCATCTTAAGATAAATTGTCACTGTATTTTGTTCAACATGGTCTGTGGAGTATAATCTGAGATTCAAAATAATATACTTTTTTTAAATTTGTTATAAAGATTTTGTAATTAAAAATGTTTACATTTACTGGCAGAACTTGGTCAATTCGGTTCTGTCCAAGAAAAAAAACCGTTGTTTTTTTCGATAGATCGTTTGCCCAGATGCTTTTGCGTTGTTCTTTTTTTCTTTTTTATATGTTTGTTGGCTATGTTTCGAATTTTTTAAATAATCTTTTTTTTCTCAATACAGCTTTCTTCTTAATGGCAACATCCACTGCCACGTCGTCTTCTGTTTTCATCCAGGGCAACTTCCAGATGGAACAAAACCCATCACAAGGTATTCTCCGTTTTGGACCCGTTTGGAATACATCATCACCCATATCATGCGCGAGTATATGCTTGAACACATTCACATATTCTTGCATGAGCTTTTTGTTCAATCTTCAAACAGGGCTGTGTACACCAGGGTCCACTCCAGATGCCACACAGCCATTGCCCACTCCATCTGAAGGCGATTTATACCATATGGTTGCACCTTCCTGCGATGTCCATCAAGGATTCAGTGTAGAAACGTACAACGGAGCAAAAGCCTGCATTTTAATATCCACTCAAACCAAAACGTACTTTGAGGCCAGCACCGAGTGCCAGGGCATGGGAGGTTTTCTCATGTCTGCCAAAACAGATGATAAGCTGTGGATTTTGTACAACAAAAATGCAAACGATCAGATCTGGGTTGGTTGCGACGACTTAGTAACGGAAGGAACTTACGTTTGGCAGGAAGACGGTGAATCGTTTACTGATGCAACAAAGCCTCCGGTTTTTCATCCAGGCGACCCAAACAATTATAACAATGAGGACTGCATCTTCCGTTTCGATAACTTTTATTTGGCTGACCTCGACTGTTCTCAGCCACTTAAATACGCATGTGAAATGCCCATTGTTTAACACTAATTGAAGTGTTGACAAAATTCTTCCATTTTGAGAATGTGTGCTTAAAATTGTGAGAAATTAGACTAATCTCGCATATTTTTAAAGAATATATTTTATGACTTTATTTATTATGAAATAAAATTAATATGACACCACACTGATGTTCCAAAAGAAGATAGGCCAGAGCACGGCACGACGTGTCAGATTTTCCTGCAGTGGTTGCCAAAACGTCGACCAAATTTGACCACTTTGGTGATTCAGCGCGCAGCCGGCTGGCTTATCGCACTCAAAATTTGCTTCTTCTTCCTTAACCCTACTCCTAAACTTGCCCCTTGCCCCGAACAAAGCTTCTGGCGGGAGTGTCCTGATACGAAGCCTGCGAAATGTGCCGGATTTCCGGGTTTAACTTGAGTTCAGTGCGGTGCCATGTGCAAAAAGGCAGCCCGCTATCAAGTGACGCAATTTAATTGTGTGCATGGCGTCACAGAAATATGTTGTTCTGAGTATAAGTTGATTTGCGAGGAGACAGTAGAGACGCTATTTTTGTGTGTTATATATTTGGACACACCGTGTGTCATCTTAATCCACGTTACTCCCGATTCTGTACATGATGTAATATTCTGTTGCAGTGGCCAGTAAAGAACAATACAGGTCACTGCTTTCAAATCATCATGGATTCAGCGGCTGGCGAGGNAGAAGAGAGGATTATTCTCACGGGGGAAAAGACACTCGTAATATTTCCCACCCAACAAATCTATTATACAGACTCTGACACTACACAATGACTGTGTTTATTTCAGTGTGATTGGGCATAGAAATATCATTATAACCATTTGTGGCTATAAAGCTGCAGCATCGCTGCCTGCCTGTGACAAAATGAGCAGCCAAAGACATGTCAAAAAGGATCGACCGAATTAAGTTATTCCGTCCGTATCTGTGTTGAAGTTTAATCATACATTTTGTTGGGGTTGGCAATTCTGACTGATGAGTCATCAGAAGCTCTTTAGTAGTAAGTTCCTCATCCAATCACAGTCTCCAATGGGCTGGAAGGACATACAATCAGACATATTTAGAGAATATAGAGAGGAGCTGTAAGACAGAGATTCTAGACAGGGGCTGGAAGAAATCGTATGAAGGAAATTAGAAATGTTAAACCGGAACTTGGAGAACACAGAGTGAGACAGTTAGAGCCTTTAGATAAGGACTGAATATGCCCACAGTGAGACAATTAGAGACTGTTGACAAGATATGGACAAGATCGAAAGCTGAGATCACTAGAGGTTCTGTAGGATCGCTGGAAAAACACACAGTAAGACTGTTTGAGATTCTAAACAAGAGGTGGAAGAACACACAGTAAAAATAATATGATAATAATAATACATAGCATTTACATAACACCCATCCCTGTACTCACAGGCTCTCAGCGCTTCACATAGACAAGTAAACAAAAATTATATGATATTCAGCTCACACATCCAAGTATACTATACTCTGCACATATTTACTACAATTCAGCTGTATGGTTAAAAAAAAAAGTTTCACAGTCAAGTAAAGATTCTAAACAAGAGCAGGAAGAATATGCAGTAAGGTATTTAGAGACTTAAGACAAAGATCGGAAGAACTTGCGTTAAGACAATTAGAGACTTTATTTCGTGCCGTAAGAACCTGAGAATGACAAACATTCTAGACAAGGGCTGAAAGAACCTGCATTAAGACAATTATAGGGATAGGGGGAGTTATTTGCTTCACAACCTAAGAAGTCCTCATTATTTCTGTTTTCATAAAATTTAAACCGTGTATATTTTTTTCCCTTCACATAACAGCAGCTTCTAAGAAAACGCTACAGGAATATCGGGATTGTCATCCTGCGCGCGCCATCAATACTCATGGAGCGTGACGTCAAAAAGCGAGATAGGCTACCACATGATTGGTCCAGACGGTTTGCGCATGTGTCTGCTCTGTACCAATCGTTTGCTAGCGTTTCTCACTTCCTCTAGTCAAGAGCCGGAAAAACACGTCGTCACTGTGCTCAGAAAATGGTCCAAGTCATTTTTCAAGTTTCTGAGAGATCGCAGATGAAACATTTTTAATGGTAAAGTCAACCAGCCAGTCAGCGTGCATCTTTGCAACTTACAAGACCGATTTTAATTTTCAAACATGTTAATAATTGTGTGCCATGATCTTAAAAACAAAATGGTACGCTTATTATTCTAAAAAAAACAACAACAACAAAAGCCTGGCTTGGACGATTTTCGAAGCATAGTTGCCACGTGATCAGACGAAAATACATTCTAGAGAGACGCTTGATGTTTAGCTTGACTTTGAAGGTATCTAGGTTGGTTGTGAGATGTAGCGATCGAGAGAGGCGGGATAGGCAAGGGTGAAGTGATCCAAAGGGAAGCAGCCTAGTCTAGAAAAGCAGAGATGGGTCATCAGCTCGTCTAAGACAAGAAAGATAAGGTACACTTGAATGAGGAGCTACAGGAGGATATAGCTCATGGTAATGAAAGGCTGAGAGTACACAAGAATGGAAGAGGGAGAAAGTGGACAAAGAAAGAGAGGTACAGGAGGCTTGTACATCAGTGCTTCACAATCATTATAAGCACACATATACACTTTTGTCACAGAACACTGACAGCTGATATTTAAGAAGTTGCGTTTTAGTGATAGGATCCCTTACCATCGTAAGAACTCCATTACCTTTGCATGTTGATCGCTACTAAGGATGCATTCAGCACAGATGCACCAATGTAATTCTTGTGGTGGTAAGAGATCCCATCTTTGACGCACATGCTCTCAGATCTTAGCTCTAAGGTATTATCAGCTAACAATGCTCTGACAATGCCGAGAATGGAAAAACAAGACTTTTGTTTGCATATCATCATCCTTTGTTCTCGTAAAAAAAAGAAAAAAAACATCCTAAAACACCAGAATATTTTTTGTAGTGCATTAAATGGGGAAGACCAAAATAGTGGACGTTTCTTTGTAAAGAAGTTCAGTGCAAACATAAAAGCTCGGTAATAAGTACGCATGGAAAAAGTATACATATTTTTAGGAGTACTTAATACTGAGGTCTACCTGCATAATGAAGTGGAAGAATAATATTAAATCTATGCATGTAGAAAGTCATACAATAAAAAGGTATCTCCATCATATAAGTATTTCACACTGAGAACCCACTAAGTTCAACTGTCTAAGTGAATGTCACGCTGTGGGTATCATACTGTTTTTAGGTACGGTTATACTGAGGAATGGAAATAGGCTTAAAAGTGATAGAGTAACATATCACGCACTTTTTATTTATTTATGCATTTATTTGTTTGTTTGTTTGTTTGTTTGTTTGGTTGGTTGGTTGGTTGGTTGGTTGGTTGGTTGGTTGGTTGGTTGGTTGGTTTTTTTGGGGTTGTTGTTGTTCTTGTTGTTTTTCTTGTTGCTGTTAGTGTTGTTGTTGTTGTTGTTGTTCTTGTTGTTGTTCTAGTTCTTGTTCTTGTAGTTCTTGTTGTCCAAGACCTATATTTCTTGTATTACTGAGCTCATTTATTCCTTCGCAATCCTGTTCTGAGCCCCTCCCCTCCAAAATAAAATAAAAAAAAGGAACCCCTTACTTGGCTTCACATATAAAGTCAAACTGAGATTCGCAGTCGCCGTCATGCCACTGGTACGCATCGCTCTTGTCCATGCACAGACAATCTTGACCTGTGGAATGTGAGAGACGGAAGAGATTTTTCAGAGCAATTCCAGCTAAATGCCACTTTGTGTCAAAACTTTGCCTTTGAAACAACTAGTTTAAATTTCTATTCAAAGAATAAAAAACCTTTGTTAGAAACAAGCAAAACTAACTGCTCTAAAGTCAAACTGTTCCATAGTGGCAATCTGCTGGAATTGCCCGTTACTTTACTTACCTCAAAAGTATTGCTTAACCAAGTGGTGTTACTTCATTCTACTCTTTACGATGCCCTTAGACTTTACTACCTAGTAGGTTACAGCTCGTAAGTCCCAAAGCTAGACAGGACAATTTCCCGTCAGCCTTGAAACATGGTAAATTCTGAATAATAAAATCCACTTTTCAGTGTTGTCATTTCAGTTAAACTGTGACCACATTAGACCACATTAGCCAGTCTACAAAAGCGACCGCCTTTACCTGAAGCTGACCAATGTGATTGGCATGGTAATATGGCATGATCTTTGTGGTGATGGTTGTTGGTGTTGTTGTTGTTGTTGTTGTTGTTGTTGTTGTTGTGCTGCTGCTGCTGCTGCTGCTGCTGCTGCTGCTGCTGCTGCTGCTGCTGCTGCTGCTGCTGTTGTTGTTGTTGCTGTTGTGGTGGTGGTGGTGGTGGTTGTGGTTTTGGATGTCAGACTTTGGTTTTGTCAGCTTAATAAAATCAGAAAATGAGCAGTATTTGTATCATGTATAATGAAATTATTTGCCTGAGAACTGCGAGAATGCGATTTATGTGTCCTTATTTTTTTTTTTCATCTTTGAACATTGTATTGCTACACACTGTGTATATTCTTTGTAAAAACGACTGTTAATAAACAATCATCATCATTGTCACTATCTTTTCTGTAGATATTTTATTCTGTGTCTGATCCGAACATGGCTGCAAACAGCTGCACTGTTCTACTGTACATGATGGTTCACCAACGGCACTTCGACTCACCCATGGCAGCTGGTTCAGGTTGTCCAGGGGCCCAGTCTGTGAAAGGGTACAGTGTTTCTCCAGTGCTCACCCACTCCCAGTCTCCCTCGTGGAAGAAGTCTGCGCCGCCCAGCCAGTAGTACGCCCCTGTAATGGTATAGTAAACAAAGGTGTCTTTTTCATCACGTCCATGTTCATGTATAATCTAGACTGACTCAACGCCGCATTCCATAGATGAGTCTTTGAGTAAAAGCTGAAGGAAACTGGATACTGTATCCCATTTTTTACAGGCGGGAAGAGTTTATTCGGTGTAGAACTGATGGATCCTGTTACTAGGTTCATTGTTGCTAGGTTAGACAAGCGCTAAACAAAAATTGGCGTCTAGGCAAGTGATAGCCAGTTGTTTTTGTCTTTTTTGGGCTGGTCTATATAGTGGTTAAGGAGAGTTACTTGGCTATTATCTTTGAGAAGCCCGCAGATGTGTTACAGATTTCTTGGGAGGAATTACCCGTCTTTTGTATTTTATGTATCGAAAAGTGTCCTGGGGCCGTATGCATAACCCTTACGTTAGTTAATGTATTGCATTAACCACGGTGAACATTACTCATGTTTTGGGAGTTTCCCATGGTTACTGCAGTGTGTTAACTAACGTAAGGATTATGCATTCGGCCACTGGTTCTCCATAAAATTAGACACAATCATACGATTCAGGACTCCTTCATGTAATACCAAAAGTCATCATAAACGACCTAAAAAGCCAACAATATCATGCCAATGTCATAGGTATAGAAATATCATCAACCCTCAGATGTCAGGAGAAATGAGACATGGAAGCATGATGTGAAACGAGTCCTTGTCTTGAAACTCTTTCCATTGTTATCCCAGCAACACCGAAATTTATATCAACTAGAATGAAAATAATCCTTCTCATCAATTTTTTTTTCGTGATTTCAACGTGATATAATTTTTGGAAAACTGACTTTTACTTCACAACGGATCTAATATCCTTTAAACAACCTGAAGCCCCTTGCTCTACCAACAAACCAGCACCAATGCAAGTTAGAAGGCTGAACGTATGTGAGCCTTTGAAGCACCAGTGCTGTATGTGGCCAGACGTTTTGTCAGACGTCCCGTGCTTTAAGGATCAGGAGCCTAATTCGTCAAAAGAAACTGGACTATCAGAGTCGATAGTAGCAGAGTATAAAACAATCATATAACATGAAACCACAACGCAAAAATGGTGAAATTCAGATTTGAATTTGTACAAAAATAATTGTTGCAGGCAGTGTTTCCCAATGGCTTCAGTGGATTCTATTTGTGCGAGCCTGTAATCTGCAAAAGAAGGCCAAATTTTTAACCCCTTTTCATGTAATTTAAAATCGTGAAAAATCTAAATGAAGGACTCCCACCGTAAACAGTGTACATTTTGAGCACATTGGTGGCACCAGACCTGCAGACTAGTCTTGGCCATCTCGGAACGTTCCTGTGGTTCGACGAGAAATTTTTATTAAATGGCTCAAAGAGGCTTTTACAATTTGGCTCCTGCAATCTAAATGTCTGAGTAGCTAAACGTCAATTCGGCTACAAGCCCGTTGGCAGAATGTTCGCTGTATAACCAACCTACCTGCCTTGCCTGTGGCAATGTTTTTCAAATAATTATTTTCCTCAGCACTGCCAATCTCAGCCAGGGTAGCGCCATAAGTCGTACATACAACCTAGAGGGAGAATGACAGATAATAACACCAGTCAGCTATGCTACTTACTAGAAGATGACTTGTTTTGTCAACGAGCCTAGTGCTCTACACCGCTAAGCTAAGCTTTGAAAATGGTTACTTCCCATATCCATACGTGACTTCCGGTGAGTATGAATGGGTAGTTAAATCTTGATACATTTTTACCTATAAAATATGTTTGAGTCAAGCCGTGTTATCCCTCCCCCACCCCATTCACCCCTGATAAATTTTGCAGGTAACTGCAACACGAAGCGACTGCTTATCAAGTACTGTTCTGTTATTTCATCGGCTTTAAGCCTATCCAAATAAATGAAAACTTGACACTTTCAAGAGGTTTCAGTGAGTAACAAGGAAGATTCGTGAGACAAAATATCACATATTGTTGTAGATCAGTCTATAACTGTCTATGAACAGCTTGCCATATTATTGTGGTATGGAGATTATTTTACAGATACACTTTCATGAAAAGGCAAAAAAAAAAAAAATACAGAGAGAAACACAGAGGAGAGAGAGAGCGAGAGAGAGAGAGAAAAAGAGAGAGAGAGAGAGAGAGAGAGAGAGAGAGAGAGAGGCACGATAGATGGATAGACTCATATTAAAAACAGATTCAGATAATATATTAATTAGTGTACAAAGTAGATCTGTTGCGTGCATTGCCTTTTGATACTACAGTATTTAAATTTCAGTTTGTCCAGTCCTATACCAAGTATCTATGAAAATTAAGTGATAGCCAATGCCTAAGCAATAAACATAATAATCTGTAGTGGAACTTGTGTGCTTGAACCTCAAATACTCAAATTTCTTGCCTGCTTATTGCAAAGTTCCATTCCCAC
>JAWQUT010000045.1:2094431-2108346 GCA_033807755.1 Ellobium chinense | reverse complement strand
CTCTCTCTCTCTCTCTCTCTCTCTCTCTCTCTCTCTCTCTCTCTCTCTCTCTTCTAATCTTTCTTCGAACCCTTTTATCTTCTCTTTATCTGTCTTATATCCTATCTTACTGCTTGGTTTATGGGTAAACAAAAAAACTCCCTTGGCCACTTGCAGCATGTTTTGTCTTAAACCTTATTGGCTCTATCCTTATGGTTGTTGTTACCAGGCTGCAAACCTACAATATCAGATTCCACGAGCGACACAACACATTTACCCTCTGAGCTCCACCATTTAATAACTTAATTATGACTCTAGTTATGTCCAGAACAGTCCTTGGTCTGTCCGCAGAGCCTTCTAGTTCTATCCCTTCCCATGGAGGGAGAAGAGGAGGTGATCCATTTGCAATTGAGATTTTCTTAAAACTTTTTTTCTTATTTTCTAATGTTTGGTGGCTGTTACCACGCTATAACCCTGTAGTTGTAACCCTGCAATTCCAGAATCTATTTCAGTCTACAATCAAAGTAGGCATAAGAGTGCTTTTACACTTTTTAAAAAAATGTTATCGAAATTCTACCGTGAGAGGCCATTAGTTGCATTTTTTTCTTTATGTATAAAATGTGTAAAAGCACTTTATTCGGTCGACATAAACAGGCCACGATTAGATATTTTGAAATCATAACTTTTGTTACAGAGAAAGACGTTAAGTTTATCATTCAAGCGCACATGAAAATACAATGTCGCTGCAAACAAGGTTAGGAACGAAATCAAGTTATAAAGAGTGCCATACATAGATCATTTCAATTTCAGAGTATCATAGTGTTTTGTTGGACTATAATATTTGATCAGCCCCAATACGGGATTATTCATTTTTTTTTTTAGAGGAAGAGAAACTCACGATTATATAATACGTTTTTGTGCAAGCTCTGGTTGCTGTGAAATGGTATGATTATTTTATCACGTCTTAGCATTTTGGATCTTCTTTAACTACCATTCTGAAACCTGCCATAGAAGACTGGCGTTTTTAACTTTACATAGGACAAGCCTCACAATTCTTATCAGTGCTTAAGGTCCTTATCAGTTCCTTATGTTACGTTACAATCTCTGTAGACGAACATTTTGATGTTTGTTTTACGTTGCCACCAAGCACAAACAAAACCCTTTAGACATGCACATTCCATATCTGCTTAGCACGGGCGAAACAATAAGCTAACAAATATTCCCTCCCTCGCTCCCTCTCTCCCACTCCCTCTACCTCCACAGTATAAACTCCGACCCAGGTGTTGTGAGCATGTCTTATCAGAGAGGAATTCCAGGAACCGACATGGCACCTCTTCACACCGCCTGTTTACTACCTGTCTACGTGGCGTTTAATATCATTATAACTCTCCTGCAGTAGACAACCACTTGTCCTGTGTCTCTGAGATAGGGTTTAATTTGTAGATTTTTTTTCCAACTGGTATCTTTTCTATCATGTTTCAAAGGGGACGGGGTGGAGAAAGTGTAAAGGCGAATAAGGCTAAGCAGGGAAATATCAATTATATCCACAAATAAAAGGTACGTTGAAGTTTTCCGTGACACTATTTTGTACGTAATAGGAGAGAACGAAACAAATTGACTTAAAAGAGGGGACAAACATTATGTAAGCCTACTGATGAATAAAACGCTCTAAGGGCATTGAATAACGTTAAGATGTGAACAAAGAAGTTGATACCGGTAATGGCAGCGGGAAGAATTCGGTCTTGTCGCTTAGATAAGAACTATATTGAAATTCAAGTTTGGGCCATTATCACCAAAAAAAGCTAACAATATTTTCAGGAAATAACAGAACAGATTTCAGGATCACCTTTGACTTCCCAAGACTTAGTGTGAGATTTTGTGTCCATTGTACACCAGCATGGCAATATTATAAAATAAATAGTTTGTTCTCTTCTTTCTGTAAATTGCCATTAGTACTTATTTCTGGACCGATGAAGCACAATTACACTCTAGCCGTTTCATTGGTTTGTTTGTTTTTTTTGTTTTGGTCATCAAAGATGTATCTCATGTCTGCAACGTTTTATAAAACTTGCTGAAATACATAGTGTTGCTCGAGACATGTCTGCAACGTTTTATAAAACTTGCTGAAATACATAGTGTTGCTCGAGAAGTACGTGTGTGTGTGTGTGTGTGTGTGTGTGTGTGTGTGTGTGTGTGTGTGTGTGTGTGAAAGAGAGAGAGAGAGAGAGCGAGAGAGTGAAAGGGTGAGGGAGGGTAAGAAGCGGAAAAAATTACAGCCAGGTATGGGCTACGAGCCGAGGCCAAAAACAGCTTTAGCATTCTGTCTCAGAGTTCTGTTCTTCAGTTCAGACTCTCCTTCCTAAGCCTGGTGGGGACAAAATGGCAAGGGCACCTTGGCATAATGTAAGTATAATTATGTGATCACGAGCCTTTCCTTATATCTAGACCCAGCCACTTGTTGTTCTAAATCCTGTATCTCTAGAATCTTGTTCTAGTCCATTTTATTCTCTTTTCAAACAAATCTAGATCTAGATCTAAGGACATTATCCCGTGCCACTCCCATTTAGCGTTTGACTTAGGATTACGGACAGGACTGGGAAAGATAAAAACACACTTGAGAGAGTTCATAAATAACGATAATGTCTGCTCTTCCCCATCTCTAATCATAACCGCACCCTTAACCATAAACCAAGCGCTGAGTGGGAGAGTCCGGAGATATTGCCCATCTGAATCCCTGTAGATCTATAGCAGTTCTCCTTCAAGATCCTAAAATCAGTGTAACACACAAGGGACATAGTATTATCGCCTAAGCTGAACCAGTGACGATATAATCTCGCTCGAGGTCTAAATGTTTACTCCGCTTGTAACAGCGAAACGGGTGGCATGTCAAGCCCTGTCCCAGCTAACAAACTAATCAAAGAAGCATACAACATTTCAACATCTTCTTAATGAAAAGCTATGATTTCGTAACAAGGGTAACAAAGGAAAACACATTTTCTATCTTTTCTATCTTGTTAACATCCAAAAAAATACATAGCATAATAACAAGCTCAGCAAAAAAAAAATAATAATAACGTCAGCAGCAACGACAGAGACGACACTAACAACAACAACAACAACAACAACAACAACAACAACAACAACAACAACAACAACAGCTGCAGTCAAACGCAGGTCTAGAATGGTCGATTGCATTTGAGAACAGAGCGTTAGCCCCCAAGGCCATAGAAGCTCGGAAAATGCTCCTAATTTATTGTTTGGCGGTTTTGGGGGGNTTGGGGGGGGGGGGGTAAAGATGTCCACACTTTGCCTTGTAAACTTACTCCCAAATTTTCTGGTGACATATATGTAGACTGATCACTCGTTTATTGAGCCTAGCCTGTCCAGAGGAGGTAAAGCTGGACGACGCCATTATTTTCTCGTTTAGGTTTATTTCAATCCACGACAACAGAATTGTTATGCCTCATTTGGAGTCAACCACATAAATGATTATGCGTTCTTTACAACACAAAACTGTAAAACACACACAATTGATTTTGGTGTTGAGTGTTGGTTCTGATCTTGGTACCTCGAAAGTGGGCTGACACTAGCGTCTGAGTGGTGTCCAGCCCAAAAGCTGAGTTGGGAAACGATGAGTATGCCGTAATTAATAAACTAAATTATACGAACCCACATTGTAAACAGCAATATCTCGGTGGAAAGAAGATTATGATAGTAGCAGAAAGAATAAGAAAAGATGGCGCTAAAACCTTTCAGGGGATACTTTGGCTCTATCTGGTTCTTTGTCATGACCGATAAGCCTGCCACTCGAAAAGAGAAAAGAAAAAAAAATACAATGTTTGAAAACAAAAAAGTCTAGCAACCCTGCTCGCAAGGCGATCTCTTTCTACAATGGTAGCTAGGAGTAATGCATTCCAGCAATATCTCAGGATGGTCCAAACTAGTGATTGATTTGAGCTTAAAGGGAGCTGTAAATCAGGCTGTGCTATGCAACAAATGTTCTGCCCAACTTCTTGAATACAGCACTCCAAATATTTTTTCTTAAAGCTATAAATATAAGAAAAAAGCTCGAAAAAAAATTGGTAAACATGAATCAGCCACTTGGCCCAGAAACCTGGTCTGACAGCTGTGACGTCACTTCGACCTTTGTTGCCTGGGGAAACCTCGTAAACAACTGGCACCGTGAAGCTTTGTCTAGGCTCAGCAGTTACATAATGCTGTTAGCTGTCATATCTGATGGAACTGATCACAACCATACTCACTAAATAGAGAAGACGCTTAAATTTATCTGTGCAGTCACGGAAAGACAAAGATTTCACCCTGACTGCAATAGCTGGAACAGTCTTTGAGTAATGACTCGACAATCGAGCTGAACACATAACGCATATTATCACAGCAGGAGTAGGATCAGGAAAAAAGTATACCAGGAATACTCTGTCAACATTACTATTTTCTAAGAAGTCATTCATGTGTCTTTCCTGTTTCCTAAACCTGCTCCTAATGGTAAACCAGGTACAAAGCGAGGTTGTCTTTGATTATTGCCTGAATTATTTAGCTTTCATTCTTGCCTCTCGCGTTTAATGTCTTTTGATTCAGTGCACAAAATGCCCTAGGCCCATGGATAGATTCTGGTGTCTCATAGATCTTTCTTTGGTTATTAATGATAACAAGTTAATAACGAATTGGATATCTTTTAGTTCATAAGTAGGTTGCCTTCCATCCCGAATTTCTCTGTCCTGTGTTTTAGTGGAATGCTAAGTTATAGATCTACAACATTATATACACATTATGTTAATAATATACATTTGAAGTCTGGACAGATGTTTTCTCAATTCTGGAAACAAAACCTTCACAGAAATAAACTCACAGCTGTATAACAAATTTCATTAATCTGATATTAAAGAAATACATGTTTCAGATCCTTTTTAATCATATGAACTCCAACTAATGAAAAAGGGGAACTTTGATTCGTGAAACGAACCCTGAATGCTAAGTTTTACACCTAAATCAATACACACAAATTACGTTAATAAACCTACCTTAGACGTCTGGGGAGATATTTTCCCAGTTCTGGAGACGATTCCTCCACAGAGGTGAAGTCACAACTGGAAAGGATCCTTGTAGGTTACTGTTGATTGTCTCTGGAGTTTCGTTGCTTTAAATAAAGTATGTAACGAACACGTCTAAGCGTACATAACATATGTTATGATAATGATCTAATTTACATTAAAACAAAGCTGAATGTTGTACAACAAATAGACAATAGCAACTACTATTCAGTTTACGTCGTTTAACAGCTTTCAGTAATGGGGGTCTTCCTTAGGCTAAGGGGAATTTTCTGAGGACACAGATGACAGTGCGCATGTCTTTAATTTCCTTGTTTCCCAAATCTTTGTAACCCCCCCCCCCCNCCCCCACCCCCCTCCAACTTCAAGCAGAGTCTTTATGTCTTTATTTTCTCATTTTGTTTGCCCGTCAGCCTCAAATGTTAACTTGCCTGTGCATTTTCGGTGAAGAAATGCATGGTTAGCATAAGGGGTTTCTGTCTTTGTCACATGAACTAAAATGTACCTATGCTATCTCTTTCAGGTTGCACTGGGTTCCTCTGTCGCGGCTGAGCAGGACGAAGAATTCTGACGCTGCTAGCAGGCTGTCCAGCGGGCAAAGATCTCCTTACATGAATTTTGGATGACTCCAGATTCTCAGCTCTGTCTGCACTGGTTTGTCGTTCATTTATTCGCTTATAAAACAATCTATGGCCTTTTGTGAACACACTGTGTTTGATCCGTTTTCTGAGTCCCCTCATTGTGTAAGCTCTACACCCTGTCTCTCCAGCACTCGGGTATATGACCGCCCAGGTGACCAGCTCTACAGCTCTCTCTTTGTCCGTAAGGCACCAAATGGCCCTTATTACATCATGGTTATGGCACATTATTGGTTACAGGCCTGTAATTCTACTTTCACTATTGGGTCCTACGACTTAGGGGTTATATTTGACCTCCCTCTTTCCTTCTTTTGGCATGCCCTGCTTCCAGTAATAAGGACTCCAGGGGGTAAATTTTGATTTGATGGCAAACTGTGTCCATTTTAGATTCTTTTGCCAGACACTATTTAGCCCTGGACTGGAACTGTCAGGTCTAGGGTGTTCTCAGGAGGAAGAGGGGGGGTTCGGCCTTGACCAGTGAAAAAGGTAGGGTGTGTTTACAAATAGCAAGCAAGCTCAAAATTTCAATGGGCTTGCTGGGGTTAGGTCAGTCTTAAAAGTTGGGCCACATAATGACCTACAATCTGATATATGTCTGAGTGAAAGCTAAAACTTTGGGTTCAGAGGGTAGCTCCAAAGGCTAATATAGCCTAAATAGGATAAAAGGGCCCAGCAGCATTACAGGTCTGTAACGTTAATACTGAGAGGGTCTGAATTTACAGCCTTTTTGTACAGTTACTTCCCTTTGCCCTTGGCCTCCCTTTTTGGTCTTTGACACCTATTGTTTTTTCTTCTTTTGGCCCTATTAACATTTTGTGTTATTCTAAATATACCACTGTGATTTCGGGAAATTTCTTCCATGGAGGTTAAAGTACTTCTTTTGCCAGATCTTTTAACGGGAAGAAAAAAGGGGGTCAACGCCAAAATTTTTCACAAATATCTTTTGAAAAAGATCACCTCAAATTCTGATTTGGTCCCCAGTTTTTTATTTCGCTGGTTTTGACCGCGTGCGAATACATAGACCTATACATTTTATTTTTTTTTTATCTAGAAGGCTCAAATTGTACCTGAAACTTTAAAATTGGATGCTTTATTTAGATCACAAGTCATTTTACATCTTCCTACACCCTAACACTGGCTGACAGGGCCCTCAAAAAGGGGAATTTTTTTATATTAGCGGATTAATTGGGTTGTACACAATGAGTGATTTGCCCCTCTAATGGGTGTCACAAACCTTTTCTTTTTGTCCCCCTGCCTTTCTTCTTTCCACCTTTGGGGGACTCTTCTGCTCATGCTCATCTCTAATTGTCAGCCCTGTTTCCATGTGGAAAGAAGTCAAATTAGTGTAATCATATAAGACAAAATTACCAATCTTTAAAAAATTCGTTCTGTTCTCCCCCTCCCTACTCCTGCACTATAACCCTCTCAGCTGCCGAAGACAAAGAAAGGGTAAGAAATAAACCAGACAGCTTGTATCAGGTGCCCAGGGCTTACAGGAGATAGAACTAAACACACATGACTTTGCTAGACATACATAGTGAGATTGCAACTTATCAGTACATGACTGCTGGACCACCACCTATAGTTTATGGGCTTTCACATTGACAGCAGCCATCCTCTTGTCCACCTAATGGCGTTTTTGTTGGGCAGACAGGTCACATTTATAAAAAAATATAATTTCTAATCAAGATGGGGATGGTGAAGGTCACACACGCGCATATATATGCGGTCAATATGGTTAGACTAACGTAGACATGGCATCTATTTTTCTAGTAATTTTTTCCTCCCTTTCAGGAACCAAGTCAACACTGCAGTGGTCTGTCCTAATGCATTTGTTGCTTCCCTGACCAGTCTAGATTAAATTACATCAGCACTATTTGGGGTCAGAGGTTAGACAAAAATAGACTTGCAAAGTAGGTGACCCCTATGGTCTCAAAATAACCTAGGGATTCCGGTGGGTCTTGATGGGGGTAGGTACAAAAAATGAGGCAGGACTTAGAAGTTTACGTGTCACGGTGCCCTCAAAACCATTCATTTTTGAAAGTTATGTGTTTCACTGCTCAATGGGAATGTTCAACGAATATTAGGGGAGGTACCATAGCAGTTTTCAATTACTGATGTTATACAATGAAATTATTTGGGGATGTGTAACTTTATGCTTATGTCACCCATAGTAACAGCGCCTTTTGTAAGAATCAATGGGAACATCCAATCGTGCGATCTTACGATCATTGCTACTAAAAAACGGTGGAACAAGAGCATTGGGAGGGAGGGGGGAGGGTTCTGAGACAAAGTAAAGAAATGGGAAGCAAAAATACTAGCTAAATCCACACGCAGACTTGCGTGAATATTAGTCTAATATCAATCTATAATAATTAAAATTATTATTCTGCGGCTATTTTTTTTTCCGTCGTCATCTATTAAAACGTTTCACACTATTAATATTTCATGCTCGGATGAAGGTCAACTAAAGTCATCTCATGTGGTATTTTATGTATGGTCGAATCACAAATCAGATCCCTTCATGTGATATATATGTTTTAGACGGCATCAAGACTAATCACCTAATGTGGTGTTTTATGGTTTGGCCAATATCGAGTCAGATCACTTAATATAATATATATACATATTTTAGACGAGTGTCATTTCAAGTTTTGGTCAAAGTCAAGTAAAGTCGCCTCATGTGGTATATCATGTCTGGGTCAATTTCAAGTCACAAGTTTGCACCAATATTCATTGTCCCCAATGTGTTAAATATAACTCCACCACTCGTCACCAATATTCTTACACATGACACCAGCATTCTTTGTCAGAAATATTATCTATAGCACCATCATTCATTGTCACCAGTATTTTTTATATACACCAGTATTCGTTGTCGCCAATAATTTTATAGAACACCACCAGTCATTGTTCTTAATATTTTACATGTAAATCTACCACCACTCACCAATATTCTTACACATAACACCTGAATTTGATGTTGCCAATATTTTATGTTTCACTAGCATTTCATGTCGCCAATATTTTTATATAACAACGTCATTCGTTGTCACCAATAATCTTATATATATATATAATACCACCATTCGTTGTCGTCAATAGTTCTATATAACACCACCTTTCGTTGTTGCCATTGTTTTTAGATAACACCACCATTCGTTTTCGCCATTATTTGTATATAGCACCACTATTAGTTGTTGACAATATTTTTAGATATTACCACCATTTGTTGTCGCCAATATTTTTAGATAACACCACCATTTGTTGTCGCCAATATTTTTAGATAACACCACCATTTGTTGTCGCCAATAGTTTTATATAATACCACCATTAGTTGTGGGCAATATTTTTAGATAACACCACCATTTGTTGTCGCCAATAGTTTTATATAACACCACCATTAGTTGTTGGGAATATTTTTAGATAACACCATCATTTGTTGTTGCCAATAGTTTTATATAACACCACCATTTGTTGTTGCCAATAGTTTTATATAATACCACCATTAGTTATTGGCAATATTTTTAGATAACACCACCATTTGTTGTCGCCAATAGTTTTATATAACACCACCATTCGTTGTTGGCAATATTTATACATGTCTTACTACCAGTCAAAATATGAGGCTTAAGTTGGTTTGTGGCTAATTCAAGTTACCGGCATGACCTGAAAGCTTATTAGGGGTGAATAGAAAAAAAAATTGACCTAGCGTTATTCTAGCCCGAAATATACTTTTTTGAAGTGGTAGGGGAGTCATCCCATACAGTGGAGGAAAAAAAATCTAAGAAAATTGCATTGAACAACAATTTACTGCTATAAAATTCATCTGACATGCCTTTACAAAAAATTCAAAATTATCCACACTTACTGGCCATTTGCCAGTAAAAAATCAGTGTTTTGTATAAAAGAAATGGTTCTATTCTTTATTTCCAGAACGAGAAAAAAAAATTCACATCATTTGACCTTATTCACCTTCAGAGCAAGATTTCTCAGTTCCTAGTTCAGTGACATATAATAAGCTTCAGTTTGACTGACTGCTAGATATACATGCTCGTTTTCAATGTGGCCAATATTTCTATATAACTGAAGGCATACTAAAAGCAAAGTGCGCAACCACAGACATGATGCCGAGAATATCAGCAACACCAATAACTTTCACAGTCAGTCGTTCAAGAATAACTTGCATTTATTAGAAGAAGAAGAAGAAAACCCTACTAGCCATAATTATGATTATAAAAACCAAGACCCTTACAACACTGTGAAGAATAATAGGAAAAGCGTGTGGGGGAGGGGTGTTGGGGGTGGGGTGAATAAAAAGCAAATTACACCATGATGTGCTCAGAAAAGTTGTGCAATCAAAACATTAAGTAATATTTATATAAACACCTCTCTTATCGTTTTCTAAAGATTGGAAATTTGTAAATATAATGACAAGAATCATGTCCTATTGGATCTAAAGCACTATTCTGCGACATGCCCCATGTGATAAGAGCGGAAATAAAGAAATCAATGTGTTATGAGTGTTGCCGAAGTAAAAGGGCTAACACAGAATTTAACAAATAGTATTGCATATAGGAGGGGGCTAGAATGCGTACGAAATTGCACATGTTTGCAGTGCATAAAAAATTCCTGCAAGTACAAACTACTATGCAGTAAATTTGTAATTCCGCACTGGCCTGTCATGACGTGCAGTGCAACTTCAATACATACTCATTTGTGTGGCCCATGGAAAACCCGTCTGATCTCGCAGAGGATAATTTTGAGCTGGGGCTTTAAAAAGTCGAATTTCGACTTCCTGGTCCAAAATGAGATTTCTGCAGAATCAGATAATTCATTCATGTATCTTTTATTTCATGTTAAGTGCATTAATAAAAATGAGGTTTAAATGTTGTTTATTAGTATTCTAATGAGGCACTCTTCGCTCAAAGGCATGGTTAAAAAGACTTCAATCTCAATTTTCTCAAAATCTACATATGGCAACAGTGCGTTTACAAATTTGCCCATAACTTTGGAACTAATAAAGATATTGACCTCAGATAAAGTGCAAAATGTTCAGAAATAAATGTGAATTAATAATCTATCAATAACCTAATTTTCCTATCTAAAAAGATGTGAGGGGTTTTCCCATGCATCTACACATTTAATAAGTATACCATGTTATTAAGTATGTCATTATAAGTCATTATTCTACTATACTATTCTAGTCAGGAGGACCTTTATATTAAGTATCTTAAAAATAAGTACAATTTTTCTTTCAACTGAGGCATGCTTTACATCTAGTTCTAGTGTTGGTATTTAAACCAAAATTGACCTCGAAGGCAGGTACACACGGTCAACTGGACAATCATAAAACTCTGTCAGTTTCATTAATAATGAAATTAACATACATACAAAAAAACAGCAAACTTTGTCAGTTTCATTAATACTGGAATTAAAGCACATACAAAAACTGCTCTTTTGTGTGGGTGTTACTTTCGGTAGACAGACTGAGCAGTGTTGGCTTTAGATTTGTCAATCCGATCCCACGTTATTTTCATCCTTTCCTAATTTTGCAAAATAAATTTAAAGTTTCAGGTCTCATTCACTGCCGTGAGAGGACACCTTCTGTTGCAATGGACAGTTTCCGTGTAGCTTTGGTGGCATTTACACAATCCCAATAGAATTAAGGATAGAGGATTGCTTTTTTTTTTGACACGGCACTGAACTCGAGTTGAAACCGAAGGTTCCGAAAAATTTTGTAGGCAAATATTAGAAATAGAACGCAGCCTTAGTGCTTGACTCAGGGTTAGGTGCAAACTTAGGGTTGGGGTTAAGGAAGAAGACCAAATCCAAATTGAGGATAGTCTCTAGACTGTTTCATCATTGTCTAAGAATTCTCTCATGTCTATTTTCTCTTTTCTAATCCTGTCCCTAACATTACATCAACTCCATGCGGAGTGTCCTATGATAATGCGCATGAAGGTTGTCAAACAGTCAGGTCTAAATGTCCTTTAAGTTTAAAAGTCAGATTTATGCTTCATTTAAAGACCATATCATGCGATTCTCCCTGTTGCAATTTACAATAAAAGATTGGAAGCACCTGATGAAAAATAGTGTATTTTTGCAGCATGCAATTTTAACATCAGGTCGTAATTACTGAAAGGAAAGTATTGTATTTCTGTGGTAAACAGTATTTGCAGTAGAAGGCTAGATGAAAATAATGAAAAACACAATATTGTTGCCGTTTACAATCTGCAGTGATAAGCTAATAGTTCGTAAAGATATGCATCGTATCCTTGCATAATAAATCACACTCTGCAGCACAAGGCTGAAACCTCCTATAGAAGTACGCTGGATAAAAATGGTAGACACATAAAGACAAAATCTGTATATTATATGCAATGTACAGATTACAAAAATAAATTGTCACATATCATTAAAAAAATACAGAATCTTCCTAATATATAATCAGTTTACAGCAATATATAGATCCTTAAACCCACAAGCAAAAGCACTGCAATACACAAATTGTAGCAAAGATTAATAAGGCAGACATTTTCTTTATCTTAACAGGACACTGCTGCAGATAGTCCATCCACAACGCCGTTGGTCTTGTTAGTCAAATACATTAACATGAATGGCAAGATATTCTGCGCTAACCAAACGGATTGTTTGAGAGCAACTGACTGACTGTCATTTTAGTTCAAAACACATCTGGTCGCCGTAGAGCAAGAGTAGACCATTAACATTTCTGTGATTTAGGTCGTAAAGCGTTCTGTAAAAAGATTTTGACTCAATCCTGCTATAAATATCTATTAAATTGCTATTTTTGGCCTGTGGGGACTTCTAACGCCAAATTTTCACGTTTACCAGTCTTTATAACTTAGTGCCAACAAAAACTTCACCCCTCAATTTCTCACAACGGAACAATTTTTAGGATGGTCCACTCTTGCTCTACAACGACCATTTAAGAAGTGATTCTAATCTCTTTATGTTTGCTGCAGTTATTATCTTCATCAAATATGATCTTAACTGTTTTTGTGCAGACCTTTGAAGCAACAAAGACATTCTTGTTGCATATGTTAGTATATTGACTAACAAAACCCTCCTTAAGGTTTTCTCAAAGCTTTGATCTATGGAACCTTATGATCATCGCTTGCTTAGCTATCTCTCCAGCAGCACTGCTGATAAAAGCTCGCAGCGGAAAGGTGTCATCACGAGCTTTCAATGTTCTTTGACAATGTTGAGAATGAAAAAAACAAGGCTGTTATTTGCATTGTATTACTTTTTCCCCATGTCAGAAGCGTCCTAAAACACCAACCACTTTTCCATTATGAAGATTATGTAAGGGAGATGTAAAGGCAAGAAGTGGACTGTAGTGCATTTATAGTAGATCAACTGTAACAAGTGTGCCATTTGAATATGGAACGATTGTACTTTTTATTGGAGAATACTTGATATCGAGGCCTATTGGAATAATGAAAAGACAGAATTAGAATTAGAATTATTCAGCAAATAACAAGGTACATTTATTAAATGAATACTTGATATCGAGGTCTGCTTGTATTCATCCGCCTAAATGGGTGTTATATTCCAGGTGTCATACTGTTTCTACGTGCGGCTTTTGAGGAACAGAGGTAGGCTGAAAAGTGATACAGTGCGCCTTGATTTGTCTCTGTAGCTGCTACTTTAGTATTGCTAAACTGAGAAATAAAAAATTTACAAACTGAGCAATTTTGTGCTTGCTAAAATCCAGGACATCCATCAGATGTTATCAAATATACCAAAGTAAGTCACAAAGTCATTGATTTGAATAAACAGCACCAAAGCTTGAGATTTCTATGACCATCTTGCGTTTTCTGTTGACACTCTCCTCTTCTAAAAATCTCACTCAAAATAGATAGACGAACTGCTTAAGTATGACTGTGACGAGTTGCAGTAGATGGTAAAACTTATGTAAAGGTTTGAGTGGGTGTATGATTAGATTTCTTCTATGAGCTTACACGGCGTCTTCTTTCCCTTTGTCTGCTGGTTTCTCTTCCACCCCGCCTGTTCGATATTCAAGTGCACCTGAATCACGGCCCAAATCAGATCTCTCTCAATCAGTTCAGTAAACCTCAAGTTCATAGACTAGGCCTACAAGTCGAGTTTCCAGAAGCTTTGGAACCACAGTGTGAGACGTCACCCACTCATGGTACGTGTGGCCATTTCCCAAAAAGCTAAAATCAAAACAATTCTCTTTTCAAAAAG
>JAWQUT010000045.1:2073049-2094371 GCA_033807755.1 Ellobium chinense | reverse complement strand
TCATCACCGCCCACTATTTACTTATTTTGCAGCTCTCTCTTCCAATCACAGTGCTGTTTATCTGTAAAGCCTCGCTTTAAGGCCACGGCAATTTACGAGATTGATTGTCCTGGCTGGGCTGGTTGATTCCGAAAGACGAATTGATTGAAGAAAAAATCCTCAGAAAAACAGCCGTTTTGGATGCACAGCAGATGGCTTAGCCTATGAAAATAGTGGCTTAGCTTAGATGAAAACAGTGGCTTAGCTTGTGAAAACAATGGCTTAGCTTACGAAAACAGTGTCTAAGCCTATGTAAACAGTGGCTTGTGTTGTTGATGTTGTTGTTGTTGATGATGATGATGATGTTGTTGTTGTTGTTGTTGTTGTTGTTGTTGTTGTTGTTGTTGTCGTTGTTGCTTTACTCTCACATGGATTTTTTCTTTGTTGCGCAGGGAAACCCAGCTCCTTGGTCATTGTTTGTCTTGTTTGTTCTCAATAGTAGGTAGATCGTCTTCTGTTCTCCTGTGTTTTTGTTGTTGTTTTTTTTTTTTGACTGTGTTGAATCATTTGCTTTCCTTAGTTTTGTAGTTTCTTGATTTCCAATGCTAGGTCCACGGACATCTTCGCTGCCTGACCTATGATACAAACCCCCTTCTGTATGCAGTCTAACCATTTGTTAACCTGGTCTGTGCTTACCACCTGATATCGGCGCTCCATTTCTTTCTTTTTCTTTTCCCATTCCTCCAAAATCTTTTCCATCATCTCTTTATTATCTTCCAGCTGCTTTTGTAATTCTGCGTTCTCTTTCTCCTTTTCTTGATTCATCTCCTCCAATTCATTTGTCAGTTTTCGAACTCTTCTTTCACTGTGGATGGTCTGGGTAGCAAAGCCAAGCTTCTCCGTGACAGACGCACAGACGACATTCACCAACTCCATGACCTCACTCAACGCGCCTGTGCCTTTATCCTGTTCTCTCACGCTCTCTGAAAGATGCTGTACTTGACACTTCAGGGCCTTCAGTTTTTCTACGGCATTATCTGGCTCGTCCAGCGCCACTTGCTCTAGTTCCTGTATGATCAACCTGGAGGTTTTGAGAGTCTCCTCGCGCACCATTGCTTCTTTTCCCTCGGCCATCACGTAGTCACGTGTCCTCTGTGATGACAGGAAGTCCTCGCCTAGGTAACGGTTTGGCACAAATTTCAAGTCGTCTACTATTTTAAAGAGGTCTTTTTAACTGCTCTTTCTTCGCTTTCTCCTCCGTGGATTTATTGTTGAATAGGACAGCTCTCTGGCAACATTCTGTTAGGATCTCTTTGAATAGGCCCTCCTGTTCCGCACATCATTCGTGAAATTTCTTCCCCTCATTGTTTTCTTTCTCATATATGTCACCATGAGTGACGAGCATGACACCATAATTTCGTAGAAATTCTTTACCAAATATAGCCTTGAGCTGATGGAGAATTTGTTTATCCTCCTTCGTGAGTCTGCCCCATTTGATGACCACCAGGACAGCATGGTATCCTTCCGGGCAGGCAGCTACAGCTCTCTTGCCCTCACGGATGACCATCGCCAGGGTGTCCTCGTCATGCATTTCGGTGTCTCCAAGACCTGGGCCGTCTACCACTTTGACCGTTCGACCCAGAACTTTGGCGTAGTCTACCTGGCACTGTTTGGTCACGGAACTCGAGCTACTCCGGCTCTCAAACGACTTCCGGCCCAAGATAATGTTACCAGACGAACTTTTGCCACTTCCTGTTCTGCCCACGAGAAGCAGGTTCATGTCTTCTGTATGTCCTGGTGTAGCCATGCTGTCCCCGACGTTACGCAAGTCTACAAAAAAAAAAAAGGAGAACGTCAGAAAATGGTCATGACTGAGTAGAGTCACATAGATTGATGTGGGTGTAACCGACACCAAGTTGCCATCAGAGAGTAGAAATTCTGTTGTTGTCGTCAAAGAAAGAGCAGTAACACCAAGCTTTACGTGGCTGTGCTTGAATTTCTCTTGTTTCTCGGTGAATAGGTTTTTTGTAACCGAATCCACAACTGATAACCTCTCTGTAAAATAGTTTATCGCCCCTGTTCAGAATTTTTCAGTTTCAACGAAAACAAATACATGTATTGGCGGTTTAAGTGGAAAGAGAATAGAATCGCAATGTTTCTGTTTGTTTTGATGAAAGTGTGAAAGTCTAAAAATAACAGAATATTAAATCCAATTTCACCACAATTCTTCCATCTTGACAATGCCAACGGGTTAATTACTTTTTACTTTTATGTTCCTTTCTAACATAATGTGACTTCATTCCATTCTTCACCGTGGTTGAAATCCCAGCTGATAGGTTGGCTATACCGCCAAGCAGCTCTACAAAAGCCCCGGCCTTCTGAAGGATATCTTCCATCTTACCATCTCCCCTGCGTTCTTCCATCATAGCTTTAAACTTGCTGTCCATTTCTACCTGTGACTTCTCCAGTGACTTTTTCTTCTCTTCTAAGCGCTGCTCGTTTTCCCTCTTTTCTTTCTGCCATTCCTCTCTTTCCTTCTCATGCCATGCCTTCTCCTTGGCAAACTTCTCATTCATTTCTTTCTCCCTTGCGTTGTTCTGGATGATTGCTTCTGCCATCCGCAGTTTCTCATCCACAGCAAAACTGACGGAATCAATCGTCTGAATGACTTTGCTTAGTGCTCCAGTGTCTTTGTCTTGTTTCCTTGTATCTTCAAGAAGCTCTTTTACATCATTTTGGATAACTGTAAGAGTTGATATATCTCCCTCGGGGTCGCTGAACGCGATCTTGTTCAGGTCATGCATAATCAGTCTTGTTCGTCTCTCAGTCTCCTCACGTATAACCGGTTCTTTGGCATCTAACAGCAAACGATCGCGTTCCCGTTGAGCAACTTGAAAGATGTGTGGCGTGTATCGTCGTGGGCCATACTTCATTTTGTCCACTACCTGAAAGAGCCGTTTCAACTGGTTTTCCTGAACTTTTTCATCTTTTGTCTTGTTGGCAAACCCGACGATTCTGCCACAGCACTCTAAAAGGAGTTCCTGAAAAACTCCCGTCTGCTTCTGACACCACTGTTCAAATGTCTGGCCTTCATTTTCATCCGGGTCGAACAAGTCGACACACGTTACCAGCAAAATCCCATATTCGGCTATAAAGTTTTTCCCAAATACTCCCTTGAGTTGATCTACTGTTTTCTTATCGTCTTTGGAGAGTCGGCCAAAGCAAATTACTATCAGTATCGCGTCGTATCCGTCCGGGGTTTCTACTACAGCTCTCCTCGTCTCGTCTATAACTGCGGTGATGGCCTCAATATCGTCCATCTCCGAATCGGCCAAGCCTGGTCCATCTACCACCTTCAGCACACGTCCCATTCTCCGGGCGTATTCGACTTGACATTGCTTTGTCAAGGAAGTTGTCGTTGATCCTGCCTTAAATGGCTTCTTTTCCAGTCCGACGATACTGTTTCCTGTCGAGCTCTTGCCCACACCGGTTTTTCCAGTCAGGAGCAGGTTCATTTGCTCATAATGAAAAGCAGTCGCCATCGCCATGTCCTCTGTGATAAACAGATATAAATTCTTTATGTCCAGAAATACAATTCAGCTTCTAAAACCATAATATTCCAATATTATGCCTAAGTGGAAAGTATATCATGGTGGGTGTAATATTTGCAGGCATTGGTCTTTCCCCCTCCCCCCTCCTTCCCAACCCTGTGCCCCGCTAGCTCTTGCTAGTGCAGTGGTGTTTTTTTTTTTCTTAGCCCTGTGAAAAATCCTAAATAAACTTATTCCAGACTTAAAACGTTTACTTTGCATTGATACACCAATGTGTTAAGTTTAATGGATTATGGGGAATTTGCCGTGATAAAAGCTATCACTGTAAGAGTCGTAAGGTATCGATATCTCAATAATTTAGACAATGCAAGAAAATAATGCTAATCTCAGGCTTGAGTACTGTCTTTTACCCAATTACCTTGTGGCTTACTTTGTCTGTGACATTTGATAAAGATTTTGGCTATTGATTAGAAAGAGAGAGAGCAAGTGTAGGGGCATATTAGGGATTATGTGTATTTAACATCATATTATATCCATTAGCTTTCCTTTTATTAGTCACTGTTTTATTTCGCATTGTGCTCAAGATGAACGTGGTCTCTCTTTCAGATGAACAATCTTGTGCACCTGAGTTTCATAGCTTTGTTTTGAAGGCAGTCTCTGCTGGCCAGATTTTTTGTCTTGAGGCTATCTAATAGAGACTGTGTTTCCACATAGCACACTATCCCTTCCACCAATCAGCTTGCATAAATTTGAGGATGTGTCCCCTTTTAAACTTTGTTTACAAAATTTGGTACACCTCCGGCCGACCCCTGCTTGTATTTGCAGAGTTATCGAAGATATCGACTGCAATGTGGTATCAGAATTGAAGGAAAATGGATGTTTTTTTTTATACCTAGAGACTGGAAGTCAGAATCATGATTCCCAACAGGTCAGCCACACTCTTCTGCAACTATTCACATTCAAGTTACATCAAATGAATCAAATTTGAGTGAAGACATTTATGATAAAGTAGCTGTGTTGTCAAGAAAATTGACTTAAAAGGGTCT
Source organism: Ellobium chinense (assembly GCA_033807755.1). Lineage (NCBI taxonomy): Eukaryota > Metazoa > Mollusca > Gastropoda > Ellobiida > Ellobiidae > Ellobium > Ellobium chinense. The sequence continues at coordinate 2,089,795 of JAWQUT010000045.1, read as the reverse complement.
AAAGATTTGTTAGACTCATCAGTGGTGTATATCGACTGAAATAGTCTGCCATCATAAGATAATTCTCAAAATGCTCAGTCCAACTGATAAAACATTTTGGATGATATTGATAATATTGCCAGCTCTCTGTGCACGAACTTCCCTTCGTCTTTCTGCTTCCGAGCGTTCCAATTCTCTCTGTCTTTCTGCTTGTCGTTCTTCCAACTCCCGCAAGTGACGCAAACTCGCCTTGCGATGCATCTCTTCCATGACATGCTGCTGACGCTGCTGTTCTTGTATCATCTCATTGACCACTAATTCTCTCAGCCTTTCTTCTTCCTCTGCTCTGCTTGCAATCACCATAACAACTGTTGCCAGCTGAGTGCGTAGTGTGTCCACGACAATCTCCACCTTTTGCTTCAAGCCACCCAGGACGCCGGTCGATCTGTCTTGGTCAGTGATGAGCATGATCAAAGACTCCAACCGAGTTTCCAGAATCATCAGTTTTTCCACTTGTCTCTCTGGCTCGTACTGTGCAACATCTGAGAGCTGCTGTGCTATTTCTGCAGTTGTAACGGCCACCTCAGCTTTGATGACCGGTTCTCGGACCTGAACAAGAAGTTTCTGCCGGCTGGTCTCCGCAAGATCGAAATTCGACTGGGTATAACGATGTGGATGACGATTTTGACCAGATATCTTACCCAACAGGTCATTAAGCTGCGCTGTTTGCTTAACTTTTTCTTTCGTTTTATTGTCGAACAGGACAATGCGGTTTCCACAAGCCTCCAGGATATCCCTGAAAGTCGACATTTGCGCTCGGCTCCATTCTGAGAAAGTCATCTTTGTCTCTTCTGGGTCATAGAGGTCTCCGCGGGTAAGAACGAAAATTCCAAACTGTTGGAGAACACCTTTTCCTAGAACACACCGAAGCAAGTGCATGTGCTGTTTGTAGTCCTTTGTGAAGCGAGTTCCATATCCTGCCACATAAAAGATAGCGTCAAAGCCCTCAGGAGCAAGAGCTAAAGCCTCCTGCACAGCACTCACAGCCTGAATAATTTCCTCGTCGTCGCTGAGATCGGTGTCTCCCAGGCCTGGCCCGTCCACTACAGCTAGGTCAAGGTTGTTGACGACTCCTCTTTCCATCTTGACAGCTTTAGTCACAGAGGTCGTGCTGGCAGCACTTTTGAAAACATCTTTACCGAGCACAGAGTTTCCGGTAGCGCTTTTCCCACTTCCAGTTTTTCCAATCATGAGAATGTTGATCCGACCTCCAGATGCCATTTCTAAAGTATTAATCAATAAAACCAGTTATTTTTAGCTGTCTAGCAATACTATTTTTGTGCATGCAAGTGTTTGTTAGTGTGCATATGTTTGTGTTTATCTACCAACTTCATTGTTATGAAAGTAAAATAATGTCACTATTTTTATACGAGACACTGATGACTGCTTACCCTAAATCTTACTGCATAGCTTTTTTTCATTCAGGTTTCTGTCTACTTTTAAGAAGCTACATCACTGACTATTTACAATTCTATTAATCCGCTTATATATAAAATCTCCTTTTGAGGGAACCCTGCCAGCCAGTGTCAGGATGTGGATCTATATAAGTCATCAATTTTTAAAGTTTCGTGACACATTTGCTCTTATAAGTATAATATAAAAAAGAAGTGTGCTAGACATAATAATATGTATTAGCACGCGGTCAAAACCAGTCAAATGTAAAATTGAGGACCAAATCTGAAAAAGACGTGACTGTCTTTAAAAGAGATTTTGTGGCAAATTTTGGGCTTTGCCCCCCTGCCTTCGTCTTTCTCCTTCCCGTTAAAAGATAGGAAGTACTTAAACCTCCATGGGCAAAAGTTCCCGAAAGCGCAGTATAATTTGAAGAATAACAGATTTCATTTATATAAAAAAAATTATCCAGATACTCTTCTGAGTATTCGAAAAAAATACTGGTTTACCCACTGTTCGAAAATCCAGGGCAACACTTTGTTCTTTGGCTTTGTTTAATGTCTCCTAGACAGCAACTCCCATATTATATTATAATATAATATAATGTAATATTATATTATATTATATTATATTATATTATATTATATTATATTATATTATATTATATTATGAAGCTTCTTTTTCATGCTAATCTGAGTCTATAGAACGGATTGCCTTCTTGTCAGACTTCCAACCGGGGGCGTAGGGTGAAAAATTTATTAAAGCAAGTAAGATTAATGGGACCCCTGTTTCACTAGGAAGATTACAATTTACTTACATTTCATTAAAGGAATAATGTTATTCAGTATATTAGAATTAGCTGCACAATAAAGAAGAATAAAATTTAATGTTAAATGCTGGCACAGTGAAGAGAAGAGAAAACAACAACAGCAACAACAACAACAACAAAACCCTCCGAGCAGATTCCGACTAGGGAATAAAGTTCATCAGTATGCGTCAGATGACTAACACACTAAGCCCTTCGACCACCGAACCTCTGTAGATTATGGCAGGCTGAACGATTTCCATTCCTTAAAAAAATCACTGGCCTAAGGCGGAAGAGTTTGACCTTGAACTTCACGGTGGTACTATATGTTATACATGGGTAAGATTTGAATCGGTATTCGAATCCATCGAATCATCTTACTCTGAGTTCGAATCCAGATTCGAATTCTGATTTCGATTTGAGTATGTCGGTTCACAGGAAATAAGAGCAAAACTTAAGGGGGAAAACTTTTTATAAGAAATGGCTGTGTCATATTAAAATCTGGGTTCATGTCCAAATGGACAGGTGTATCCTTTTAGTTTAATTTAAAATGAATCTAGGTCGACATTATAAAAGACCCTACATATAATCTAGTGGCGATTTCCTCGCTATACTAGGAAGTAAAAGCGCAAATTCCATAGATGCCTTCCTCCTCTCTTGGAATTCGAATTCAGAGTCGATGGATTACAAGCTCTCGATTCGAATCTGGATTTGAATCTAGTGAGATTCGAATCGGCCCACCCCTATCATGTATAACGAACGAGTGTCACCTTAAGAATTCGAACATTGCACGTTTTACAAACCTAGCTTGAGATGGAGCGCGTAATCGATTATTGAATGTTGTGCATTAAAAGATATTATGATATAGTTCCGAAGTGAGTTACTGAGCATAAGCGGTTCAGTTGTGAAAGCATCAGCAGTAAACTTGAATACCATGACTTTACTTGATACAGTCATTGACTTTTCTGCCCCAGGAATTTAAATTTATGTCGATGCGGTTATACATCACGGGTAATTCCTTCTGGGCAAAATGAAGAAAATATTACTGTGATTGTCTCCCTTGGCTTATTCTAGTTCTTGGATTAACCTCTCCCCACATTTAAGTTTTTCCTCCATATGTTTTGAGTAGTATTCAGTAGTGATGCATTCTTTACTGTTGATGTGTCTCTTTCTCGCTTCTTTAATGACAGAGGATGATATTCCTGTGGTGAAATATTTGCAGAGGGACACAAAAAGTTTCAAAAGTCTGACTCACTGAGATGAATTGGATGAGGTGTTGATAACTTTTGTTAGTTCCCTGGAGAAATCTATCAGCTGTCAAGAACATTCATTTGTCTACAAAATGCTGGCAATGTTGCTGAATTATCTGTCTTAGATCATTCTTATTACCCAATTCAGAGTTTGATACCTCTCAAAATAGCCAGTTGTCTTGATGACATACCCTATGCTATTTCGAAAGCTCCCATGAACCTACAGTTGACACTAAAATTTTGCCATGGTAGCCTTTTTTAAGGGAAACTAGTAGGGAATGGTCAGAGGGAATTGACCTGGGAGTGATTGGGAGAGAAGGGAATAAGTGACCTCCTCTTTGCTGGTCACTGTGTCCATGTAAACACCTTGGTATGAGTAGATGGTTTATAGTTGACCATACGACCATATTTACAACTATTAATGGTCAAATCCACTTTTAACCACATATTTAAAACCTAAAAGTGATCATATTGGCATTTTTCAAAAGGGTCATTCTGTTATTGATTGGGAAGGAAGCCCTGGAGAAACAAAAGTTTGGTGCATCTGCCCAAAAGAATTTAAAGAAAATGCAGCTTCCTTTCACAATACCATGTGAGCCTATAGGGTGGCTGATAAGGGGTGGGGTGGTGATGTTTTCTAAGGATGGGGGTAGGCTGGATGGGTGGTGTGGGTGGGAGTAGGGATTGATGGGGGGGCTGGTTGGGGGTGGAAGTAGGGAAGGAAAAAGGAAGGAATGAAATTTTAAACTTAAACAAATTAGTGAAAATATGTGCATATTTTGCCGACACTGAGTGTGTGTGTGTCAAAAAGTCGGAGTGGGGATTGCGGGTGGGAGGAAAACAAGAGAGTCAAAAGTATTTTTAAAAAAGCATGTGTCATGTAAACTCAGTCTGCAGCACGTAGATCTAGATCTAAGTTCCATATACGCTGGATTGGAGGTGGATGGGGGGAGAGGGGGCTGGGAAAGGCCTTAGGGGAGAGCGAGTTCAAAAGACTGTCCAGATAGCCAAGATGACCTACAGCGTCCCCCCCTCCTTTACCGCCATGATGGAAACATGACAGGTACTAGCTGCTGGTTAAGTTCTTTGGAACCTATTGTTTTTTGTTTTTTGTCTTTTGACCCTATTAGCATTTTGTGTTGTTCTACAAATACCACTGTGATTTCGGGAAATTTCTTCCATGGAGGTTAACATACTTCTTTTGCCCGATCTTTTAACAGGAAGAAAAAGCAGGTCAACGCCCAAAATTTTCGACAAATCTCTTTCGAAAAAGGTCACCTTGAATTCTGATTTGGTCTCCATTCTTTCATTTGGCTAGTTTTGACCGCGTGCGAATACATAGACCTACACACTTTATACTTTCTATCTAGAAGGCTCAAACTGTACCTGAAACTTTAAAATTGGATGCTTTATTTAGATCACAGGTCATTTTACATTTTTCTACATCCTAACACTGGCTGGCAGGGTCTCATAAAAGGGTGATTTTATATATTAGCGGATGCATTGGGTTGTACAGAATGAGTGATTTGCCCATCTAATAGGTGCCAAAAACCTGGAACCTATTGTTTTTCTTCTTTTGGCCCTATTAACATTTTGTGTTATTCTATAAAAACCACTGTGATTTAGGGAACATACTCCCACAGTGATTCAAGTACTTCTTCTTTTGCCCGATCTTTTAAAAGGAAGAAAAAGGGAGGTCAACGCCAAAAACTTTTTCACAAATTTCTTTTAAAATGGTGACCTTAAATTCCAATTTGGTCCCCTATTTTTCATTTGGCTGGTTTTTACTTTATGCTGATACATACGCCTAACACACTTTATTTTTATACCTATAAGGCTCGAACTGCACCTCAAACTTTAAAATTGAAGGTTTTAACTAGATCACAGGTCTTTTTACATATTTCTACACCCTGACATTGGTTGACAGGGCTCCCAAAAAAGGGGGATTTTATATATTAGTGGATTAATTGGGCCGTTCAAAATGAGTGGTCTGGCCTTCTTATAGGTGCCTGAAACTTAACTCCTCTCCACATTTAATTTTTTTCCTCCATAAGTTTTGAGAAGTCAAACGTGATGAATTCTCCAATGTTAAAGTGTCTCTTGCTTGCTTCTTTAAATACAAAGGATGATATTCCGGTGGTAAGGTATACCTGCAGTGGGACGTGGCATGTGAGAAATATTCTGAATCACTGGGATGAGGTAAATGGGGTATTGAAAGCTTTTATTAGAAAGGAAAAATATGCAACTGTCAGCTGCCAAGTATTTTCATTTCCTCACAAAGTGGTACAAATGTTACTGAAATATCTGTCTTAGATCATTCTTGTGGACCCATCTAGAGTTTAATACCACTCAAAATTGCCAATTCTGTTGATGACATACCTCATGTCACTTTAAAAGCCCCAGTCAGCCTACATTTCAGCCCTAATAAGTTGCCAAGAAGGAGAACTAGTAGGAAACAGTCAGAAGGACATGACCAGGTAGTGATTGGGAGGGAAAGGGGAAAGTGAACCCCTCTTTGCTGATCATTGTTCCCATTTAAACACCTTGGAATGAGCAAATAATTTTTATATGATCTTTTCTACTATCCCTGATTGTTCAATTCACTTGTAAACATATATATTTAAAGCTTAAAAGTGGTGATATTGGCATTTTGCAAAGGGGTATTACGTTTCCTGGAGAGATAACAGTTTGGTGCATCTGTCCAAAATAATTAGAACATGATGTTGCTTTCTTTGGAAACAGCATGTGAGTTTATGGGGTGGGCTGACAGGGGTAGGGGGGTGGTTTTTCTGGAGGGTGGGAGTGTTTATAGTAGGGGATGATAGCGGGGTTGGGGGTGGAAGGAGGGAGTGAGGAAAGAAGAAATAAACTATACTGAATTAGAACTTTTGCACATCTTTTGACCACAGTATGGAACCAGAATGTGGTATCTGGTGCATTTCATGGCAACCCTTGAGTGCGTGTGAGGGGAAAAAAGATAGAGAAATTAAGGAAAGAATGAGAAAAACATAAGAGAAAGCGTGGGGCATTTAANGGGTCATTAATGTAAACATATTGTGTTTTCAAGTGCATACATGCCAGATACTAGCTGCTGGTTAAGATTACTGGCATCTATTTTATTTTCCTCATTTCGCCATAATGTAAACTAAATGTGTTATTCTACAATTCCACTGTGATTTTGGAATATTTCTCCCCCGGATGTTAAAATACATCTTTTGCCCGTTCTTTTAAAGAGAAGAAAATGGGGGGGGGGTCAGCGCAAAAAAATTTTCACAAATATTTTTCAAAGATAGTCACCTCGAATTCTAATCTGGTCCCCAAGTTTTCATGAAGCCGGATTTGACCACGTGCTAATTCATGGGCCTATTTTTTTTTAAATATATTAGGCTCAAACTGCACCTTAAACTTTAAACTTAGATGCTTTATCTAGATCACAGATCTTTTTACATATTTCTACACCGTGACAGTGGCTGGCAGGGTCCCCCGAAAAAAGGGAGGTTTTATATTATATTAGCAGATTAAATTGGTTTTATTCAAAATAAGTGATTTGATCTTCTAAACAGTTGCCTGAAACCAGCATATAAATAATAATACTTTTTTTCCCTTGACAAATGAAGAGCGTTTTTCCAGAACTCAGTAAATACACTTTCATTGAAAAATGAGTTTATGGTGTAAGTAAACATGCATTTCTATACTAATTCATTGAAAAACCTAATTGAGCTCCAAATGTGCAACCTTTAAATTTTACGTCATTTAACAGTGAATAAATTAATAGTTATGTGTGAAGAGCAATAACCTTGATGTTATTTCACTTTATTTCAAAAATATTCAGCTAGACCACGCACCGAGTTTTAGACAAAAAAGCTCCTCAAATAACCGGATATTCCAGGAAATTACAAAATCAGAGAGGGCTTGATTTAGACTTCCTTTTCACGCCTTAAATTATACTATTTTAAATTTGTTTGTTTATAAACGTGGTTAACTAGAAGTCTTGGTTCAATGCTCTGCTCCCCAAAAGAGTTGGGCAAGTTTGCCAAAAAAGTCAGTTCAGATCAAGTTCAGTTCATTAACGAGAAAAAGCTCTAAGATCGAGTTCAGCTTAGTTATATGAAAACTCAGTTCCCCTTGGTTTTAGAAAACGGCACTCAGTTCTGGTTTTTTAGGTAGGAGTGAACTGAACCGGAATTTTAGTTGAAACCTAAATTTCAGATGAATTATCCAAACTAGCCACAGTTCAGATCCACATCAGTTTGTCCAAAATAGTTCTATAAGCTCAGATGAGGTTTACGTGAACTGAACTAAGGTCACGAATTGCGTTCATATGATCTTGCTTATGTCCATCCTGCTTCCCATAATTGTGTCTTCACATATAAATGACAACTCATCTTTGTGTTTCCCTATAATAGGCATAAAATGGGTGATTCAAGCTACTAATACATGTATTGTAAGGGAGACTTGTAATGATCACAGTATTACGAGATGAATGTCCATGGAAAACTTTCAACTTTGTCACGTATTTCTGTTAATCTCTATTGAAATGTATTGACACCATAGTCATAATCATAAGGACATATGAATACCCAAGATCTGACTTTTAAGCTGGTCTAAAATAACAGGTGTTTTGGTCCTGTTGCAAACTGTATTCAATAGCCTCTGTGTGTGTGTATGTGTGTGTGTGTGTGTGTGTGTGTGTGTGTGTGTGTGTGTGTGTGTGTGTGTGTGTGTGTGTGTGTGTGTGTGCAATCATTTCATTAAGCTTCTGCTCTGACGTATAAGGGCTTATATTACAGTTACGATCATGATATGACTTTTTTTACCCCGCAGGAAATTTGATTTACGATGTTACACGTCTCATTCATAATACATAATGCAGAGACATAGAACAATAAACATTATACATGTAAATACATAATATAGGCTAACGTTTGGATCATTTCGTTTAGAATTTTCAACCAGATCTGATAACAGTATCGAAGTTCATGTTCCGCTTCAAAAACTTTCAGACAGTAATACATTGTATGAGGAACTATGTCCAATTATGCTATTGCCATCGTCGTATGTTTCTCTCCAAAGTACGATTATGTGAAATAAGATATTAATCATCGACAATGACGATATGTTATAGCCAGTGACGCTTCATGACCCTCAGAACTATCCATGCAACCTCAGCCCGCCTTATTTTTCTTCAAATCACAGAATTAATTTAGAATTCTTGACTAGAGTCTATAGGAGATCCACTGCTTTTGCTCCAAAATAACTTTAAATGAAAGGTTAGTGATTCTATAAAGGTGAATCTGTTTACATTAGAAGGGAGGAATAAAGTAAGGACGGATAACCTATTCAGAGGCGTGAATGCACTCAAGAGGGACATGGTAGTACTGAGTCGATCCTTCACTATTTTTTAGAAAATCGGGTCGCAAAGATCGATCCTTGTTTCAGCCCGAAACTTTTTCCAGTGACCCTTAAGAAAAAAACATTGGAACTCGAGCTGTGGTCGCAGTAGGGTATCGTTCAAGCTAAAAGAAATTAACTTCGTAGTGAGGATACTGTTTTCTTTTAAGCCTCCCAGGGTTCTTTCCTATTTTTCAAGAAACAATAAAATCATCCTCAATGACACCGAAGGAACAATTCTGCGCACAGTCGTTCCAGAACAACTCTGCCTCTAATCTAACAACAAGAGTTTCACTGATACCACCTGTTTAAAAAGATGCCACTACAATAACGTTTTAGAGATAACTTACAGCTTTCCGGCACGATCAACTGTTTGTCAAGTCAGATAAGTGATTCAAAAAGATCGGAAATCAGGATCGATCCTGAGCTCATCCTCAAAAGGCGAGTCGAGTAATCGAGCTTGATAAAAAGTTAGGTTCGGCTCGATCTTTTGAGTCGCGTTGCCTAGTTTCAGTACATTATTTTTGAACATAGCGCAAAAGGTGGCAGATAAAAGATCTAAGGGTCTCAGAGAATTTGTTTTCTCTCCGTAGATTTGAATGCCAGTTAATATTTCTATAGAATTATTCTGAGCTTACTTTTGTTCCTGGCACTGCACGAGCGAATAACGAACCGTCACTGGTTATACCCACTTTCTAATACTTGTACTAAATGGATCATAAGTTTTCACCTCACCTGATATTTGATGTCAACACCAAGCCTGCCGTAAACGTTATGGAAATATGGGTAGTCTACCTCGGAAAATATCCCTCCTTCTCACAGCAGTGATTGCGTGTCTCTGAAAAAAGCCAGCCAATGAGACGGTATTTATAAGAGGTACGTGTCTTGTTCTGCCATTTCTCGGGAAATTACATAACGTCAGGATCTATGGGACTTCCTGGTAGAGCAATAAAACAGCTCCTATCCGCACTGTGACCTTTGCCTATGGTCCACGATTTTACCCATTATGTTCTCCTCCCCCCCCCCCTANCCCCCCCCCTACATCTTTCTTTCCTGTCCTGGCTTTTCCATTATTCTTTCCCTCAAATATTTCCGTCACATGTTTTGGTACAGTAGGAGATTAATTAGCTGTTACCAGTAGAACATATCGTTAGTGGTAAATTAAGATCAGTGGCATATCTAGGGTGAGATATGGCACTAGCCCTGGGCGCCATTTGAGGGAGGGGGGGCGCCACTTGAAATGGGTATGGGGTACCCCACTGAGCAGTATGAGTCATACAAGCAATCCTCCTAGTCTCTCTCTTTTTTCTCTCTCTCTCTTTCTCTCTCTCTCTTTCTCTCTCTCTCTCTCTCTCTCTCTCTCTCTCTCTCTCTCTCTCTCTCTCTTCAGTATGATCTGACTGTGAATGTCATCAGTTATCACTTCTAGAATAGCCAGATTGTTAAACCACGTTTATAATAATGATCAGGTAACAATTTCATAGCTGTGTGTCCCTAGCCCAACACCCATAAGGCACAACTGCAAATGCGAACACATCTTTAGTGAATGTTTACTGTATTCTGTGGCTTCTCATCAGCTCGGAATCCTAGGGTACTACCTGATTCCAAACCGACGGCAAGGCGATGGGTGCCGACGCAGAGATCGCGGGTTCGATTCCCACCACATCATTTTCTTTCCTTCTTCCATTTTCTCTCTGCATTTGTCTTCTTGAGCACTTCCCCCTTTATCCTACCTTGTGTGAGCATCTGTTTGAGTCTGCTCACTCCTTACTTCTGTTACTAAGTGCTCCATTCCACTTGTACTATAACTATGTCACTACTAAAATAAAAAGGACGACCCTGTCTTGATCACTATGTTTAATGTTGTGTGTACGTCTATGTGTTTGTCTTGCTGAGTTACCAAATGAAGCTTAACGGCCTTTGGTTGAAGAGGGGAGGGGGTGGGGAAGCCTGTGGTGTGTGTGAGTCTCGTGCTGAGAGCTATGACTGCTAGTCTTCTGTTCGGCTTCGGGAAAGACCCCGGTCACTAAGCCACTTTTTTGGAGTGGCGGCGTGGTCGTGTATGGACGTCTACCTGATTCCAAACTGACGGCAAGGTGATGGGTGCTGACGCAGAGGTCGCAGATTCAATTCCAACCACATCACTTTCTTTCCTTCTTCCATTTTCTCTTTGCATTTGTCTTCTTGAACACTTCCCCATTTATCCTTCCTCATGTGAGCATCTGTTTGCGTCTGCTCACTCCTTACTTCTGTCACTAAGTGCTCCGTTTCACCCTTGTACTACACCTAACATATATAGCTTGTGTAGTCTGAATAAAATACTGAAAGCAGAGGACACTGTAGCCAGAATGATAGGAAAATGGCTGTCACATGAAGAATAGCCACGATACTTGCGAACTGAGCTGGACCGACGACTCACTCTGAAACGACACATCACAAAGCTGAGCGAAAAAACCCCAGACGACTCAGACTAATTAAACACGTATCCCCCTGTAGGTGGGGAACCGACCATTTCACTTTTCGACAACTGTACATTGGATATCTTAGATCATTCATAGACTACTTTCTCCCTCTCCATGCCATAGCAAGCCAGAGCTCACTAGCGAGACTAGATACCATACTTCTTCTTCTTCTTCTTCTTCTTCTTCTTCTTCTTCTTCTTCTTCTTCTTCTTCTTATGCGTTCAAAATATGATCATACTATAGGTTCAGCTCAGCCTGGGTCACGAACAGGACTGTGCACCGGAGTTCGCTGCCGGTCCCGTTTAGTTTGGTCTGCAGGGGGGCTCCAGTCAGCCAGATCCTCAACCTCTGCTGGGTGTACGTGGGGCAGTCCTGGAGAATATGCTTCACAGTTTGTCTGTCTGCTCCATAGTAACAGGAGGCAGTCTCTATAGCACCAATTTTGTGGAGGTGAGCCCTGAGACCACAGTGTCCTCTAAGTATGAAGATGATAGACTGCTCCTTCCTGTCAAGGGCATTTAAACTGTCAGACTCGGGCTGGTATCTTTCATTTTCCTTCCTCCATTCCATTTTGAAAAACTGCTTTAGGAGGTCATGATCTCGTTCTGCTTTTGTAGTATGTGGGGCTGTGGAAACTGCCTCCCATTTTTTGCCAGATCATCTGCCTTTTCATTTCCGTAGATAACACAGTGGGCTGGTATCCACTGCAGGACAAGTTCTTCTTTCCCGGCCAGAATGCTGATATTGGTCCTCAGATCTGTGATTTGCTGGTCCTGTTTATCACTAGAGAGGGCTTGGAGGATGGATCTGACATCACTGGGGATCACAATTTGTCGACCATTTTGGTCCTGTGATGTGAGATGCTGGACTGCTGCTAGCACTGCTGTGGCCTCTGCCCTGTAATTAGTGCAAATGTCACCCGCGGCAACTGAAAGTGTGTTTGTTGCTGTTGGGGTAAGTGATGTAGACTCCGCTGCCTTACTTTGTAGTTGCATTTACAGCTGAACCATCTGTGTACGCCCTGATCCATGAGGTGCTGGGATATGTCTCTTCCATCTTCGCTAGAGCCAAGTTCTTTTGTTGTGTCGTTGTTTGTTCATCCTTTGAGGTGATGCCTGAGACATCCTGAATAATTTTAGGTCAGTCTAGACCAGGTGCCCATGGTTCAGGCGATAGTTGCCATACAAAATCAAGCCCTCCGGTTTATTAGTGGCTCTGTGAGAACAACACCTGCAAATGCCTGTGAAATTCACACTGATGTTGAACCACTAGATCTAAGAAGAGAACGCGCTGTCATTGGAAGATATGAAAGATATATGCGCATGGACTCATCCGAGGAATCTAGAAAAATGACAGAGAAGTGGCGACCTAGGATGCGCATTAAAAAAATAACATGATTCTTGCAGAGGGTTGAAGACATTACAGGAAAACACTATTTACCAGCCGACAGAGCCAACCCCAAATGTCAGCACTGAATCACCATGCTGGAGGGCGTTCACCCCGTCAGTGACGACTGAGCTTTCTGATCCTACTGTAGACAAAAGCAGACTTGTGCCTATGCTGAAGTCCATTTCCATGGAAACGATAGACTCTTATCCCCAGGATGCTATCCATGTCTACACAGATAGATCTGTCTTCAAAGCCAACATCAGTGCTGGATATGGTGCGCTGATTAATTATCCAAAAAGCCACCCAGACGACAACACTAGACTTTTTGGCCCCTGCGGCGCATTCTGCTCCAATTATGATGCAGAAAAGAAAACAGCAATTGAAATAGCACTAGGGAAATACTTTCAAATTTTCAAAATGGAGTCATTGTGCCAGACGATGTTGTCATTTTCTCAGACTCAAAGGCATTCCTTCAGGCTCTACAAAACGAATCCTCAAACGACTGAAGGCAATTAGTCATCTGACCATCACCTGAGGTGTTGAAGTGACTTAACAATGGATACCAGGCCATGTAGGTATTCCAGACAATGAAGAAGCAGACAGATTATGAAAGGCTGGTGCAGCAATGCCACTGCTCACAACCAGCACCGTCTATCAGACCTGTGGACAAATACTTCGTAACAACTATCGACAAACATTGCTAAATTGATGGGCCACAGGACTAACTGTCCGCGCATAGTTTCTCCATCAGACAAAACCAGCACCCACTAATCCAATACATCAAATGAAAAGATCAGATCAGAGCCTCATCTTCTTGCTGAGGACAGGGCCAAGCATCAGTCAATAAACACCTGAATCGAATCGACCCAATGCACGAACCAAACTGTCAGTTGAACACCTACTGCTCCACTGCCCATGTCTGATAGATCTGCGAAGTCAGCTCCTGCCACAACCCCCAACCACCGACAACACACTATACACAACAAAAACACAACTGAGGAAGACATGCGCTTTTGTCCCGGAGGCATTGGGCTGTTAAGAGTGTAGTTCTCACAGCTGAAGGGATTACATCATCATCATCATCATCATCATCATCATCATCATCATCATCATCATCATCATCATCATTATTATTTGCAAAACATTTATCCGCACTGGATCTAAATAAGTAAAGCAAGAAAACTATAACAATTTAACAAATTTAATGCACACATTTTCGGACTGGCGTCCTTCTTCAGATGTAGAGAATCATCATCATCATCATCATCATCACTCTGTATCTGAAATATGTTCTTTAATTCATTCTGTTACCTAAGCCTAGTTTGTTTTGTTGGGTTTTTTTTGTTGTTGTTGTTTTGGTGTTGTTGTTTGTTGTTGTTTTTTTCGTGGACAACCANTGACAGGGTCTCTTTGACCTATTATCAATCAATGTGGTCATTGCCCTTTTCTTGTCTCGATTCCTAACCAGTTGTTGTTCTATATTCTGGGTCTCTCGAATCTACATCAAGTCTATTTTCTCTTTCCAAACATAAATTTAGATCTACTAGTATATCTAAGGGCATTATCCAGTGACACTCCCAATCATCGTTTGGCTTAGGATTAGGGACAGGACTGAGAAAGAGAAAACACACTTGAGAGAGTTCCAAGACAACGATAAAGTCTAGTGAATGTCCCAAGGCTGCTTGTTCTTCCCCAACCCTAATTATAGCCCCGCTCTTAACAATAAACTACGCGCTAAGTGTGAGAGTCCAGAGGTATTGCCCATCTGAATCCTCGTAGATTTATAGCAATTCTTCATATTCTTAAAACCAGTGTAACACACTGTAGACAATGACATGTTATTGTCACCTGAGCTCATCTGTGTCTTTCGGAGCCAAATCCCAGAATTTTGCTCTTCATTAAAAGTCTCTGGATCCCAATTTATTGTTTGTTTTTTTGGTCCTATTTTATATTTTTAAATCAAAATGTTTTTCAACATGTTTCAAGAATATATTTCCAATAAAAACATGTTCACACTATGCGAAGCATATTTATTCCGATATTTTTTGGCATCTTTCTATTCAACCCAGCCTGCCAGAAGAGGTAGAGCTGGGCGATACCAATATTTTCTCCTCAGGCCTATTGCAATTCACGACAACTGACTTGCTTAGCCTTGCCTGGAGTCAAACTCTATACAATACAAGTATGTCATGACTCTAAGAAAAGTATTGACACCGCAACCAAATAATTGCTAAGTATTTGAAACAACACGAATTAAATGTAATGCTGATAATGTAACAGGCGCCGTGGAAACGCCGATTATTCTGATCAAAATATTTATATACACGTTTTTAACAACAATATAAAATGTCCAACACACATAATGTATTTCGACCCCATTGTTTCTAGTATTGGGTTTTGATTCTAAGCTTGGTACCTTGAAAGTGAGTTGACACTGATTTCGAAGTTGTGCCCACCCATTATAAGTGTGCATGGTGCAAGCAGCCTAGAAAGTAGTCTTGCTGCGCGTGCCAAATAAACTTTGTGAAGGAAAAAACCATAGGTATGTTGTTAATATGAGAATGTACTGGAATACTGAACTTGATAAATACAAAACCATAAAAAGGATTATGATAGCAGCAGAAAGTATAGAACACAACAGAAGAGACATTTATGTAACCTTCAACCGATGGCGCAAAAACCTGTTAAGGGATAATTTTGGGTACTTTTTTACCCACTTCTATGACCGTTGACTGCAGGCGAAAAAAAAGTCTGGCAACACTGCTTGCAAGTCGATGTCTTCCACTAAGGGCTGCTACGCCTAATGAATTACGGCAATATCCCAGGACACTCACACTTAGTGTTTGATTTAAGATTAAAGGGAGGCTGTAAATCCAGCCGTACTATACAACGGACTGCCGGGCCCAACTTCTTGAAGAAAGAACTATAACGATATCTTCTAGAGCTATAAACATAAGCAAAAATGTAAAAAACGAAAAAAAAAANGGGGGGGGAGAACACGAATTAGACACAGAGAATATCCTTTGGCCCAGAAACCGTTGACGTCACATCGACCTTTGTTGCCTGGGGAAACCTCGTAAACAAATGGCAACGTAAAGCCTCGCCTAGGTTAAGCTTACATAATGCTGCTAGCTGACATATATGGTGGCACTGATCACAGCCATACTCACTAAATAGAGGAGACGCTTAAATTTAACAGTGAAGTCAAGGAAAGACAAAGATTTCACCCTGGCTGGAATGCTGATCCAGTCTTTGTCTAATGACTCGGCAATCGAGCTTAACACAGGCCGCATACCACAGCAAGGGTGGGGTCAGGGATAAAGTCACCAGAAACAATCACTCGACATTATTATTTTCTAAGAAGTCTTTCATGTGTCTTTTCTGTTCCAAGCAATCCTCCTAAGCGTTAATCTAGTGTTAAGCGGGACCGTCTCTAATAAAGCCTGAATTATTTAGCTTTTACTTTTGCCTCCCGCCTATAATTTCTATCTCCTAATTCAGTGCACAAAAGCATATCGCTAAATGTCCCAGGACCAGTCATAGATTCTGGTGTCTCATGGATCTTTCGTTGGTAATTAAATTTATAGCGAGTTAGATCTGTTCTTGTTCGTAAGTAAATTGCTTTCAATCCCGTATTTCTCCGTACTGTGTTTTAGTGGAATGTCAGAACACACAAATGTTAACAGACTTACCTTAGAAAGATCTTTTCTCAGTTCTAGAGCAATGAAGTCACAACTGTGAAGAATTTTTATTGGTTGCTGCTCATCGTCTCTGATCATTCGTTGGTTTAAGTAAGCTCTAGATAAGTACGGTCACTTCCAGGCTATAATAAAATGAGTTATGATACTATATTATTTACAATAAAAGAAGTTGAATGTGTACAATAAATAGACAAATTTCAACTACTATTCTCTTTACGTCGTTTACCAACTTTCCGTAATGGCGGTCATCCTAAAACTGAGGGGAATTTTCTGACGACACAAAAGGCAATGCGCATGTTTTACTCCTTTGACCCCCC
>JAWQUT010000045.1:2042248-2066007 GCA_033807755.1 Ellobium chinense | reverse complement strand
GGGTTCGTTTTCGAAAATGCCAATCCTGAGACAAAGTAGAGAGATGGGAAGCAAAAATACTTGCTGAACCCACACGTAGACTTGCGTGAATATTAGTCTAATGTCAATCTATAATAATTAAATGTATTTTTCTACGGTTGTGTTTGTCCCTTCGTCAGCTAGTAAAATGATTCATACTATTAATATTTCATGTTCAGATAAAAGTCAAGTAAAGTCATCTCATGTAGTATTTCCTGATTTATCAGTATCAAATCAGATTTCTTCATGTCATATAGACTACATGTTTAAGATGGTATCAAATCTAATCACCACATGTGGCATTTTATGTTTTGGTCAAAGTCAAGTAAAGTCATCTCATGTGGTATTTCATGTTTGGTCAATTTCAAGTCAGATCACTTCATGTAATGTACATGTTTTAGACGAGTGGCATTTCATGTTTTGGTCAAAGTCAAGTAAAGTCATCTCCTGTGGTATATCATGTTTAGGTCAATTTCAAGTCACAAGTTTGCACCACTAATCATTGTCCCCGATATTTTACATATAACTCCACCACTCGTCACCAATATTCTCACACATGACACCAGCATTCTTTGTCGGAAACATTTTCTATAGCACCATCATTCATTGTCACCAGTATTTTTATATATACCAACATTTGTTGTCGCCAATATTTTTGTATAACACCACCATTCATCGTTTCCAATATTTTATATGCAACTCCACCACTAGTCACTATTATTCTTACATATAACACTACCATTCGCTGTCGCCAATATTTTTATATATCACCACCATTCGTTGTCGCCAATATTTTTAGATAACACCACCATTCGTTGTCGCCAATATTTTTAGATAACACCACCATTCGTTGTTGCCAATATTTTTATATAACACCACCGTTCGTTGATGCTAATATTTTTATATAACACCATCATTCGTTGTCGCCAATATTTTTATATATCACCACCATTCGTTGTCGCCAATATTCTTAGATAACACCACCATTAGTCGTTGGCAATATTTTTAGAAAACACCACCAATCTCTGTCGCCAATGTTTTACATAACACCATCATTCGCTATCGCCAATATTTTTATATAACACCACCATTAGTTGTTGGCAATATTTGTAGATAACAAGATAACACCACCATTCATTGTTGCCAATATTTTTATATAACACCACCATTCGTTGTCGCCATTATTAAAATTTATACAAGTCTTGCTGCCAGTCAAAATATGAATCCTATGTTGGTTTGTGGCTAATTCAAATTACTGCCATGACATGAAAGCTTAATAATATGTATTATTTCATTGGGTAAACAAAACAAATTGACCTAGGGTTATTCTAGCCCTTCTTTGAAGTGGCAGGGAGTCATCCCATACCATGGGGAAAAAATCTGACAAAATTGCATTGAACGACAATTTACTGCTATAAAATTCATCTGACATGCCTTAAAAAAAAAATATAAATTATCCACGATTCTTCTCCATTTGCCCATCAAAAATCATATATTAAGATGGTTCTATTCTTGATTTCCGAAACAAACAAAAAAATTTCATACCATTTGGTCTTGTTCACCTTCAGACCATAATTTCTCAGTTTCATAGTTTGGCGGCATAAGCCTCATTTTGATTGGCTGCAAAACATATGTTTATATAATACGAGTACCAACATTCAATGTCGCCAATATTTTTATATGAACTGCAATCATATTAAAAGCAAAACACGCATCAACAGACATAATGCCGATAATATTATCGGCAACACCAACAACTTTCACAGCCAGTGATTCAAGCATAGCTTATATTTATTGGAATAATAATAAAACCCTAACAACCATTTCGTTATAAAAACCAAGACCCTTATAACATTGTGAAAAATACTAGGAAAAGCGTGTGGGGAGGAAGTGTTGAGGGGGCGCAGTTAAAAGCAGATTACACCATGATGTGTTCAGAAAAGTTGTACAAACAAAACATTAAGTAATATTTATATAAACACCTATCCAATCATATTACAAAAATTGGAAATCAGTAAATATAATGACAAGAATCATGTTCTTTTGGATCTAAAGCAGTAATCTCCAAAATGTCCCATATAATAAGTACGGAAGTCAAAGAATCAATGCATAAATGAGTGTCGCCCAAGTAGAAGGGTAAACACAGATTTTAAAAATAGTATTGCATATTGAAGGGGGCTAGAATGCGCACGGAGTTGCAAATGTTTGCAGTACATAACAAAATTCTTGCAAATACAGACTACATTGCGGTAAATTTGTAATTCCGCAGTTCGAACCTCAATATAAAGACAGTACTCATTTGTGTGGGAAAAACCTGTCGGATCTCGCAGAGGATAATTTTGAGCTAGGGCTTTAAAAAGTCGAATTTCGACTTCCTAGGCCAAATGGAGATTTCTGCAGAGTCAGATAGTTCATTCATTTATCTTTCATTTCATGTAAATTTTATGAATGAAAATGAGGTTTAAATGTTGTTTTTTAGTGTTTTAATGAAGCACTCTTCGTTCAAAGGCAAGGTTAAAAAGACTTAAATCTCAATTTTCTCAAACTCTTTATTTGGCAAAGGTAAATTTGCCCATAACTTTGAAACTAATAAAGATATTCACCTTAAATAAAGTGCAAAATATTCAGAAATGAATGGAGATTAATATTCTATCAATAACTTAATTTTTATATCTGAAAAGAAATGAAGGGTTTTCTTATGCATCCACACATTTAATAAGTATATCCTGTTATTAAGTATATCATTATTAGTCATTATTCTGCTATACTATTCTAGTCAGGTGAGCCTTTATATGAAGTACCTCAAAAATAAGCATAATTGTTTTCTTTCACTGAGGCATGCTTTATATCTAGTTCTATTGTTGGTATTTAAACCAGAATTGGCCGCGACAGGCAGGTGATTAAGATCCACTGGACAATCATAAATATTATGTAGAAAAAAATATTACAAATGTAAAAATTAAGTATGCTCTTTATGAGCTACAAGACTCTTTCATTGTTATCTGCATGGCCTAGTATCGCATACCAGTGTAAGGCAGTCTCAGACGAGGTCTGATTAAGGGTACACAAGTTGAAATCGGTACAAGGTATATTCAGCTGTTTGAAGTAAAAGACATTATTCCAAATGAAACGCATTTCAGAATATACAGACTCTTCGTTGATAACACAGAATGCAAATACTGCAAAGCGACTAAACACCATTTTTTCCGATGTAGCAATAAGCAGTAACAACAACAAAAACAATGCTTCAGATGCAAAAGCAGTGAGCATCTTTTTAAAGACTGTACCCAGCAAAACATACAAAGACTGAAAGGAAATGAAGGAAAGGAAAGGAATGTGAACTGTGATGTGGACGTAGGAGGAGAGGATAAGGACAGTGAAGAAAGTGAAAACAACATTGAAGAGGAGCAGAATGAGGAGAAGGGAGAAGATAACACAAGTAATAAGGATGAGGGCAGGGAAGGTAGTAGGGGTGAGACAGGGAGGACACATAGAAGGAAAACTGTGAAACAAACAAAGTCACGCTTATTCTTGGTGACAGTCATTGCGCAAGACTTGCGCAACAAATGGAAAAAAGAGCATGAAACCATCAAAGTCGTGGCTGTTACAGGTGCGGGATTCAGAGATCTAGGCATACTGGTAGGTACAGGGAAAGAGAGAAGTGAAGGCAAGTGCACGGAGACGGTGATTGTACACCTAGGAACAAATAATGTATCACAACACAAGGATAAGCCAGAAGAAATAATCACCAGTATTACTCTCAGCCTGCCCAAATTAGAAGAAGCCTTCCCAAAAGCGAGAATCCAGTTATCAGCCATCCTCCGGAGGAAAGGAAAATCATCTGGTGTGGAGGCGTTAAAACAGCGGCGCAGGTGACCATTTCATAAAGGCATTCACAAACGAATTCAGTCACATAAGCTACATCGACACTTCAGGGAGATTTTCTAAACACAGAAAAAAACACCCAAAAAAGCCTCAGATGATTCGGGAGACAGAAGCGGTATTCACCTAAGCCCCAAGGGGAACTGATTGATAAATTCTTGAGTTCTCTGGAAAAGGTACTAGAGGAGGGACAACAAATTTCCCAGAGCTGAAAAAGGGCTCGTTACAGTAACGCTGTCTCGCCTGAAAATTTTTAAAAAAAACCAAAAAACGGAGTAATCAAGAATGACAGGTGATGAAATAATAAGTAAAGAAAACACCGCAATAAACAACACCAAGTGATGAAATATAAACGAAGACCCGAGCAGACCAAAACATGATTAAAATTATATCTCCTAACGTAAGTGGGTTGAACGACAAGAGAAAGTGAGATAACATTTTCTACTGGTTACGAAAAAATTAATTGATATCGCAACGCTACAGGAAACACACTGTGGCAGGAGTAGAGAGGAGAGGCTCGCGTGGCCAAGTCGTTGGTCGAACGACTCGTTAGCTTCACGCGGCGTTGCGATATTAGTAATTAAATATTCGAAAGAAAACTTCGAAATTCTACAAGCCAAAAAGGACACTATTGGCCAATATATGGATATGACAATAAAGATAAATAACAATAAAATAAATATCTTAAATATTTATGCTCCTAATATAGTAGGAGAAAGGAAAACTTTTTTTACAAGGTTGAACGAAAAAATGAAAGAAGAGAAATATGCAGGAGAGCAAACTGTGTTCTCCGGAGACATGAATTGTGCCCTGACCGAAAAGGACAGGGCAAAGACACAGCGAAAGGAATACGGTAGAGATGAACTAAGGACTCTGATAGCGACGCACAAACTGGAAGATGTATGAAGGAAAAGGAACAACGATCAGATTGTTTAAACTTTTATATGCGAAGCTAATAAATCTTGAATTGGTTACATTCTCACAAGCAGATTAATGGATCATAGATTAATAATTACGAATATAGAAAAATGACCTTATATAACCCAAGATCACGTACACAAGCGTACACAAGAATGAAAGTTGCCGAAGATAACTACACAGAAGGCATAGAGGAAATCCTACGGGAACAAATAGCCTTTTACTAAAAATTCTTCAAAAGTGAGGGAAATGACAGTAACGAAGCTAACAAACTATTAAACAATGAAACAGCAAAATTAACGGAGGAGCAGAAACAATAGAGTGAAAAAAATGTTACCGGGGAAGAAATTCATGAGACAATCAAAACATTTCAATCAAACAAATCTCTTGGAAGTGATGAAATTCCTAATGAATTCTATCAAATCTACTGGAAAATGATAAAAAAGGAATTTACAATGCTAGTCACAGAAATACAGAACACCGGTGAGTTGACTGACTCTCAAAGCTAAGGTATTGTTACTCTCCTATATAAAAGTGGGGAAAGAGAAGACATTAAGAATTGGAGGCCAATCACTCTGCTAAATTCACTTTGCCAAATAATAACAGAACGCCTGAAAGAAGTAACACCTGATATTATACATCCAGACCAAAAAGGCTTTGTGAAAGGAAGAAGCATCCATGAAACAATCAGATTAATACAAGATGTGATATATCAAGGAAGTGAGAAAAAGCTTGGGGGTGCAATTATCTTTTTAGACCAGTCTAAAGCATTCGGTTAAGTTGAATGGGAATGGGTGAACATGTGCATTAAGAAATTCAATTTTGGTCCAAAATTTGCTTAAGTGGATAGATAGATGTTTTAAAGATTCCAGAAACAGCCTCATTACCAATGGAATAGTTACCAGAAGTTTTGCCTTAAGTAGATCAGTGAGACAAGGATGTCCTGTCGCTCCGTTTTGATACATTCTCAAGGCAGAGCCTCTGGCAGCGACGATCAGATCATCTACATCAATTACACGTATAAAACTGCTGCAGCAAGCCAACCAGGACATGCAAGACTCACCAGAAATAAGAATAAGCATGTTCGCCGATACCTCTCAACTTTACACCAGCGACGAACAATCAATTGAAGAGTATCTTAAAATATTGAACATCAATGGTAATGCTTCAGGAGCAAAAAATTAATCTGGAGAAAACCAAACGAGTAAAACTAGGGCCGTGGAAAAGGAGAAAAAATATAGAAGACACGATTAATTAAGAATGCACAAAAGTTAATGCGCTTGGTATTTTACACGGATATGACATCACTGACGAAGAGAGATGGTCACCGATTGATAAGATCAAGAGAAAGTATGTCAGTCATGGGGGCAAAAAAACATTACATTATATGGAAGAATGTTATTGATCAAAGCAAAATTACTATCCACCTTAAGCTACCATATACAGCACATAGTAATGTCCGAAAGCATTAAGAAAACATTCAAAAAGAAATATGGACATTACTGTGGAATGGAAAAAGACACGCATTGTCTAAAAGTACATGTAAAAACGGCGGCGTAGGAATGAAAGATGGCGACACTGAAATAAAGGCAATGTTGAGTTTAATATACAAAGTTATTCACGCTACAAAGGAAACTTGGAATATATTGACCAAACAATATCTACAAACGTATGATGAAACCTTTGATACGAATTACTTTCTCCCTAAATGCACTGCGATCGGAGATGAATTAAAGCTTAGTAAGTCAGCCCTCTACATCAAATGCATAAAATTATGGATAAAATACCGAAAGATAATTAATCTTGAAGAAAACAAGAGACTTAACAATGGAAGATATACTTTGTGAGAATATATTTGGAAATAATGAAATAACTTTCAAAAACAAGTCTTTGTTTTATTGCCACTGAACCAAACGTGGATTAATAGTAATAATAATAATAATGCGGTTTTTAGTCTCATATCCAGGCTAATGCCCGCTCATGCGACCACACTATTATTACCCCAGCAGGCCTGATCACTCAAGGACTTTCTCGACTCCCTGGGAATCATACAGTGCCGCTGCCATTTATAGGTGCTGATCACTAGCATTCTGACAATATCTTCCACTGCCTATAGCCAGGTACCCATTTTACAGACGGGTGGACTGAGGAAAATGTGAATGAAATGCTTTCCCAAGGCACTTACAGCATGACCGTGGTTGGGAATCGAACTCAGGACATTTAGATCCTGAGTCCAACGCCGTAACCATTAGGCCACGCTGCTCCACAGAACCATCAGAGATATATGAGATACAGATCAACAGCAATTTATGGAAACAAAAGATGTTATAAAAAGAACTGATTGACGTGAGAAATTGTATTGTCGAATACGCCAAGATAAAAAGGGCTATACCCCATAAATGGCTTGAAAAATTGAAAGACAATTTGACCACACAAACCGAACAGAACAAACTCCAATTAAAACTTGCAGTAGATAAAGATCTAAATATCCTACACAGTGGCAAACAGATTCAACAAACTAGTCTCTCCACCACACTTAAGAAGTACTACACTGTATCAGATTCAAGGCACTGGTGGAAGTTATACGAAAACACGAACTCAAACAAAGTGCGAAACTAAACTTGACACAAAAATTATATGGAATGAGGTGTGGAAATTTTGTTCAAAATCAAAAATCCCCAACAATGTAAAACAATTTCTTTTTAAACAGCTTCATAATGTCCTCACAACTGAGGATCTGCTGCAGAAAATGAAATTCTCAGATGATGGAAGATGCAACTTATGCAGACATTCTAGTGAAACACAAATAGTCTACACCTATTTTATGAATGCAAGCTAACAAATATTATGGAAGCACGTACAAAATCTGATTAATAAAGTACTTGAAAATATGAACAAACCGTATCAAATAAAACTTGGCGGGCAGGCTGTTTCCTATGGCAGCAAAAGGATTTTGAAAAAGATATTCAGAGTGGTATAAATACAATCATAACTATAATCAAATTTTCTATCTGGAAGAACAGAAATGTTTCTAAATTGACAAGAAACCAGTCAGTGAAACAAGTGAAATAACAGCAACAGGAAGGCAGCTCAAATTGCTACCTATCAATGGTCAAAAACAGTCAAAAATGTATAGTCTATTCACAAAAAGTGTCTTGACGCTTCTGTCGGAGAGCACAGATCATCGCGGAAACACACAAAGCCCAATCATTACTTTGTAGGAAAATTGAATTTTCAGCAAATAAAATGGTAATAAGTATAACAGAAGGGGGATAGATCTAACAATAAGCAGCATGTGTAAGGCAAACAGCATCCGAAGAATATATTCAGGAATATATTCTCTTACTTATTTGGCTGTGTTTATGTTTATTTACCTAATGATTTATTTGTTTATTTATTTACTTACTGAAGTACTTAGTTGGTTAACTATTTACTTACACATTTATTTAGTTGGGGTTTTTTTTGTCTATTTAGTCATCTACTGTATTTATATATATTTATTTATTTATTTATTTATTCAATTATTTAATTATTTATTTACTTTTATTTATCTTCCCAATTACGTATTTACTTTAGTCATTTAATCTATTTATTTCCACAATATTTATTTTTATCTTTCGAGCTTTATCTAAATCCTGGTATCCTTATTTTTCATTTTGTCTGTTTATCGCTGTCCTCGTTTCAGATAACCAACTTAATAGAATATAGTAACTATAGTAACTAACAGTCACCAAGCAGTCACCTTGTGATTTTGGGAAGTCTTTCAAAAGGGGACAAACACTAACCTGGTGGCTCCCTGTTTGGAGCCGGGTATGCGGGAAAAGCTCCACCTCTGACTCTAGAAATACGTCAGGGGTTATATTGGGAATACTAACAAGCATGCAGAAAAGCTAAGTCATTCTGTTAATGTCGCAAATTTTTGATGTTGTTACAGATGTGATGTGATGTGACCTATAAAAAAACAGAAAAAAAAACAATACAAGTTGAAAGGATTCATTAATCATACTAACATCATTACCACAGAAATAAGGAGCTCGTGCCAAAAAAACAAAAAAAAAGCTAAAATATATATTAGAATAATAATAATAACCCTAACAGCCATCTCTTTATAAAAACCAAGACCCTTATAACATTGTGAAAAATAACAGGAAAAACGTGTGGGGAGAGTGTGTTGAGGGGGGCGAAGTAAAAAGCAAATTACACCATGATGTGCTCACAAAAGTTGTACAAACAAAACATTAAGTAATATTTATATAAACACCTATCCAAACATGTTACAAAAATTGGAAATCAGTAAATATAATGATAAGAATCATATCCTATTGGACCTAAAGCAGTTATCACATTTGGTCGGCGTAGAGCAAGAGTAGACAATTCCACATTTCTGCGATTTAGGCGGTAAAGGGTTCTGTAAAAGAATTTTGATTCAGTCTTGCTATAAATATCGATTAAATTGCTATTTTTGGCAATTGGGGACTTATAACACCAACTTTTCTCTTGTACAAGTCTTTATAACTCAGTGGCAACATAAACTTCATCCCTCAATTTCTCAAAACGCAGCAAATGTGGGATGGTCTACTCTTGCTCTACAGCGACCATTTAAGAAGTGATTCTAATCTCTTTATGTTTGCTGCAGTTATTATCTCCATCAGATATG
Organism: Ellobium chinense; assembly: GCA_033807755.1. NCBI lineage: Eukaryota > Metazoa > Mollusca > Gastropoda > Ellobiida > Ellobiidae > Ellobium > Ellobium chinense. The sequence goes on along the minus strand of JAWQUT010000045.1, from coordinate 2,056,532 downwards.
ATCTTAACTGCTTTTGAGCAGACCTTTGAAGCAACAAAGACATTCTTGTTGCATATGTTAGTGTTTTGACTAACAAAACCCTCCTAAGGGTTTCTCAAAGCTTTGATCTGTGAAAGCCTTATCATCATCGCTTGCTTAGCTCTTTCCCTAGTGGCACTGCTGATAAAAGCTCGCAGCTGAGAGGTGTCATCACCAGCTTTTAATGTTCTTTGACAATACTGACAATGAAAAAACAAGGCTGTTATTTGCATTGTATCACTTTTTCCTCGTGTCAGAAGCGTCCTAAAACACCAGTCACTTTTCCACTATGAGGGTTATGTAAGGGAGATGTTAAGTAGGAAACCAATCTTAATAATTTTTCTTCGTCAAGAAGTGCACTGTAGTGCATTTATAGTAGATCATCTGTAACAAGTATGCCCATTTGAATATGGAACGCTTGTACTTATTATTGAAGACTGCTTAATATCGAGGCCTACTGGAATAATGAAAAGATAGAGTTATAATTATAAGTATTCATCAAATAACAAGGTACACTTATTAAATGAATACTTGATATCGAGGTCTCACTGTATTCAACCGCCTAAATGGGTGTCGGCTTCCAGGTGTCATACTGTTTCTATGTGCGGCTTTTGAGGAACGGAGGTAGGCTGAAAAATGATACAATGCGCCTTAATTTCTCTCTCTAGCTGCCACTTTAGTATTGCTAAAATGAGAAATAAACAATTTACAAACTGGGCAATTTTGTGCTTGCTAAAATCCAGGACATCCATCAGATGTTATCAAATATACCAAAGTAAGTCACAAAGTCATTGATTTGAAAAAACAGCACCAAAGCTTGCGATTTCTAAGACCATCTTGAGTTCTCTATTAGCACTTTCCTCTACTAAAAAATCTCACTCAAAACTCAAAATAGCTAGACGAACATAGGCCTACAAGTCGAGTTTCCAGAAGCTTTGGAACCACAGTGTGAGACGTCATCTACCATGGTACGTGTGGCCATCTGTAAGCATTATTCTCTCAATCACGTTTTCGAGCCTCACTCTAAGGCCACGGCAAATACGAGATTGATTGACCTGGCTGGGCTAGTTGATTCCGAAAGACGAATTGATTAAAGAAGATATCCTAAGAAAAACTGCTGTTTTGGATGCACAGCAGGTGGCTCAGCCTTTGAAAACAGTGGCTTAGCCTGAGAAAACAGTGGCTTAGCCTGTGAAAACAGTGGCTTGTGTTGCTGTTGTTGTTGTTGTTGTTGTTGTTGTTGTTGTTGTTGTTGATGTTGATGTTGTTGTTGATGATGGTGATGATGATATTGGTGTTGTTGTTGTTGCTGCTGCTGCTGCTGCTGCTGTTGTTGTTGTTGTTGTTGTGATTGTTGTTGTTGTTGTTGTTATTGTTGTTGTTGTTGTTGTTGTTGTTGTTGTTGTTGTTGTTGTTGTTTTACTCTCACATGAATTTTTTTTTGTTGCGCAGGAAAACCCAGCTCCTTGGTCATTGCTTGTCTTGTTTGTTCTCGAAAGGAAGTAGGTCGTCCTTCTATTTTCCTGTTTTGTTTTGTTGGTTGTTTTTTTTTTGTTGAATCAAAATAGCTTTCCTCAGTTTTGTAGTTTCTTGATTTCGAGCCCTGGGTCCACGGACATCTTCGCTGCCTGACCTATGATACTGACCCCCTTCTGTATGCAGTCTACCCATTTGTTAACCTGGTCTGTGCTTACCATCTGATATCGGCGCTCCATTTCTTTCTTTTTCTTTTCCCATTCCTCCATAATCTTTTCCATCATCTCTTTGTTATCTTTAGCTGCTTTTGTAATTCTGCGTTCTCTCTCTCTTTTTGTTGATTCATCTCCTCCAATTTATTTGTCAGTTCTTGAACTCTTCTTTTACTGTGGATGGTCTGAGTAGCAAAGCCAAGCTTCTCCGTGACAGATGCACAGATGACATTCACCAACTCCATGACCTCACTCAAAGCGCCTGTCCCTTTATCCTGTTTTCTCACGCACTCTGAAAGATGCTGTACTTGACACTTCAGGGCCTTCAGTTTTTCTACGGCCTTATCTGGCTCGTCCAGGGCCACTCGCTCTAGTTCCTGGAGGTTTTGAGAGTCTCCTCGCGCCCCATTGCTTCTGTCCCTCGGCCATCGCGTAGTTACGTGTCCTCTGTGCTGACAGGAAATCCTCGCCTCGGTAACGGTTTGGCACGAATTTCAAGTCGTCTACGATTTTAAAGAGGTTTTTTAACTGCTCTCTCTTCACTTTCTCCTCCGTGGATTTGTTGTTGAATAGGACAGCTCTCTGGCAACACTCCGTTAGGATCTCTTTGAACAGGCCGTCCTGTTCCGCACACCATTCGTGAAATTTCTTCCCCACATAGTATTCTTTCTCATATGTCACCATGAGTGACGAGCATAACGCCATGTTTCCGTAGAAATTCTTTACCAAATGTGGCTTTGAGCTGATGGAGAGTTTGTTTATCCTCCTTCGTGAGTCTGCCCCATTTGATGACCACCAGGACAGCATGGTATCCTTCCTGGCAGGCAGCTACAGCTCGCTTGCCCTCACGGATGACTATCGCTAGAGTGTCCCCGTCATGCATTTCCGTATCTCCAAGACATGGGCCGTCTACCAATCTGACCGTTCGACCCAGAACTTTGGCGTAGTCTACCTGGCACTGTTTGGTCACGGAACTCCAGCTACTCCAGCTCTAAAACGACTTCTGGCCCAAGATAATGTTACCAGACGAACTTTTGCCACTTCCTGTTCCGCCCACGAGAAGCAGGTTCATGTCTTCTGTATGTCCTGGTTTAGCCATGCTGTCCTCGACATGACGGAAGTCTAAAAATAATACAGGAGACGTGAGTAGAGTCACTTAGATTGATGTGGGTGTGCCCACACCAAGTTGCCATAAAGAGTAGAAATTCTGATGTTCCCGTCAAAGAAAGAGCAGTAACACCAAGCTTTACGTGGCTGTGCTTAAATTTCTCTTGTTTCCCCATGAGTAGAGTATATTTTTTGTAAACAAATCTACATCTGAAAACCATCTCTGTACAATATTTTATCGCACTGTTCAGAATTTTTTTCAGTTTCAACGAAAGCACATGCATGTATTAGGGGTTTGGGAGGACAGAGAACAGACTCGCAATGTTCCTGTTTGTTTTGATGAGAAGAATAACTCCAATTTCACCACAATTCTTCCACCTTGACGACGTTAACGTGTTAAAACTTTCTAGAATTATGTGCCTTCATTCCATTCGTCACCGCGTTTGAAATCCCAGCTGTTAGATTGGCTACACTGCTAAGCAACTCCACAACAGCCGCGGTCGTCTGGAGGAAACCTTGTTTATTACCATCTTTCCTGCGTTCTTCCACCATAGCTTTATACTTGCTATCCATTTCCGCGCAAGACCTCTCCAGTGACTTTATCATGTCTTCTAAGCGCTGCTCGTTTTGCTTCTTTTCTTTCTGCCATTCCTCTCTTTCCTCCTCATGCTCTGCCTTCTCCTTGGCAAACTTCTCGTTCATTTCTTTCTCCTTTGCGTTGTTCTGGATGATTGCTTCCGCCATCCGCAGTTTCTCATCCACAGCAACACTCACGGATTCAATCGTCTGAATGACTTTGTTCAGTGCTCCAGTGCCTTTGTCTTGTTTCCTTGTATCTTCAAGAAGCGCTTTTACATCATTTCGGACAACTGTAAGCATTGTAATATCTCCCTCGGGGTCGTTTAACGTGATCTTGTTCAGGTCATGCATTATCAGCCTTGTTCGTCCCTCAGTCTCCTCACGTATAACCGGTTCTTTGGCATCCAACAGCAAACGATCGCGTTCCCCTTCAGCAACTTGAAAGATGTGTCGCGTGTATCGTCGTGGGCCATACTTCATTTTGTCCACTACCTGAAAAAGCCGTTTCAACTGGTTTTCCTGAACTTTTTCATCTTTTGTCTTGTTGTCAAACCCGACGACTCTGCCACAGCACTCTGAAAGGAGTTTCTGAAAAACTCCCGTCTGCTTCTGACACCACTGTTCAAATGTCTGGCCTTCATTTTCATCCGGGTCGAACAGGTCGACACACGTTACCAGCAAAATCCCATATTCAGCTATAAAGTTTTTCCCAAATACTCCCTTGAGTTGATCTACTGTTTTCTTATCGTCTTTGGAGAGTCGGCCAAAGCAAATGACTATCAGTATCGCGTCGTATCCGTCCGAGATTTCTTTTACAGCTCTCCTCGTCTCGTCTATAACTGTGGTGGTGGCCTCAAAATCGTCCATCTCCGAATCGGCCATGCCTGGTCCATCTACCACCTTCAGCTCACGTTCCATTACCCGGGCGTATTCGACTTGACATTGCTTGGTCAAGGATGTTGTGTTTGATCCTGTCTTGAATGGCTTCTTTTCCAATCTGACGATACTGTTTCCTGTCGAGCTCTTGCCCACACCGGTTTTTCCAGTCAGGAGCAGGTTGATTTGCTTGCATTGAATAACTCTCTCCATCTCTACGTCCTCTGTGATAGATAGATATAAATTATTTAATTCCATAAATAAAATTCAGCTTTTCCAGCCATAATATTCCAATATCATGCCTAAGTGGAAAGTATATCATGGTGTGGTGTAATGTTTGCATGCATTGGTTTTTCCACCCCGACCCTGTGCCCCGCTAGTGCTTGCTAGTCCAGTTGTTGGTTGTTTTTTTTCTTAGCCCTGTGATAAATCCTAAATGAACATATCCCAGACTTCCAATTATTAAAACGTTTACCTCGCAGTGACACGTGTAATGGATTATGGGAAATAGTTATCAAATTTGCCGTGATAATAGCTGTCACTGTAAGAGTCTTTAAGGTATCGATATCACAATGATTTGCACTTTCTATACTGTCTATAATTGTGATATCTGGACGTATACTTCTGATGACAAAAGAGATCCCAGTTGATCCGAATATCGACAGACAGAGACAGACAGACAGATAGACGGAGAGACAGACAGACAGACAGACAGACAGACAGACAGACAGACAGACAAACAGATAGGCGGCCCGGCTGGCGGGCGGGCGGACAGACAGACAGAGACAGTTAGATGGAAGGAGGAAGGGAGAGAGGGAGGAAGGGATGGATGCAGAGAGGAAAGGATGGATGGATGGATGGATGGATGGATGGACAGACGGACGGACGTACGAACGGACGGACTGACGGATAGATGGATAGATGAATGATTGGATGGATGGATGGATGGATGGATGGATGGATGGATGGATGGATGGATGGATGGAGAGAATAAGAAGATGAAAGTGGAAATAAAATAGCAAGCCTTCCTGCCACTTTGTCATCAATTCTTCTCGTGTAGAAAAGGTTACCCTTCAACAGTTACTCTCACTGGAAACATTTCATGTGCTAAATCTGGAATATGTTTAATTCATTTTGTGATTTTCAGTGCCTGGATCTCCTTCCCAAAGTCAGCACCGATCCCAATGTGTAACTGATGGTATCAATCAATCCTACCTAATTTTCTCATTGAATGATCGTCATTTGTCGTCACAGCTAAAGGCAGTATTCGCCTATCTCATTTGAGTGAGTTTTTCAGGAAAGAGAAAAAAAACTTTCTAATTTAGATAATGCAAGAAAATAATGCCAGTCTCAGGTTTGGGTGCTGTCTTTTAGCCAATGACCTTGTGGCTTACCTTGTCTGTGACATTTGATGAAGGTTTTGGCTACTGACCAGAAAGCGAGAGTGAGCGCATGGGCATATTACGGATTATGTGTATTTAACATCATATCCAGTATATCCAGTAACATAACATCCAGTATCTTTTCTTTTATTATCACTGTTTTATTCCGCAATGTGTTCAAGATGAACGAGGTCTCTCTTTCAGATGAACAATCTTCTGCACCTGAGTTTCATAGCTTTGTTTTGAAGTCAGTCTTTGCTGGCCAGACCTTTGTCTTGAGGCTATCTAAAAGAGACTGTGTTTACACACAGCACACTATTCCTTCCACCATTCAGCTCGCATAAATTCGAGGATGTGTCAGCTTTTCAACTTTGTTGACAAAATTTGGTACACCTCCGGCCGACCCCTGCCTGTCCTTGCAGAGTTATCGAAGGTACCGACTGCAATGGGGCATCAGAATCGAAGGCAAATGGATATTTCTTACACCTAAATACTGGAAGTCAGAATCATGATTCCCAAAAAGTCAGCCACATTCTTCTGCAACTAATCACATCCAAGTCACATCAAATGAAATCGAATCCGACCGAAGATATTTATGATAATGTAGCTTTGTTGTCAAGAAAACTGACTTAAAAAGGTCTAAAGATTTGTTAGACTCATCAGTGGTGTATATCGATTGAAATAGTCTGCCATCATTTGATAAATCTCAAAATGATCAGTCCAACTGATAAAACATCTTGGATGATATTGATAATAGTGTCAGCTCTCTGTGCACGAGCTTCCCTTCGTCTCTCTGCTTCCGAGCGTTCCAATTCTCTCTGTCTTTCTGCTTGTCGTTCTTCCAACTCTCGCAAGTGACGCAAGCTCGCCTCGCGATGCATCTCTTCCATGACGTGCTGCTGACGCTCCTGTTCTTGTATCATCTCATTGACCACTAACTCTGTCAGCCTTTCTTCTTCCTCTGCTCTGCTTGTCATCGCCATCACAACTGTTGCCAGCTGAGTGCGTAGTGTGTCCATGAGAATCTCCACGTCTTGCTTCAAGCCACCCAGGACGCCGGTCGATCTGTCTTGGTCAGTAATGAACATGATCAAAGACTCCAGCCGAATTTCCAGAATCATCAGTTCCTCCACTTGTCTCTCGGGCTCACACTGTGCAACATCTGAGAGCTGCTGCGCTATTTCTGCAGTTGTAACAGCCACCTCAGCTTTGATGACCGGTTCTCGGACCTCAACAAGAAGTTTCTGCCGGCTGGTCTCGGCAAGATCGAAATTCGACCGGGTATAACGACGTAGATGAGGATTCTGACCGGGTATCTTACTCAACAGGTCATTAAGCTGCGCTATTTGCTTAGCTTTTTCTTTCGTTTTATTGTCGAACAGGACAATGCGGTTTCCACAAGCCTCCAGGATATCCCTGAAAATCGACGTTTGCGCTCGGCTCCATTCCGAGAAAGTCATCTCTGTCTCTTCTGGGTTATAGAAGTCCCCGTAGGTAAGAACGAAAATTCCAAACTGTTTGAGAACATCTTTTCCCAGAATACACTGAAGCACGTACAGATGCTTTTTGTAGTCCTTTGTGAAGATAGTTCCATATCTTGCCACAAAAATGATAGCGTCAAAGCCCTCAGGGACAAGATCTAAAGCTTCCTGCACAGCACTCACAGCCTGGTTAACTTCCTCGTCGTCACTGAGGTCGGTGTCTCCCAGGCCTGGCCCGTCCACTACAGCTAGATCAAGGTTGTTGACGACTCCTCTTTCCATCTTGACATCTTTAGTCACAGAGGTCGTGCTGTCAGCACTTTTGAAAACATTGTTATGGAGCATAGAGTTTCCGGTAGCGCTTTTCCCACTTCCAGTTTTTCCAATCATAAAAATGGTGATCTGACCTCCAGGTGCCATTTCTAGAATATTAATAAATAAAACCAGTTATTTTTTAGCTGCCTAGCAATACTATTTTTGTGCATGCGAGTGTTTGTTTGTATGCATATGTTTGTGTTTATGTACCAACTTCATTGTTATGAAAGTAAAATAATGTCACTATTTTTATACGAGACACTGATGATTGCTTACAATAAATCTTACTGCATAGCTTTATTCATTCATGTTTCTGGCTACTTTTAAGACGCTACATCACTGACTAGTTACAATTCTATTAATCCGCTTATATATAAAATCTCCTTTGAGGGGACACTGCCAGCCAATTTTAAAGTTTCATGAATTATGCGAGTTTATAATTACAAACTAAAAACGACGTGTGCTAGGCATATGTACTAGTACGCAGTCAAAACCAATAAAATGAACACTTGGAGACCAAGTTATTCAGTGTGTTAGAATTAGCTGCACAATCAGAAGAATGAAAATAGTATATGCTGGGACAGTGAAGAGAGAGAAAACAACAGAAGCAACCACATTAACAACAAAGCCTTCCGAGCGGATTCGGACTAGGGAATAAAGTTCATCAGTTTGGGTCAGATGACCAACACACTAAGCCCTTCGACCATCGAACCTCTGGGATTCAATATTCGAATCCATCGAATCCTCTTACTCTGAGTTCGAATCCAGACTGGAATCCTAAAATTGATCTGGATTTGAATCTGTCGGTTCACAGGAACTGAAAGCAAAAATAAGGGGGGAAAGGTTTTAAACGAAATTCTTCGGTCATATTAAAATTTGGTTTCGTGTCCAAAAGTTAGTTTAATTTCAAACGCATCTAGGCCGACATAATAAAAGACCCCACATAGAATCTAATGGCGATTTTCTCACCACACCAAGAAGTACAAGCGCAAATTCTATAGATGCCCATCACCTCTCCTTGGTATTCGAATTCGTTCGAATATTTGGAATACTAGCTAGCTCTCGATTCGAATCTGGATTCCAATCTTGTGAGATTCAAATATGCCCAACCATACCAAATATAATGAACCGGTGTCAACTTTAGAATTTGAACACTGAAAGTTTTACAAACCTACCTTGAGATAGAGTGCCTAAACGCTCACTGATTTTTGTGCATTAAAAGATAATATTATGATATGATTCAGAAGTGAATTACTGAGTATAAACGGTTCAGTTGTGGAAGTATCAGCAGTAAACTTGAATACCATGATTTTACCTGATTGACTTCTCTGTGCCAGAAATTTAAATTTATGTCCATGTGGTTATACATCACGAAAAATTCTTTCTGGGCAAACTAAGGAAATATTACTCTGATTGTCTCCCTTGGTTTCTTCTATATTAAGGTCTTTGACACTTATTGTTTTTTCTATTTTTGGCCTTATTAACATTTTGTGTTATTTTACATATACCACTATGATTTCGGGAAATTTCATCCAAAGAGGTTGAAGTACTTCNATGTCTTTTGAAAAAGATCACCTCAAATTCTGATTTGGTCCCCAATTTTTCATTTGGCTGGTTTTGACCGCGTGCGAATAGATAGGCCTACACATTTTATTGTTTTTAATCTAGATGGCTCAAATTGAACCTGAAACTTTAAAATTGGATGCTTTATTTAGCTCACAGATCATTTTACACATTTCTGCACCCTAATACTGGCTGGCAGGGCCCCCAAAAAGGAGGATTTTATATATTAGCGGATTAATTGGGTTGTACACAATCAGTGATTTGCCCCTCTAATTGGTGTCACAAACCTCAACCCAACTCCACATTTGGTTATAGTCAATAAACTTTTTCAGTAGCCAATGGAATGACTTCTTTACTGTTGCCGGGTAACTTTCTTGCTTCTTTGACAACAGCACAGGGCATTCCGCTAGTAGGTCTTTGACACCTATTGTTTTTTCTTCTTTTGGCCCTATTAACATTTTGCGTTATTCTAAATATACCACTGTTATTTGGGGACATTTCTTCCATGAAGGTTAAAGTACTTCTTTTGCCCGATCTTTTAACGGGAAGAAAAAGGGGGGTCAACGCCCAAAATTTTTCACAAATGTCTTTTGAAAAAGATCACCTCAAATTCTGATTTGGTCCCCAAATTTTCATTTGGCTGGTTTTGACCGCGTGCGAATACATAGGCCTACGCATTTTATTTTTTTTTAATCTAGAAAGCTCAAATATACCTGAAACTTTAAAATTGGATGCTTTATTTAGATCACAGGTCATTTTACACATTTCTACACCCTAACACTGGCTGGCAGGGCCCCAAAAAAGAGGGATTTTATATATTGGCGGATTAATTGGGTTGTACACAATCAGTCATTTGCCCTTCTAATAGATGTCACAAACCTAGTGGGGTATATTTGCCATGAGACGCAACATAACATGCATGCTTGGACTTTCTGTGATGAAATGGGTAGGGTGCTGAGAGCCTTTGTTGGTTCCCTGGGGAAATATGCAGTTGTCAGCTGTCAAGTACATCCTTTTTCTTATACAATGATGCACAAGTTGCAAAAAATGTGTCTGAAATCATTCTTACTTGCAGAGCCAATCAAGAGTTTGATGCCCCCAAAAATTGCAAATTCTGTTGCGAGGCTATGTTGAAAGCCACAATGATTACATTTCAGCCTTAAAAACTTTGACTGGCTGTGCTGACCTACTTTTTGAGGGTGACCAGAGTGGGTCTGGCTGAGAAGATGTGACCAGGGAGTGGCTTTAGCGGAAAATTACCTCCCCTTGATGGCCTGCATGGTCAGAGCACATGGTTTTGACTTGTTGATCACTAGGTCTTGTCCCATAGGCTATTGGATTTCATAGTGAGAGTACCTTTGGTGCTGATATTACAAAAGATCAGTGTTTAATAATTAATGGCTTTGTGTTATTTACAAATATTTCTGCCTAACACTGGCAAGATACAGAGGGGGATCTAGATATTGCCGGAGTTTGTCAGGTCTGAAGACTCACTGCTTTAAAACAGCCCACCCAGACATGCCTCCCTTGGTGGCAGAACAGTTCGGCTCAATCCTGTTGAATCTGAGACCTTTGTGAAAAGAAATGAGAAAGATGCTACCTTTTCTCTGTGCACGGAGAAATCTGCAGGCACTGGTCCAAGTATAAGACTTTCTCGGCCGCGGCAGGTGTTACTAATGTGTGGTCAACTGCCATAAAAATCAAAATACAAACACACATGCTTTGCTAAGCATGCAGCCTGAAAGCCTATGTGCAGGGATACTGTTTTTGATGAAAGAAATAGCCAACCTCGCGGTCTTTGTTGGGTGCAAATACTGAAATGTGATAAGTGTTCTTATCAAAGTGAAAAGTTCAAACTTTATGACGAGGTGAAAGCTGCTAAACCAGGATTGAAGGCTGCAAAGCCCAATCTCTCTGTCCATATAGGTCTGTTCAACACACCAATTGGGACATCGGGTTTCCAAAATATACTGATGGAGGCAAATGTTTCTCCCCATCACGTAATGCCATGAACAAAACAGCCAACAAAGTGCATGGTTGATATTTTGTTAGAGAAAACAAAAAGACATGACCAAAAGGCTAGCAGCTCTAAATGAAGCACTGCAAGCTAATGGTGAGAATGCCATCCCAATCAGATCTTAAATGGACACTAGGTACAATAATCCGGTCTTCTCAGGATGGGATAAAACTCCCTTTCAGCCTGCCACTCAAGCTGTTTGCACCTTTTGCGAAAACTAAACGACCAAAAAGCAAATAGTGTCCATAGCCACGTACAATAAGCTCTGTGCGAAACATAAACATTACCTGTGGGATGGGGAAGGACTAGACAAGAGTGGTAGCCAGGCCAGTTGCACTGCTAATCTTCAGCAAACATTACCCACAGGAAATGAAAAAAAGTTTGCTTCAATGTGCATTGATGAAATGGAGGAAAATCCTCTAAATATCTCTTTTTTAACAACAGATGGGGACAGTAGAGCCTCTGAGGGCGTGAGAGAAAGTCAGGGGTAAGACAGTCAGTGTACCAATCTGAGGGACACACGGCACCTCAGCAAATGTGTGAAGAAGTATTTCACTGCGGCGAAATTTTCTGCCGAAATGTTTAAATGTAAAACAAAAAGTGATCAAGAAAAGGCTGAGAGAAGGTTGGCCTTGCAGTTGAAAAGGCGTTGTGTTGGTGAGCTTAAAATCGCCTTAAGGTGGGCCTGGCCAAATATAGTGATTCTTTTGGGCTGTGTGCTCATGTGAAATGGGCTGCTCATACTCTTGTTGGATGCGTAAGTGGGCATTGTGGGGAAAACTGTCAAAGATATTGCTTGGTCTTCAAAGGCAACTCCTCATGGTCCAATCTTTTTGTAACCACTGTTTTATCACCTAATCTTGATGACATTGCCATTTTGCAAAGTGCCATTCTGTTATTGATTGGGGAGGAAGCTCTGAAGAAACAAAAACTGGGTACATCCGCCCAAAAAGTTGAAGCTGTTAACCGAGCGTACCTGACTTCAAATCCAAAACACACCACTTGGTCTCGCAACTTTGAGAGTGGGCTTCATATGGCTGCCATGAGAGTAAATGCTGGTCTTGATGTCACAATGATGCATCTGTCAGAGGCTGTTGGAGCCAGTCTGACTGCTAATTCCCCTGTCACCAGAGCCCTGCACACAAAACAAAAAGAAAGGAATCGTTCAATCCAGCGTTCAAATTCTTTACAAGACAAAGTACGTCGGTCATGCAGAATCAAGAGAAAATATAAATTACATGATGAGAAAGAAATGAGCAAATCTTCTGTCAGTGACATGTCAGGCTACTCTCACCTATGAAAGTGGCATATTATGAACAGTCTCGCCACACACATACCTTCATTAACAAGCCCAGTGCTTGTGTTGCCAGGTTGCCTATTTTATAGTGCAATGTAGCTGATTCCCAAAATTTTAGGTTGGGAAAAGCACCTTGAGGTAGTTTCAATAGTTTATTTTTTTATGAAGGGAGGTTTCTGACTTTATGAAACATACACACAAACTTTTTAAATAAAAATCAAGTAGGATAAAGTGGAAAATGCTCAAGAAGACAAATGCAGAGAGAAAATGAAAGAAGGACAGAAAGTGATGTGGTAGGAATCGAACCCGCGACCTCTGCGTCGGCACCCATCGCCTTGCCGTCAGTTCCCTGTCAGTTCGGAATCAGGTAGACGTCTATACACTATCACGCCGCCTCTCCACTCTCTATAAAAAGTGGCTTAGTGGCCGAGGTCTTTCCCCCACTATCAACATATTATTTTAAGGAAGTATGTCACCAGGGATTTTACCAAATTACTGTGAATGATCGATTTTGAGAAAATAGACCGAAAAAACCTACTCTAGAAAATTTGCGTCCCTGCCGGGGATCGAACCAGGGTCTCTCAGCTTGCAAGTCTGAACGCGTTACCAACTACACTACAGGGGCGTTAACTTCGCAGCAATTTAATCCTTAAATACCTACTGCCTGAATCGGTCCCTACTTCCACGTGCGAACCTAGTGTTCACCCGTGACCCTTACACACTACACTTCGCGACTGCTCACATGTAGGTTCATGGGAGCTTTCAAAGAACCATAGCGTATGTCATCAAGAGAAATGGCTAATTTGAGAGGTATCAAACTCTAAATTGGGTCATAAGAATGATCTAAGGCAGATATTTCAGCGACACTGGCACCATTTTATAGGGAAATAAATGTGCTTGACAGCTGACAGTTGCATATTTCTCCAGGGAACTAACAAAGGCTATCAACACCTCATTCAATTCATCTCAGTGAATGAGACTATTGAAAATTTTCTGTGTTCCTCTGCAAATATACCTTACCACAGGAATATCATCCTCTGTCATTAAAGAAGCAAGAAAGAGACACTTCAACACTAAAAAATGTATCACTACTGACTACTCAAAACATATATGCGAAATAATTAAATGTGGAGAGGGGTTAAAATTTTTGGCATCTATTAGAGGGGCAAATCACTCGTTGTGTACAACCCAATTAATCCGTTAATATATAAAATCCCCCTTTTGGGGGGCCCCGCCAGCCAGTGTCAGGGTATAGAAATATGTAAAATGACCTGTGATCTAAATAAAGCATCCAATTTGGAAGTTCCAGGTACAGTTTGAGCCTTCTAGATAATAGTAAAGAATAAATAAAGTGTGTAGGCCTATGCCTTCGCACGCGGTCAAAACCAGCCAATAAAAAAATTGGGGAAAAAATCAGAATCCGAGGATTTTTGTTCGGAAGACATTTGTGAAAATGTTTGGACGTTGACCCCCTTTTTTCTTCCTGTTAGAAGATCGTGCAAAAGAAGTACTTTAACCTCCAAGAAAGAAATTTCCAGAAACCACAATGTAGAATAACACAAAATTTTAATAGGGCCAAAAGTAGAAAAAACAATAGGACTCTGTGACCCTAGTCCCTGCACGAACGAACAACGAACCGTAACTGGTTATATCAAACTTTCTCATACCTGCACTAAATGGATGATACGTTTTCACCCACCTAATACTTGATTCAACTCCAAGCCTGTCGTAAACGTTACGGAAATATGGGTAGTCTACCTCGGAAAAAATTTTCCTTCTCACAGCAGTGATTGCGTGTCTCTGAAAAAAGCCAGCCAATAAGACGGTATTTATAAGAGGTACGTGTCTTGTTTTGTCATTTCCCCAGAAATTACATTACGTCAAGGTCTACCGGAATTCCCGAAAGAGCAGTAAAGCAGCTCGTACCGGTGTAGCATTACAGAATGACCCTCCCCTACCCG
>JAWQUT010000045.1:2013051-2028051 GCA_033807755.1 Ellobium chinense | reverse complement strand
TTTCCATGACACAAAACGACATTTATCCTACAATAGTTCGTAATTTAATGTTGCCGTTCGTCTAAAAAAAAAAAAACAGACATGTTTTGTGTCTTTTCTCAATATAGAAGGTTTCAATTATATTTATACTTGTCTTCAAGATGGGGTTTAACCTAATGAATCCAGCTTTTGTGACTCAACTCGTTTGGTCAAAAATTGATAGTGATTATATCATTATTCTGTTCTAGGTTCACCAAATCATTGAAGAAATTCGCCCCTGAGCATTGTCTTTATTGTAGTCTGGTCAGCTTCCTACTGATACCAAGCAGTGGCCGTATGCATATTCCTTGTGTTAATTTGAGCAGTGCGTTAACTACAAGGAGTGCTACTCAATTTTTTTTTACGGTTTCCCGTAGTTACCGCAATGCGTTAATTGACGCAAGCTAGACACCTTCGGCCTTTTTGCCATTATTTCTGAAAATTAAAGAAATCCAAAACAAATTAGCCGTTAAAAGCAAAACATAACCGGTTCGTTTAACTCCTTTCCAAAACCCGGTAATAAATTTACGGCATGACTGAGTAAGACTTGAACCAATGGGAATGTTTGTAATCAATTTCAGTAATTCTTTTTTTGTTTTTTTTTGTAAATCCCACTTCTTTTCGGGCAGTTCCGCGTTAGTTGGTACTTGATTTGTTGTTGTTGTTGTTGTTGTTGTTGTTGTTGTTGTTGTTGTTGTTGTTTGTCTGGCAGAATCATGTGCCTAGTGTTATGCAACATTTTACTTTATCTGCTGGTTTACAATGTTAGTATTGTTAGTTGTCTTTTTTCATATCTGTATTGGTCCTGTTACACTCTTTGCTTACATGGAATATCTATGAGTATGGAGGATGTTATTAAGATCGATGCAAGTTGTAGCCCAATAAGAAATGTTATTATTGGCTTTTCTATGCTTTTGCCCTTAGCCAAGTGGGTCATTGGGTGGAGTATAACCCTTTCCACCCCCGCTTCCCCGGCCCTTAGCGGCGAAACACTGTAAATTATGTTTTCGTCAGTAAGGACCGTATATCCAATGCTGTTTAATTTTACGCGCCGGTGGCAGCTATGGGAAATCCCGAAAACATAATTATCCGTAGTTACCGCCAGAGCGTAAATTTAAACAGCGTTACGGTCCCATAAACAACTATAAACTATACTATATATAGGGTCCCACCAATCTCTAAGCTATGAGAGTCTGCTAAAAACTACAAAGTAGGGTGGGGGCGCTCCTAACAGTGATAGGTGCCAGAGGCTAGCGAATACGATAAATTTATAACGAATTTTATAAATCTGATATCAAACAAACACTCATTACAGATCCTCTATATATCATAAGGTACTCCCATACTATATTGGTTATGTGTTATGCTACCTGTAGTAAATAGTGCTACATCCCATGGCTGTGATTTGTTTGGTTCCTGCAATTTGACAGAATGGGAAGCGATACCCCTTCCTTAGCAAAGTATCAGTCTCTAGGCGAGCCAAGATAGTTGTGACTTACCCGTAAGAGACAGAAAACAATGCACTGACTTGCGAGTGGTGTTTACTCTACTTAATACTATCTTTGCCTCATTTATTAGCATACAGACCATCTGTGAGTCTTGTCACATCCTCCTCCGACACAAGGCCGTTAACAAGATATTCCACTAACAAATTTGGGACCCTAAATGGTTGCCGCCATATTGCCGAGCTTTTTCTTCCGGTTTTGTACAAAATGCTACACATTTCAAACAAACCTACTATAGTAGGTGTGCACCCCTCCTCACTCTAACTGGCGTGAACCAATCAAAAGCGTACCTTTTGCTAAGAACTGCCCACAGAATACAAGGAAGGGGCGTGGCTTCCCATTTTGTCAGTTTGAAAGGATGAAACAAACACAGACCTTGTTAAAAGTGTTTTAGGCCCCAATCATGTCCCAGTGGTCTTGTAGTTGCCGTTTAAAGTCTAGTCCTAATTTCTCTCCCTTTCTCTTTCGGGATTCCATCTATTGAGGCTGTCAAAGAACTGGTTCCCCTCCCTCTCCCCACCGAGACCACCCTTTAACTCCCTTACAAGATTCTGTTATTGCCTACTCTCTCCTTGCAGAGCAAAGCAAGGCAGCACCTATGGCGATTGCAGTGCCCGATTGAAGTGCTTATTGGTGTATTGTGTATTACAGTCCTTTGAACCAAATTTCCTATGAAAGATTCACAAAGTGCATCCATACAAGAGATGGACTTCACACTTTGCCTTTCTCTACTCCTCACATACACCGCTGGTGATCAAACTATTAAAGGTGAATAAGATGAATAAGATGAATTTCCATCAAATAAAATCGACAAAATGTTTTCTTTGTGATTTTTTTTCTATATTTCATTATTTCGAGTACTTCTCGTCGTTTGCCGCAGTGAAGTTATTAAGTCAAACATGGGCTAGTGATGGGCAAGATTCGAATCCGGACTCAAATCCATCGAATTGCCTTACCCTGTGTTCAAATCCATAACCGAATGCTAAAATAGGTGTGGATCCGATTCCTTCGGTTCACAGGAAATTTAAAGCAAATAAAATTTCAAAGAGGTTCGCTTTGTAAGAAGTCCCTATGCCATATTAAAATTCGGGTCTTTGTCCAAGTGTACAATGAAAACATTGAACTAGACCCCTTAAGATACTGGCTATTTTCTTGTCATTCTAGTAAGTACAAGCGAATATTCAATAAATATCTTCCCTCCCCTTTAGGATTCGAATTCGAGTCGAATTCATCGAATCCTAGTTCTAAACCCGAATATTCTAGGATTCGAATCTGCCCAACCCTAACATGGTCATCCGGAAAACGGTGTTTCTACCAGCTAAGCCACCGCCATGATTACACGCTTAATTTGAACCGTTTGGAAAAGCATTTGGAAAACACTACATTTTATTGTCAAGGAGTGGTGGAGGAGTACACAGTGTCTTAGATTAAGGTGTGCTGCATTTTTATCAGTTTCGATGTGCTGTGCGAATGTGTGTTTGTCTGAGATAATATTTTCGCAAATTCTTGAGTGGATTTTGGCTTGTGTTAATAAATAAAACATTATCACGATAAATTGTAATAAGACACAGGCTAACATTCAGCGATTTAAATACCTTTATTTTTTTTTCAAAGCATTCATACAAAAAAACAAAGTTGAGCACAGAAATCTTGAGAGAATATTTCCACTGAGGAAATTTAACAGGAAAATATTTTGATTATCAATAAAAGCAAGGACAAAATCATTAAACGTAACATAACAGAGAGATAGCTAAGTCAACAGGGCATTTAAATGAACATAGAGAATATTAAGGTGGGACGTGATCATAAATCGTCGGTGTAATTCTCTAACCATCTACCTGCTCCCATGGAAATTTATCAAGGGACACAAAAAAAAAACTGTTTTTATGCAAAGTCAGGACATGCATTGAAAGGTCTAATTTTATTTTAGGCTGTCAAAGGGCCAAAACACTTGTTAAACGGGGTAATCATCTTCTGAAGATCTTCTGTTTCCTCGCTCTCCGAGTAAGAAAGTTTCCTATTTATTTTTTAGGCCAAAGAGAGTGTTAACCTGACTTTGCAGATTTACGCTTAGAGAATTACACCAACGAAATATTTCCGCACAGACGAGTGGTCAGCGGCAATTGCGAATGAAGTGCTCTCCCAAGGCACTTGCAACACGAGCGTCAGGAATCGAACACATGATCTTCTGATCTGGAGTCCAACGATATACCCATTTGGCCACGCTGCTAATACTATCGTTGTTATTCTCAAAAGAACTCAGTGACATCAACCACATTAGAAGAAGACTCATCTGATCATTCGGCACTACCGTCAAGATCAGCAACTCTTGACACCTCGAGGCATAGACCTACTGTATTTGTATTAACTAGCTGCGGCCCACACAAAACATGCGGGAATATATTTCTTTGTACTAGACGCATAAAGTATAGTCTAGACCACTGGGTTTCTTAGAAGGCCTAACGTCCCTTTTATTGCAGTTTGTAGTGCGTTACTGTGCTGCGCATTGTCCTCTTATAATTCAATACATTTTGCATGCAAACTTGCTTACCACACTGCTAAATAGTGCTCTTTTTCCTATTGTGGGTGGTGATCTAAAGGAAACTTTATCTCAATATACAGTCATTACTTCACCACTGGAATTTACACGTATACCTAAGGCACCGAAGGCACAAAGTTCAATATTTGTGTCTCAAAAATAAGCTATCTGGAATAAAGGAATGGGCAGTCTCTGAAAGAGATAATGAGAATTAAACAAATAAAATGCCTTTAAGCCCTTCAATATGTTTCTCTTTTTCTAAACCACATCATCACATTCCAAGAGTGTTATTTCAAATAAACCGCACAATCGCGAGCTGCTGATCGGCAACATGCGATGCTCACTTAAGTAAAACCGTTGCTGAAGAATGAAACCACTGCTTCAAACAATAGGGTTACTTATTTACTTTTCAGCCTATCAAGTCCACATTAATTTTACATAAAATTTAAAGCGCGTATATTTTTCCTGTCACCTGACAGTTCCTCAAAAAAATAAAACACTGCAGAAATTTCGAGATTTTTACCCTGTGCGCGCCACCATTACTCTTGCTGCGTGACGTTGAAAAGCAAGATACGCTAGCTGTCGATAGGTCCAGACACTTTACGCGTGCTCCTACATCAATTTTCTGCTAGCTTTTCACTCTTTATGACGTTACACAGCACGATAAATGGCGGCGCACAGATGGTGAAAATCCCGATATTCGACAGATGTTCTCTTAGAAATAGTCCGGCGGAAAAAAAATGTAAGCATATTAATTTTTTAAAAAAGAAAATAATGTGGATTTTGTAAGCTGTGAAGCCCACATCTGCCCTTGTTCCTTTTACATGAATACCTTCACGCCCACAGTGGGTACAAAATCTACAAAAGCAACATGGTCAATGTGTAATAGTTAAATAATGGAAGTCAGTTCGAGCAGGCGTGACGACCTAGGCCGCACACAATATTGGGGCGATAGATAGATAGATAGATAGATAGATAGATAGATAGATAGATAGATAGATAGATAGATAGATAGATAGATGGATGGATGGATGGATGGATGGATGGATGGATGGATGGATGGATGGATGGATGGAGGTCAGGCAGGCAGGGTGATAGGTAGGATGGTAGGTAGGTAGATAGGTCGGCAGGTAGGTAGATAGGCAGGCAGGCAGGCAGGCAGACAGACAGACAGGCAGGTAAATAAGGCACTAAGTTGTTCAAGCAAAACACATTATACATTTTCTCTAGCACATATTCTGTTTGTTTCGCTGAACTCATATCTTAAAGTAAACCTTCACGACAGGTCAATAGTTACCTCGTACTAAGCACAGAATAAAAAACAATCTAAAGAGGCACTACTTCCTTATAAATGATAACATTGACAGAGACTCCTATATCTACGTCTCAATGGGCCGTATGTACAATGCTGTCTAAGTTTGCGCGCTGACGGTAACTACGGGAAACTCTCAAAACATCAATGTAGTATGGCTAGATTCCAAAATCTTTTAAAGTCAAGTAATAATAAAGAACTCAGAAACGTAGCAATAGGATTCTATCATGTTTTAAGAGAATACGAATAGTTAAGTGACACAAGTGTTAGTTCCCTTTCTGGCAGGGAGGTGGGAAGAGTTGTTAGTTTTTGTGACATAGACGTGTCTGATCTAATGCAATGTTGTGAAAGTTGTAGCTGTTAACATTAGATGGAGAGAGTGAGTGAGTGAGAGAGAGAGTGTGTGAGATAGATAGAGAGAGAGAGAGAGAAAGTTAGTGGAAGAGAGAGACAGAGATAGTGAGACAGAGAGAAAGAAAATGAGATGTCAGTGACAAAATGAAAGTGACAGTTGTGCATAAAATGTATGTTTTGTTTTCTTTTCATTCATTCTTTTGTATTGATGTGATATTATATTGTATGTGGTTGGCTTTCGCCTAAATACAGTAAATAAACTTTAACTTGAACTTGAATCTGAACTTGATGTTGTAATGAAATATGAAAGAGTGATGAAACTTACACTGAGACTGAGAAAAACTGCAATATCAAATAGGCTATATGCAGAAATCTACAAAATGTGATTACAGCAGATTTATTTCGTTTCATATTTCAGATGGATAAATTTCATAAAGGAGTTCTATGGAAGCATGTTATGTTCCTTATATGAAACAAAAAAATGTGCGAGTCTCGATAAGATTTTCGTCTATTCATCCTCTTATTAATTACTTATTGATGCCTTGTATAAAAATACTGGGACCCTTATCAAAGATCTGCTACTTTAAAAAACTTGATAAAAGTATTATGTTATTGCTGACAGCATGAGGGCAAGATCTGGAAATATTGGGAGGTGGGGGGTAGGGGGCATGGCCCCGAGAGAGGTCCAGGGACAACACCTCAGTAGGGAGTCTGGAAACCTTTGGCTTACAACACGACCGCAGTCGGGAATCGAACCCACGATCTTTAGATCCTGAGTCCAACGCCATACCCGTTCGGCCACACTCCTCCAGATGAATAAAATGTTCACTTTGTGGTCACTACATATTCAATCACAACTGCTGAATAATTTTGTGACAGATATACATTCTGGGGGCACTAAACGGCAACCAAAAATAGATAACTGCCTCTTTTAACAAACCATTATGTATAAAAACAATTTGAAATCACAGAACCGTATGAGAGGATATCGATCTCACAGTTAATGAACAGTAACTCCATCTAAAAAACATGTGTGAAATAGTATATGGTATACTAAGTAAAACATAAAATAGTGTTAGAAACTATGTAACATCTTGGATATATATAAATAAAGTGTGATCGATGAAGCAAACAACAATACAATAAGAGAGGAATACAAAGCGTAACAGCAACCACAGCTTCTAAAGCTGCAGATCTTTACCTAAAAGCAAATTTTGCATGTCATCATTTTGACGCATTCCTTTTTTTTTTTAATTTCATCATTAAGGAGAGGCACTACCGTATTCAGAGACTGTAATGCTCATAATATGGTGTGCAACTTATCCCCATGAGTGCACTGGATTTCTATACCAAATTATACACCAAAGTGCTGAATGGTGCATTCTTCTCTCTTAAGGGTGATGATCTCAGAACACGTGTTTGTAGCTATGACACGAGTTGTTCGACACCAGATTTCACCCATGTCTGTAAGATACCTTTATGCGTGATTCTATGGAGGCTTATTTGGATTTTCTGTCTTGACGTAGAATTATCGGAAAATATCGACATCCTTTGATGTTAATGGAATAAATATTTATCTAGACAGGAAATTGGCAAAAGCCTCCATAACATCTTGCATAAAGGTGTCTAAGAGACGTGGGTGAAATCTGGTGTCAGACAACTAGTACCATCGCATATGAAAGTTGTCTTAAGATTATCGCCCCTTAGAGGTTAAAAAAAATGCACCATTCAGCACTTTGGTGTGCAAGTTCGCATTGAAATCCACGGCATTCATGATGATAAGCTGCACACCATATTCTGTGCATTACAAACTCTGGAAAAGGGTAGTGTCTACCCTTATCAAGCTCTTAAACTATGAAAGGTTTATATCTATTCAAGTGACAGTTTCTGTACAATGCACATAAATATAGAATGATTTCAAGTATGTCATTGATTGCCTAACAGATTCGATCAGTTGTTTTCGCTTTTTGTGTGAAATATTACAAAGCATGATAAAATAGGTAAAAACTGCTACACAAACATGCTCAAATGAACAAGACACAACAAACAATTACTTAAATCTAACACTGTGGTATTTTTTTTTCCAAAATATGAGCTATAATGTGGATTCAAATAGACGAAAATGCAGAACAAATTTACAAGAAAAAGCAGCTACCTTAGAAAGTGTCTTTATATTGAAGACTAGTCCATTCATTATCTTCCTCTTCTCCTTCTTCTTCTTCTTCTTCTTCTTCTTCTTCTTCTTCTTCTTCTTGTCTTAGCTTTCTGTTTTTGCTCTTCTCCAAGTAATCAATAACTTTTGCTCCAATGCGCCCAGCATTCGTCAGACAAACGGTCACTCAGTCGTCAAGGCTATGCAAAAATCATAGCTCTAAATTTCATTACATTCAACCACTCAGCCCGTACAACTAGTTTAGGTTCCACAATTTTGATTCAAGAAATTCACAACACTTGTCAATATTAACAACATCTTTCCAATCCTAAAAGACTGGATGCAGTTCATGGGATGCTTGTCCAAACAAGTGTTTCAATTCATTCAGACCTATCAAGCAGTAGGAATATATAAAATCTGTGAGCAAACATAGCCATACATCAATTAGTTTTGACTTGTACTACAACTTGTACAGTATCTTCAACTTTTTCACAAGAAAATCTCAACATTGTCTTTTTCATCCAACAGAACTGGATCAGGCTAATTCGTTGCTTTTAAAGCAAGGCTTCTCATTAGTACAGTCCCTCAATGCATTAAAACAGTCCTCTGTGGATTTCACTATTCAAAACATCAGCTGGACATCTGTGTGCGCTGACTTTTCTTGTGTAGAGCCATCTCTTTAAATATTCTGGAGCAGGCTAGATGACACATTCACTTCTCGGGACCGGTGAACTGGGCTGAAATTGTTGTATTTCTGAGTACGAGATTAGTTCTGATTGAAACAAAGGCCCTACGTGACATACATTTGCCTAAAAAGAAACCCTGGGATGCTATCGAATTGCCAAGATTCGTAGGAACTCCAGGAAAGTGTTCAAAATGAGTTTATATAATATATAGGGTAATCTGGACTACAAGTGAAGAGCGGCCACAAGGTGCAGATGGATTTCTTGCCATGTAGTTTTTAACCGATTGCAGCTGAAACAATTAGAAACCAGTCCACAAGTGTTTCAGTGTTTGAGGCATGGCGATAGGGCGGCTCTTTGTAATTTTTCACTTCCCTGAACGTGTGTTGCTAGAGTTCACGATCTATCCACAACCTTTGTGTTGAAACATGGTGAGCGGAAATGAAACATGGTGAACACCTGCCTACACCCTTTGCCATTTAAAAAAAAACAAACTCGAGAATCACTTGATCACTCTAGCGCATTAAGCAAGGTCCGGTGTCTTTCTAGATGAGCAGAAGACACCAAAGCACAATATAAGAGTTGCAGGTCGAGGCATGGGAAGGGTTCAATGGAGAAGGGAAGAGAGAAAACAAGTTGCCTTATAAGTCCGATATCTTGTTTCTAAACAGTAACTCTCGTTTTTCCGTGAATTCTGTTCATGTTTAGACTATACAAAAAGCTTATAATGCCGACCTTTTAATAGTATATCTATGATCATACACAACAGCTGCCACACTGTTCCAAGTAGGCTGATATGCGCTACGAAGATTAGCCCGGCATGGAAAATAATCGTTCTGTAGTCCTATAGTTTATAGTCTTGCATGATACAGGCAGCGTATGTCTTAATGCCATGTTCCGTAGATAAAAGTCACTACAGCTCCTGCATTTTCCTCTCAATATTTTTCAAAGCTACTTCGCCTACTTTTGTCGCAGCAGCAGCAGCAGCTTGGCGAATCACTGGAGCAGCCGCTTGTGCTGCCTGGAGAGCAAATCTGCCCGCCGCAGGGGCAGCTGCTCTAATGGCAGTTCCGACGGCAGGATTCATGAGCAGAGCCACTCCTCCAGTGAGAGCTGCCCCCACGCCTATCCCGATAGCCGTAACCACAAGGACCATTTTAATCTTCTTCTTTCTTTCCTCTTGTTCTTCTACCATTTTTTGATATTTCTCCTCCAACTCCTTACGTTCTGTATCAAGTGATTCCTGCATTTCTGTGACATTTCTATTCTTCTCTTCTATCTCTCTGCGCAGCCTCTCTCGTTCTTCCACTTGCTCAGCGGCTAAGTTTGCCAGCTTCCTGTCCAAGTCCTTTTTCTCCATGATCGACTCTGCTATCGACACTTTGTCGCGAACGGCCGATTTCACGGATTCAATCAAATTTATTGCGTTTCTCAGTGCTCCAGTGCCCTTATCTTGTTGCTTGACATCTTGGAGCAAATTTTCTGCTCTCTCTCGAAGTTCTCCTAACCGTACCAAGGCTCTTGCCGGGTTTTCTGAATCTATGTCATCCAGGTCATTCATCATCAGCCTTGTCTCCATCTGCGTTTCCTCAAGAATGACTGGTTCTCTTGCCTCCAAGATGAGCTTTTCTCGTTCTTCTTTGGCCTCTTCGAAACACGCTGGGAGGAATCTTTGACCAGATCTCATGGTGTCAACCACACTGAAGAGACGTTCCAGCTGGTCTTTTTTAATCGCCGGTTCTTTGGATTTATTATCGAACAAAACTATTCTCCCACTGCACTCTTCCTGCAGCTCATAAAGGATGCCTTTCTCACTGGAGCACCATTCTTCAAATGTTTGGTTCTGGCACTCCTCCGGGTCGTACTGATCACCACGTGTGACCAAAAGGATTCCATAGTCGGCGACATAGTTCTTCCCAAATATAGCCTTGAGCTGCTCGATGGTTTTCTTTTCCTCTCTCGAAAGTCTTCCAAATGCGATGACGGTCAAAATGGCGTCATATCCCTCTGGAGTTTCAGCGACGGCTGCCATGGCCTCTTCAATGACTTTCTCAACATCTTCTGCTTCGCTCAGCGCCGCATCTGCTAAGCCAGGCATATCTACGACCTTGACCCTGCGCCCCAACACGTGGGCGTATTCGGCCTGACATTTTGATGTTACGGCCGCCTGGGATGGGGCAGAATAGAAAGTTTTTTTACCTACGATACTGTTCCCAGTGGAGCTTTTGCCAGCTCCGGTCTTGCCCACCATGAGAAGTCTGACTGTCTCAGCAGCAGTCCCAGAAGACGATGTAGCCATGGTATCTGTGAATTAGATGGATGGATGGATGGATGGATGGATGGATGGATGGATGGTTGGATGGATGGATGCATGGATGGATGGACGGACGGACGGACGGACGGACGGACGGACGGACAGACAGACAGAGAGACAGACAGACAAACAGACAGACAGATAGATAGATAGATAGATAGATAGATAGATAGATAGATAGATAGATAGATAGATCGAACGATCGATCGATGGATGGATGGATGGATGGATGGATGGATGGATGGATGGATGGATGGATGGATGGATGGATGGATGGATGAGTATAAACTGGCTAGAAGATTACGCGACAGGGATCTGAAAAGAATAGTCGGGATGTTAGGATGTCCCGTGGAGCTTTGTTAACGTATGACTATTAACTCTCACCAGCTCACACAATGGGATTTCGTATTTATAAATACGATGGCAAGCTAGATCATGCCAGAGAATAATTTCTGGCTAATTTTTTTACAGTTATAGAATGTAGGTGTACTTTATGAGGAATTACATGTAATTTTACCATTTACAGCAAAATAAAATCATTTTTGTTAGGTTTTTTGTAAGTAATTTTCAGAAAAAAATATTTTTTTCTTCACCTTTCAAAGAAGAAAAAAAATCTGATTTATGCATCATTTTCTTTACGCCACTGTGCTCTTATTTGTGGACGTAGCTATGTGATTTTTGCTTCCATTTTATAGAAATTGACAAACTTTATCAAGAAAATAAAGTTAGGACAATTACTATAGTCAGTTTTTTTCCTTTCTTTGTGATTGTTACACATTGTGAATTTTCGTCATTCTTTTTCTATAAATAGTAATAGAAACTAGGTCACTATTCAAATATGCCAACTCCCAGAAAGCTAAACATTAAATTTTAGAAACTCCATTCAATTTCCTTTCCAAAAATGTATAACAGTATGTGTTTTAGTCTTGTGGTCTTAGAGAAATTGTTAAAATACTGGAAGACCCTAAAAATTCTATCGAAAATCCTGAAATCCCATGAACTGGTAAAAGATTAATGCGCTGTCATCACGATGGACTGTTCATCACTAAGGGCTGATCGCACTACCGATATGCATTAAAGCTTTGCTCATAGCGATCTCTATGCCCTGCAAAAAGATGTGTTTTCATTGCGTTGTTCAGAAAGAATACAAAAAAAAAGCTTTCCTTTAAAAAGCTTCAAATAAATTTTCAGGCCTAATTACAGTGGACTCCATTTATAACGGGCACAACTGTAACGGAAACCTAGTTGTATCGGACATAAGTTTAGTCCCAGCTTTCCCCTCTTCTTTGTTGTTATTAAAATAACCTTTTAATAACGGAACTGAAAGAGCAAACATCCTGCAGTTACGGCATAACTGCCTCATCCTCGTTCAAGTCATTGTGAATGAAGAGAGTGGTTCGACAGCCCGATGCGTTGGTGAAATCCTGTCGGCCAACGCTTAAAAGCTGACTTCCAGGAGCCATCACGCGATACTAGTACATCAGCGAGCGCCAATGGTCATATGAACATGAACTATGAACCATTCAAATACAGTTCAAAGTACTTGTCTAGTCTTTCTACCCTAATTCGGGATCAAAAGGGTACGGAAATAACGGTAAATTTTGAATGCCCCAACCAGCCCGTTATTACCGAGTTCCGTTGTTACAACTAAGCTTTCCGGGAACAAAAAAGCTTTAAACGTGGCTAAACTAGACCAGCCAAAGTGTTCATGATATGGCTAAAAACAAGCCAGTGCCGCACATTTTTTATTTACTTCGCATCTCTGTGTTTCAATCACAACGCTTGTTTATCAACAATTTTATAAGCATTACTCGGTCATTCACGCTTTCGAGCCTCACTTTGAGGCCGTGGTAAGTATAGTGGCCGTATGCATAATCCTTACGTTAGTTAATGCAATGCGTTAACCACGGGAAACTCCCAAAACTTTATTAGTGTTCACTGCAGTTAACGCAATACGTTAATTAACGCATGGATTATGCATACAGCCACTGGATTGTTTGTCCTGGCTTGCTGAGTCAAATGATTAATTTTGCAGTTGCTATGACTCCAGAAACAAAATTTCACTATACTCGAGTGTCTGGTCTTACTGTTACACTGGTTTACTCTTGTTTGTTTGTTGTTGTTGTTGTTGTTGTTGTTGTTGTTGTTGTTGTTGTTGTTGTTGTTTTTAATGGTGAACAAGTGACTGCAACTGTATTGCGACACAGACCCAATCTGAGGGCTTGTAACAGACCATAACTTAATTGGGAATATATCATTATACAGTCTCCATCCCGAGCAAAGAAAACAATAGCTGTCTTCCTCATTGTAATATAACTGGCTCAAGCCGATCAAAAAACTGTATCTATAGCATTACCGCTTCACACTACAGAATATAACTAAATCGGAAATATGTTCAGTCTCCATCCTGTGCAAAGAAAAGAACAGCTGTTTTCCTCATTGTAATATCACTGGCTCAAGCCGATCAAAAAACTGTATCTATAGCATTACCGCTTCACATTACAGAATAGTGCAAAGAAAAGAATAGCTGTTTTCGTCATTGTAATATCACTGCTTCAAGCCGATCAAAAAACTAACTCTATAGCATTACCGCTTCACATTACAGAATATGTACAGTATTAGGAAAGATAACGGCCTTCAATCAGCCACATTATACTGGTATTCCGGAGAGGACTCTTTTTCTGAACTTAGAAATGAGGATTAGAATGAACCACGCAATCTTTGCAGCTTCCAGACTGGCCTGATTTTACCTGTTTGGGTGTCCTCATGATTACACTGCGCATTACTTTTGAAATCACCTTCTTTTTNAAATCACCTTTTTTTTTGGAAGCGGGGGAGGAGAATTTTATTCACATTTTCCTCCGTCCGCCCGTCTGTAAAATGGGCACCTGGCTACAGGGGCAGTGGAAGGTATTGTCAGAATGCTAGTCATCAGCGCCTGTAAATGGCAGCGGCACTGTGTGCTCCCCAGGGAGTCGAGAACGTCCTAGAGTGATCAAGCCTGCTGGGGTAATAATAGTGTGAGGTCGCGTGAACGGGCACTAACGTGGCTACGAGACTTATAAACCGCATTTATTAGTATTATATCATTCTTAACATTTTCTATTTCTTTGGTCTACATAAAGCTCTGTCAACGCACATACTGAGTCATAATGTCCTATGTATAAAACTGTCAGGCCAAACTGAGTGAGGATTTGAGAGTATAACTACTAACATAAGCCGTGTCCCTTGACTTTTGAAATCACCCAAGTTAGACTTAATAAGGATGATCTATTTTTCAAGTCATTTTTTTCTAAAGAATTTGTCACTTTCCTAGATTCTGGAGTTTGAAAGAGATAGGGCCTGCCAATGAGCTAAAGAATTGTTTTCCGGAAATGGCCTTAGGCCTCAAATGGGTTTTCATGGGAGTAGGTCAAACGAAGAGACACCGCAAACAAAACCAAAAAAAAAAAAACTTGACCTATGATGGGCAATTAAAAGTAATTTATTTAATTAGCTCAGATGCGTATCTTCATTACTGGTCGGTGGTCAGAGAAAATGGGCAACAAAAACTGGGACCGGAGTGATGGCAACTGACAGTACATAATAGTATATAATATAATATAGCAAAAAGATTTTCGCGCTTGTAACAAATTGGGTCATTCGGGTATGATACGTGATGGAAAGTCTTGCATACACGTGGTCTTCACGTGAGTATTTGGCTATCTTTCTGTAAATTTCACAAACTTGTTTATAGTTTTTTCACCCAACTGTAAATTTCACAAACTTGTTTATAGTTTTTTCACCCAACGGTAAATTTCACAAACTTGTTTACAGTTTTTACACCCAACTGTGACAATGCCAATAAACTTCTAACCAAGCGCAAGCAATCTCAGATCTGTCAGACAGAAATGTTGGATCGGGCATAGGAAACAGACCTTTCCGAAAAAGCTTTTGAAAAAAAAAAAAAAGCTTTGTATGTGGCTGACCTAGGCTAGTAGAGGTCTCCACATGGCTTTATCTAGGTCAGATTCCTCTTTTTTTTTATTTACTTCGCAGCTTTTTTTCCATTTATAATGCTTGTTTAGGTTACTCTCTCTATTTCTCTCTCTCTCTCTCTCTCTCTCTCTCTCTCTCTCTCTCT
>JAWQUT010000045.1:1976753-1994851 GCA_033807755.1 Ellobium chinense | reverse complement strand
ATTGACAGAAATTTGAGACCTTTATTTTTGATCTGAGTCCTGCTGTATGGAGAAAAAAGCTTACAACAATTCTGTCCTCCCTGGTCATTGTCTCGATCTGGTCCAGCCATTGTGGCAATTGCTCAAATGAATTTCTGTTGGTCACATCATACATCAAGATGACACCCTGAGCTCCCCTGTAGTAGGAATTGGTGATGGTGCGGAACCTCTCCTGACCAGCTGTGTCCCACGCCTGGAGAATAATTGAAATGGGGAGGGGGTGGGGGGGCGGGAGTTGAGGATGGTCAAGAGAGGTAGGATGACTGGGTAATAGGATGAGGGAAAAATGAAGCATGAAGATAGTGGAGGAATGAGTTAAGGAAGTCTAGGATGCAAAGAATAGATAGGCACAAATGATGATGGTAGGTTAGGAGGTGTAGGAAGAGGAAGGTACGTCTTCAGAAGGTCAGGAAGCTAGGGAAAATGCGGGTGAAATAGTAAAGAAATAAATAATAGTAATAATAAATAATAATAAAGTAAGTTACTGTAGCTAAAACAAATGTTTTACCTGCATTTTGATTAAGTCTCCATGCCCTGTCTCAAATGTCTTAGTGGCAAAATCAACTCCAATGGTGGCTGTATAGCTTTCATCAAATGTTTTATCCACAAACCTGCAGAGTAAATATATATCACAAGGTATAAGTCCTCAGTGATCTGACTGGGAGCAAGAGAAAGACTCCTAATCAGACACTTTTGCCCAATTTTTGGTTTGGAAAACTTATATGAAACCATTTATGAAACATAAATACGAAGTACCATAAAATTCAATCCTTAACATTTACATGCATTGATTTTTTTTCCGAAGTATGGTTCTACTGTATTCATAATTTTCCATAAAGGTTAAAGATCAAATAAAGCTTTATGCCAGTCTGCACTTGATTTAACTTAATACATGTAAATGCAATTGCAGTCAAATTCAATTTGCAATTTAAGTTTTCTAAAACTAAACTTTGCCATACCACAAAATCATATTCCCATCCTCTTCTTTTTTCTCTACATGATCAGTTTTCTCCCTCTGCAACAAACATATACTGTACCTAATTCATATATAAATGGATATATAAAAAGCTATTTTAAACATTGCATCATGTCATGTGACAACAAATTAATAACCCAGAGACAGTAATTTCATGCAGTTATTATCTGCCATTTTAATTAATGTCCAAAGTAAGTCAAGCATTATACTTATTCAGTAATAATACATCCTACTCTCTCACCTTTTCAGAAAACAAGTCTTCCCCACATTCTCTGTTCCTATCAGGACAACTTTGAAGAGGAACATGTACTGCCCTGCATTTTCAGGGGTTAAGGTAACCTCTTTCACCCCTCCTCCAACCATTATGATGAGAGTCAGTCAAGTGGGTTACAAAATACACTGAACTTTTGAGAACTTCTTTGCCTCTAATTCAGTCTGTAGGAGATATTTAAAAAATTATATGATGAATACGCTTACACAGCAGCATTATGGCATTTGATCTATACTGCATCATAACAGTTGTAGTATGTTACTGGTTCATCATTTTTTCAAAGATACAGCATGGGAGAAGTAGAGAGGCTATGCATTGCTGCATTACATTAGGCTATGGAACTATGGCTGTAAGTTCAAGATTGTTATTCTGATTGGGATTCCTCTCACTCTCTTTTATTATGCATCTTAAATTCCCTTTCACACTTTATATTATCAAAACTTTAAATTAAGCTGAAGATGAGACGCAATACAAAAGTCCCTGGACTGTGCCCACAAAAGCTCAAAGACTTAATCTAGATACTTCTTTTATCATCTTTAAAGTATGGTTCATTTAGGAGTCAGCACACTACGTGATTACAGTGCTGCTGCCTAGCTTAGAAGCACCCCTGGAAGTCATTATGTATCAAAATGTCAATTACCATCTGTGATTTCATGTATACCTCTTCTGTAGTCTCAACTTTCATTCCTTCATGCTGAAATTTCATCTTCAGGAAGTGGAAAAAGATACACAGAGCAAAAGCAAAAATGTACAGCTAAGACAGGAAGGAAACAACGACCATGTTTGTTTTAAGCTAAAAACTGCTGAACTATGAGGGTGGAGTGCACAGACATTTTGTTATGATGAAGTAGTCAGTTGCTGTGATGCCGTTTTGCAGGTCATCACCATCCTCTTACTTGTAGCAACCCTCTCATGATCCCAAAGTGAAAGTCAGCATTGACTGTCTAACCAGCAGCTAGCTCCATTGGACATCGTCCTAAGTTTAAGGGTGAAAATTCAACTGAAAGAGAGTTTTGATAACAAAGGAGATGTAGACTAGACTAGGTGGATTCATATATATATAATAATGATATATGATGATACTTGACATGCTGATACAGGCCTCCAAAGTGGCAAAGTGTACTCCCAAGCTTGGCAGCAGCGACCCTAGAATCATTGTACCGATTCCCATGTAAAGTAAACAAATTTGGTGGAGGAATGTCAGCCCAATACCAAAAGGGACAGTCCGGAGAGTTATTGATCCCACCTCGTATGCCTCCATAATGAACCCAAACGTTGCCTAGAAAATCAAAACAAATGGGAGGCTACTCTCATGGACTCAGTTCCTTTGCAAAAATACTGCGTTTCGTTAATAATGAGGTCTTTCTATTTTTTTGATGACACATATCTCGGAAGTGACACCTCTCTAAGTTCACTTCCTTTTACGCTGCCGTCGTGGTTTGTGAGACTGGAAAGTTTGGAGGTATGCGTTTGAAGTTAGTTTTGAATGAGTTTTGGGTCCTTAGAAGTTTCGTAACTGATTAGGTTTACCAGTAGGAATGTTTGCGAAGCTTTTAATCTGTCTCTAAACGGGAATAATGTCGATGGGAAGTGCCATTATTCCCATCCAAAGATCTATCAAATGAGTCAACACAGACAACAGGTCGGGCTATGAAGACTATCTAGACGTCTATGTTGAAGGACAGCACCTCAACGATAATGAAAAATGATACAGTTCATTTAGTCATAGACAGATCATGGACTGTCTAGATCGATATTTCGACTAAATCGGTGCTATTGTTAGAGAAAGCCATCAGGTCAATTAGTCAGTGACTGGTTAGCCTGGGCTGTCTTAACTAACTGTCTACTTTCCAACCTGAGTCCTGAGTGATGCTACGACAGCTAGAGTTAGACTAGTCTAGACTACGAAGGGACCATGATACATCTTCTAATAGTAATAGTCTAGTAGTAATAGGGTGTTTCAAACAAACCAGAGTAGATCAGTTAGTTCTGTGGGTTTGCCATGGCAACAAAGTTTACCCCAATAATAGGCATCTTTATCACAGAAACAGAGAAAGTAGAAGAAAGATTGTAATTTCCACTAGGCAAAATTATAATGCAATATATGCCTCAATACTATAGACAATTGAATACGGGAGGTTTATCATAGATCCATACTCTCAATGTGGTCTTCAGTATTCATGGATGGACATTGGATGTAATTTTATAAACGTGTTAAATATTTAATTGTATTATTTTAATAACTGCCAGTGCCAGTTGACACTGAAAGAAAAATGTTGGCTTTTGCAAGATACCTGTTAGTGTTAAGTTCTTTAGAATGAAATTTCCTTAGCAACTGTCAGCACTTGGCACCCTGACATATTATGTCTTGCAGTGCACATATATATGCAGTCAGACATAGTGCTTTTGATAACAAACTACATTACAGATTACAGTATTACACAACACAAAGTACAAACACTATATAAGTATCCTGGCAACACGACAAAGCAGTCAGTTGGCAAGCCAAATTACTTATAAATAAAAAGGCGTTAATACTTAGGTCTATGGTGAAGGACAGTACCGCAACGATAATGATACAGTTCATTTAGTCGTGGACAGGTCATGGACTAGATTTCAACTAAATTGGTGCTGTTGTTAGAGAAAGCCATACTTAGTATTACTATATTACGGTGCCGTAATCATTATGGGCGTACACTTCCAGGCTCACCAACACTGAGAAAGCAAAGCACTAATAAAGTTTAGTACAAGTTCAGGTTCCCAAAATACGTGTTAGTTTTGTGTTTTTCATGTGCATCCTGATCTGTTTTCCAGCCATCACAGCTGGTGACAGGAGAAGATGGCCAATCCTCTGATGTTAGAGAATGTTTGGTTGCAACAGCAGAAGTTTGAAGATGCAGAGCGACTATATCGACAGATCCAGGCTGGCACCTCACAGACAGGGAAGGTAGGTCGCTTACAAAAGAGACCAGTAACACAAGTTTTCACTTAATTATTGATTTCAAAGAACAGCCATCGTAGTTCACACATCTAATGAAGCCATGCATGTGCATAAAGAACCAGTGATGTTTTCTCCAGGCCATTAATTTGGGCGAGGACTTTGTAATAATGAGGGGGATTTTTATGGATTTTTCTCAAATTATGTGGGGTTTATGTTAGGACATGAGGGAGAATTGATGTAGATCCAGTGAATTTTTGGGGGAGATTTAGAATTTAAAGGGTGAATTGCACAATCTGGTGGGCTGGAGAAAATGCCAGGCCACAATATCCTATAATGTCGTATCAGGAGAGAAAAATTAAAATGGTCTAGTCTTTATGTAATTTTGGATGTGGCTTTTTTTTCCCCATTTTGTGCAGCAATAAGAAAAGGACAAATTTCTTCTGTTTACTCCTTTTCTTATACTCCCAATGAAGTCCATACAAAGGAAGTTACAATTCTCTGTTTCCAAAACCTCTGGCTCATCTTGGCATGAATTTTAGGACTTTTGGGTGTTTTTTGTAACATTACTGATTCTAGCCTGGTTGCAAGTAAGGGGTTGCTGGTCTCAGAGAATTTGCGAGCTGTAAGCAGGGAGTCCTGTACTTAATATTAATATAGGGATTTTTAATTTAAATTAAAACATCACAGTTGTTACACTACAGTGTAAATAGGCCAGCATTATGAACGTTAGAATACACACTTTACTCACAGAAATCACATAACAAATTGATTCCTGAGCCTGTTTGATACAAATCCACAAGATTAAGGTTGTTATCTAACTGATCAAGTCTCCCGACAGACCAACTCGTGCTAGCTGTTTTTCTAGCTTCAGTAGGTTTGAAAAATGGGTATAATTTTTTTTTTTTATGCTATGATAGCATACAGATTATATAAACAAAATCTTTTTGCTGCATAGGAGGATGGTTACACCATTGATAAGACTTTAAGTCTTTACTTTTAGATGGGGGCTAGCTATTTCATTAGTTTGGCTAGAATGGGAAGTGGCATCTGAATAGAAGCATCGCTCTGCATTCCACTATTAACCAAGATGAACAGAACACATCGCAAGGTTCTTTAGTCAGAGGAAACTACACGTACTGAAAAGATTTGTATTGCAATTATCCCTAAGGAAGTAGAAAATTCTTTGTGAATCCCCCCTCAGGGGTACTTGTTTTGTTTTTGTTTAACTTGTTGGGTTTTAGTTTTCAGTTTAAATTAGATAATGGATAGGCTGCCATGTCATAAATATGTCAGGCTTAATTTTTCATATTTATTGTTGTTGATAGCTGGATTCAAAATTACAATCATCAACTGCAATGAAAAAATATAAAATGTATACTTTAAGAGTATTTTTCGGCAGCAAGTATTTACATAAAGAGACACAGTGGTAAACCTGAGAAAAACAGCATCTTAAAGGTTCCCTCTAATCCTTTTCCCCACATGTTTCTAGTGGCCTTGTGGTATGGATTCTGTCCCTTGGGGGGGTGATCATTTCAGTTATGCATTGTAGGTTCAGTTACAGCTATTTTGCAGTGGGGTAGTGCACTGTACATGCCCCTCCATTTCATTCTAGAGCTTTTTTTTTTTTTGAGAACATCTTTTCCAGATGTGTGCTGTGACAGTGAGTATATGACCCCCGTGTACAATAAGTATACTCATAGGGATTTTTGAGAGTACACATATTTGTACTGTGTTAGGTACATGTAAAGAGACTCAAGCCTGGCTGCCACAGTTCCAATTTTTATATTTTGTTTGTCTGTAGAAAGTGAGTAACTCTTTGGCAGGGGAGATAGCTCAAGTGAGACAGGACATACAGAAAGCTTTAAATAAACAGCCCAGTAAGGCAGTGAGTAAATTTTAATTTCATTACTCTACATCTGATCATGCTGTAACTTTGTTGTAAGGCTTGACACCATACGTGATGGATGTTGTATTTTCTTGTTTTTCTTTTAGAGTCTGCAATTCGTATCATTTCATGTGTTGCTTCAATCAGACATTGGCATTGTGTCATTCCTGCCCTTGCACATAGGAATGTAAATAGCACATTTTTCCACACTGCTATTATGTTCTTTTTCATATCCTTTATGGCTTGAATTAATGAAAAACTTATAATTATTCATTTGAGCATTTGGGGTTTTGTTTTGTTTTTGATTTTTTTTGTGATTTTTATGATGGGAAGAAGAGCATCACCAAATTTTCAAATCCTTGCTACAGCTGGCACAATAGAAGTTGTATTTTTGTCACATCATGTTCAAAGGACAAGCAGGAGGAGATGTAGCATTTACAATCAAATCTTGTTATTCTCGCCAACAGTTCACCTCTGAATCTGAACAGATCAGGTGTAAAATTAACCTCATTAAATCCACCATCCATACCTCCTTCCCCCTCACCACCTGTCAACACTTAAGTTTTTTCCAGCTTGTTAATTATTATTAAATTAACCCCAGAATACTGCCAATGGCAACATAGACCAAGCAGTAAGCCCAAACATTTCTTGCCTCTTGACAGTTTGCTGAGCACTGTTAAGTTAGGCCTTGTTTGACTTAGAGTTAGAAACTAGTACTGCAGTTATTTTTTTTTAGGGTGACATTTGACCATGAGCACTTGCTTTAGCTTGCCCTTCTTTCATAGCCTAACACTGACTGTGATTCTAGGTATATTGATTTGTTTCCAACGAGCATCAAATGTCTTGTCTATTTTAAGTGGGGCATCGATGTTTAGCCACTTATTGGAATCTAATGAGATTTAGACATACCTAAGTGTTGCAGGGCCAAGTCAGCAGTTATGGCAAGATTACATAGGTGTTATTGACCAACATGTCTCATACATTCTAACATAGTGACCTCATCCCTCCCTCCATCCCCTTCTCCTGGCATGTCTGTCATCATATAGCAAGGCTGTGGTCTGCCCTTTGTTTATAATTAGGTTTGATGACATGTAGTAGGAATGACAAAGAATACCTTGGTGGTCTTAGGAATGGTGAGATCAGATGACTGGGGTTTTAACGGTTTGAGACAACAAATTATGTATTGATTTGTAGACGCCACTTTATACTACCAACTTATAACTCCAACATGGGCATGGTCCCCAAGCTATAAGAATGGGGTTGGGGGCAATTACTCTTTGTGCACACAATAAGATGAAGTTTTTGTGTTCCTCAACAATATTTTGCTATTTTGTAAATTATGATTGAACTAAGTGGTCAGGGAATTTTCTGGTTTGCACAAACAAGCCTGAAAATTGTTGCTATAACCAATAAATCAATTAAAGGAGATATTGCCTTTGCTGGACATAAAATAGATTATGATTTTTATGGTCCTGACCAGTAGTCATCAAAGAAGTTAAGATGGGGAGGGAATTTGAAATACGAGTTATTCATTGAATTATTAAATTAATATCCGTAAATAGGAAATGAAAATCCACTTTTATGAAAGAGGTCTGTGTGTAATACAAGCACAAAAATGGAGGGCATTGGGGCTGAGCAGATGAATTTCTTCCTCCTGAGACGTTTTCTCCTCATTTTTATGAATGTCTTGTTTGTGTTAGCGCATGACTTCAGACAGAGTTAGTTCCTTTTTTGTTCAGCACTCCTTATTACTGTCAGCATTCCTCTGAAGTAAATATAGTGAGTAGGAAAGACTGGTGAAATAACTCAGCTCCCTTGACATAATATGTAAAAGAGGCAGTGCCAGAAGTCATTGATTTTGTCCTTTCATCCCATAAGACATACAGTATTTGTGTTTTATCTGCAAAGGATCTGTAACTCAATAAATAAGATTTAATAAATTTCACTTTGCAGGTAAACTGTAGTCCTTGTCCTGAATGATAATGATTTATCATGCTACATTTGACCTGAACGGACATTTGATAACACTGTTTTTTTGTCCCTCTGTCATGTTGGACAAAATGTCTTGAACGCCTTGATTTGTACATTGTTACAAAACACAGTGCAAAGTATGTACAAGACATGTATCATACAACCATCTGGAAAAAGAAAGTTACCGAGTTACAGGTATTTGTTGTAGCAAAAACATGAAATAATGTGTTTCACGTGTGATGACAGGACAAACTCGTTGACCTCCTGAATGGCATCTTTGTCAATTGTATTTTGGACTTTCTTTGCATTGAGAGACTGCCAGATTTATCTCTTTAGCTTTCAGGGTGTAGTCTGATATTCAGCTGGTGGTACTTGTATTTGCACTTTTTTTCTAGCAGGGCTGTTTTCAGAACACACCATCATAAATAATAGTTAGATAAGGAAAATTTTCTCAGCCATCACCAAAAACTTAATATGCCACTTAAACAACCCTTGTTCATTTTCCTGTATATGTTAATTAACGTTGGAAAATTTCTCACCGCTACATACTTTGACAGCAATCTACAAGATCTAGCATTGTTTCCAGCTTGCATTTTGCAGGAGTGATTTGATAAAAATGCTTTTGATATTCAGTTTTTTCTTTTTCTTAATCCTCACAGGCAGGTGGTGGTGGCGGTGGTGATGCTGCTGTATACAAACGACTTGAGGCCTTAGAAAAGGAGAATAAAGAACTTAGAAAAAGTGAGTCATGTCTAATGAAGTACTGCCTCTAAACTTTTAAGAAGGCATACCTCTTTTTAGATGCAGAGATAGCTATTTATCATCTGAAATTCATTACACAATCTATGCCAAACTCCACATCAGAGTGCTGAACGGTGCATTTTCTTCCTATAAGTACTGACCTCAGAACAGCTGTTACAATTGCAATAGCTCCAGTTGGTCGACACCAGACTCCACCCATGAGAACTAGATTTTCTGCATGATCTTAAGTGGGCTTTTCTGGATGTTCTGCCTGGAAACAAAGTTGCTTAACTTTACATCAAAGTGTGTTGTATGGAACTTACTGCCAGACTTACTCAAAATATTTTGGTACAAGATGATAGAAGAGGATAGATTTTTTTTAGTTAACATCAATAAGTCTTTGATTAGTGTCTTATTCTGGGTATTACCATTAACAACTTTTCTACCCATATTATGATATTCCAGTATTCTCTCTTCAGACTTGCCTCTTATAATTCAGCATTCTGTTTCCTTTCAATCATTTTTCTCTGGTCCCAGCTACATACCCTGTATCTTTCACTTTTTTAATGTAATGCCTTTCTAGCATACAAAATATTTTACTCCTAACTAAAATTTGGACTGCTAAATAATTTATCAGAGTACAGCTACATTGATGCCAGTTTTCACCTCATGATGTATCAGTCATAAAATGACTGTTATTATATGAATTATATTCTGAATGAAGCAGATGTTTTTTGCTTATTTGTACACACCACAGTGACAACTGAAGTAATAACCCATTTAAACAACTTTATTTTATGTCTTAACTTAGCTGCTTCTCTTGCCAGTTACTGATGAGCTGCGAGCCCTCATCCTCAATGTCCAAGCCTCTGTCAAAGGGGCTGCACCTGCTGCTGCCCAGGCTCCTGCATCAACGCCATCCCGTCCTCAGGGTCGACCTGCCCCTCAAAAGCCAGCACCAGCAGATGATGACGATGATGATGACGATGACGATTTGTTTGGCAGCGACGTAAGAAAATGAGTCTATAACAAGCAAAACAAAGAATGTTACTGTGAATGATAGTATAGTTTAGACATATGTCTAAAGACCTGACAATCAGCAGTCCTGGCTTTATCTGATGTTCTGTTTGGCAGCTGAGAAGGAAAACCGGTACATGGTTACATTAATAACATACAGTATTCTTAAATCAAAACTTAACTGAGCTAACTCTTCTGCATTGAATTACTTCATCATGCCTATTATCTGTCATAATTTGTCAAGTGTGAAAAGTGATTTGTCATTTATTTTATGTTTATGTTCTTTGGTAGGATGAGGAGACAAAAGCACTGAAAGAGAAGAGGCTAAAAGAATATGCAGAAAAGAAGTCAAAGAGTGAGTATAAGTTGGTATGGTGATATCCCATGTTAACACTTTATACGACAATTCAGCTATTCAATCTGTTGGTCTTGAACTTGTTTTCTTTGCAAATATAATTTACCATACCTTTCAAATTTGTTGACACTATATTCAGTTGTGGTATAAAAATGGCTTCAGAAGATCTAGCACTGGCAACTTGTTTTACTGACAAGGAGAATATTGAAAAACCATCAGATTTGTAAATTTTAATAAGACCAAATATCTACAAGAACTGCCTCATCATATATCTGGTATATTGGTTTTATTAGACAGCTCAAGACTCATCATTTTCCATTGGCCTTGATCAGATTTGTTCAGATTGCAGAGCATTCCTGAACAATATGAAGAGTATCCATCAATATTGGTTTCTTTATTCTGTACAGCAGTGTTAACTTGACCACAGTGACTAGTTTGTCAAAATTGTTTGACCATGCTGTTCTTTAAATCACTCTGAATTCAGAGAAAAT
The DNA here is from genome assembly GCA_033807755.1 of Ellobium chinense. Classification (NCBI taxonomy): domain Eukaryota; kingdom Metazoa; phylum Mollusca; class Gastropoda; order Ellobiida; family Ellobiidae; genus Ellobium; species Ellobium chinense. The sequence continues at coordinate 1,984,164 of JAWQUT010000045.1, read as the reverse complement.
TGTCTCTTTAATCTGCTGGTATAAAAATTAATTCTGTATTAACTCATTTTTATTTGTTTGTCACAATCCTTGCCCTAAACATTCTCTTTCTGTATTATAAAATCATCTGCCTATGCTCATACTAATACACCAGTAGAATCTTGATAAAAGTATTTCTTCATGGCTGGATAAAGTATACCTCTTAAGAATGAGGTATACGTAATATCAAGGTCTGCCTGAATTATGAAATGATAGAATATTAATGAATTATACATTTGGCCACATTGACAGAATTGCTTTTCATGCATTTGACCAGTTCTTCATGTGTTACAGAGCCAGGTCCCATAGCCAAATCTAGTGTAGTCCTCGACTGCAAGCCCTGGGATGACGAAACAGACATGGTGGAGATGGAGAAGAGAGTTCGATCTATTGAAAAAGATGGTCTTGTTTGGGGAGCTTGTAAGTGTCTGTCTGCACTGCAGCCATTCTGTCCTTCTGCCTTTGCCTCTTTCCTCATAGAACTTTGTTTCTGGTTATTGATATCTTTTAATTGTTATGTAGTGTTACTTTCGAATCCTCTTATCTGTGTTTGTGCATGTGCAGCTCTCACATAAGATAGGTAGAGTTTGAGTTGCTTATCTGTATTTTCATGTATATTAAAATTCTTGTCAGGCATACCAGTTCAGCGAAGCTGTCACTTCTTTGGAAAGCTTGCTGAATTTTCATTTTTTTATGTTGATAGGAAATTTTTACTGTTTGAATGACATCTCATAACTTTCTGTTTTTTACTGGCTGTTTGTTATCTGGTGGAACCATATCATCACATTTTTGTCAATATCTCAAGAAAAAAAAAATGCTGACCACATTTATATCAGCTCATATCTTTGCTGATTTTTTTCTAGCCAAATTGGTGGAGGTTGGCTATGGCATCAAGAAACTGACTATCATGTGCGTTGTTGAAGATGACAAAGTCAGCATCGATGAATTGCAAGAGCAAATCACGGAGGACAATGAGGATTTGGTAAATTNTGCGAAGAAACATAAAAAGCCAGCTGTGCCCAAACTTAAAGAATCTGTGCATGCTGTGTCAAAAACCCTTAAACTGTCCCTGATTCCTTCCCACTACAAGAGGGTGCCTTCTAATAACCAAGAACATGTATCACAGGACCCCCCTGCAAAAAGGAAGGCCAACTTTGAAACAGCCCTTAAAGAGAAGCGGCCTTGTGTCCAGGACATTAGGGGTTTTTTTCTCCAAAAAGTAACTTATTATTATCCAGGTCATAGTGGATGCTTTCAAAAGAAAGTTCAAAGCAGTGAGTTCAAAGCAGTATTTCCTTCTCCCTTTATCATGTTTTTTATGTCCTCTTTCTTGCAGTTCAAGGTGTTGTATTGTACAAGATTTGTTACTATGAAACCTTATGCGGAACACTGCATCCGCATTTTGAACCTCGGGGAAATTTTCCTGATTTTTTGCTTTTGGCCATTTACATCCCTGCTAGAATGACCATAGAAGTGTCAAAGTACATTCTCTAGTTAAATGCTGTGAACAGAACCGATGTAAACATTTTATTCTAAGCATATTTATGATTATCCATGATGAGAAAACATTTGAGTTAACAGCCTTAGTCAAGTTCTCAGCATAACAGCCAATTTTGTACATTGTCAAAGGTCACTGTATGATTGGTTGGTAATGAAAAGCAGGCCGTTTTGTACCCTTGAGTTGATTCAGTAATGGATGGGAGTCACTTGCATGAGATCTGATTTATTGTAAGCGAAAGACTCTGATTTAATCCGAAAAGTAGGCTGTAGAGGATGTGTAAATGCTTTGTTATTAGGCGTCTCTTGAAGATAACACTTGTCTTATTTCTTCATAAGCATGATAAGAAATGTGAGAAAATGTGTGGACTTCATTATGTTACTAGTACTAGTCATGTATTAAGCATTGTTTGAGGATATGCAAATTGTCAAAATGCACTGGTCACAAGCGTAGTTCTACAGGTATATATATTAGGCTGTCCAATTAGTGGACATCTCACATTATTTTCAGTTATCCCTGCAGAAAATTGCGTTTCAAACTCCCAAAATTTGCACATTTTGCAAGAATAGCTTTGTAACTTTCTTATATTTATCAGCATGTCGCATTTTTACTGTCATACCATAGCAAAGTTGTAGAATTGCAGTCATGACAGAAAAGTAGCTTTAGCTTTGCTAAAGTCGCAAAATTTGCACCAGAATTGCCGAAAATGAATTAATTTGCAGTGATTTATAACTTGTATTTTTCTGGAGGGACCGATTTATGCTCAACAATATCACACTCATGGATGGCATAATTTGTTTTTGTATTGTCCTCTTAAACAGGTGCAGAGTGTAGATGTGGCAGCATTCAACAAGATCTAGGCAGTGAAGACATGACTAGTAGAAGCTATTTATCACCATAATAAATCTAACATGTCTACACATATGGTAGCATTGTTTGTGTTACTTTATCTGTTTTCGGGGGTTTTTTTGTTGTTTTTTTCTTTTTTTACCACTGTGTACTACAGTTCCTGTCTGATTTATTAGAACTGAAACTTTACCATCCAACAAGTACATGTACTGTACATTACATGTAACTGAAGTCAAAGCAGTTCGGGAGAGAAACACATGGGTCAGTCTAATTACAGGAAAACCTCAACATACAGTATGTCGTTGTGTTTGGACAAAGTATAAATAATATTTAAAATCCACTTGAATAACAAAATGAAAGAATAATGAATGTCTGCATGTGAAGTGCATACTTAATAACAAGGTACACTTAATGAAAGAGTTCTTAATGAATGTTTGTGAGCATGCTGGAATTAGAACAAATAAACATGCTGACCAACTGTTAGTCTTATGGTGCTTTTTGTCAGTATTATCTCAGCGGATTGCGCCAATATCATTAGGGTGCGAGAATATCAGGGAATGAGGAAGAACTGGAGTCTGTCATTACTTAGACTGAAGGTAGTAGAAGGGAAGGCAACTACAGAACATAGGGGCAAAGTTGGAATATAAGAAATATTGGTAAATAAACACCAGACTGGCATTACTGATGGGCTCTGAGACTTGCAGGTCTCTAGGAGGGGGGAGCCTTGGGCGTATATGCCCTGTGTACAAGTCACGCTAGTCCTTGGAAGACTGGAACATCTAAACTAAGCATAGTAGTATCTTGAGTGCAAAAAAATGATAGCCTTCATACAAGTTTTGATCAAAAGAAACAGAAAATGCATGAAGCTTGATACTGACAAAGTGATTTTATTATGATAACAGTTCTTCATTGAAGGATGGCGGGGTTCTAAATCAGGCAGGGGTGCACATTGTGAAAAAAGTGAGTGCTTTGCTGTTTCAGGAGAAATTCTTCCACACACTAAGATTTTATTTAAATTGATTGCCTATGAAAAGGAGAAAAGTCAGGTGGAACCATAGAAGTTCAATTAGGGGCATGAGGAAGAAGTGTGAAGATACGAGTACAGTGAACAGATTTGCCCACAGCCACTTCACAGATGTGAGCTCGTGCACTGTTGTAAAATGGTTTACTGGCCACCCATCTTGTTTAGAGCATTTTCATGTCTAAGATATCCGTCAAAATGGACTTCAGTGAATCTTAACTGTTCCCAATTGTTTCTACTATCTCTCTGACTGTAGAACTTTCATGCAAGAGCATGTGATTGATGGTTTTCACGTAAATATCAGTTGTTGCACTTTTGGAGGTTTCAGACCATTGATCAGTATTTGTGTTTGTCCCACATTTTGGAAGCCCATTTCTGTATAGTTGAATAGTAAAGGAAGTATTGTAATTACCAAATGGAAGCACCATGGATATACACTGTATATGCCGTATTTTACTGATGTCCACAACCACGGTAAGAAATTCCTTCTACTCGGATTGCTGAAAATGCATTCCCATGCATTATTTAGAATCCTGTCATTTAGTAAATCATTTACAATGGGAAGGCTGTATCATAAAGAAATTTGGTGTAATGTCATAAAGGACCTTGTTGATAAATGCTGATGTACTCATCTTGTCAAAATTCAGGCATTTTAGTGGCAAGGCCATGCAGTTTGCTTTTCTGTATCCATCCTTGTACATTTGTATCCCCATAGTTCATTAAATCAGCTTACTTTAGGACAACGAACATACTGGCCAAGAGTGTTCCAGGGAGTATGAGTGACCATAAGACTGGTTCGTACTCTCTGAACCTGAGCCCCGGAAATGTCATAAGTAGGTAACCCCAGAGACAGCTCAGCACTGTGACCATCAAGGGGTGTCTGTGTAAAGACCTTGTCAATGTCATTTTACAAACCGTCGCCTTCCACATGAAAGGGCGTATCCTGATTTTTGACGGTTTTGAGTTATCACCACCAGTGCTATCTCAGAACTATGTTCACATGAATCGATGTATCCCTAGCTCAAATAGTAACGAAGATATAGCATAAAATTCCTAAAGGCTTATGCTAACTATCAATATGATTGAATCGGACGTAAATCGCTCTCCTTAAAAACGTGAAAAATAGGGATACGCCCTTTCGTGTGGAAGGCGACGAAACTATATGCCTATATGAGAGATAAAGCCTTTGCACAGGTACCCTGTGAAGTACAACTGATCGCATTTTATTTTATGAGCCACCATTCTAAGCCTAAGGGGATTAGAGTTGACGCAAATCACTTGTTATTAGCTTACCATCTGTGTCCAACATGTACAGCACACATAATCTACCTTCAGTTTTCAGTTAAAACTGAGAAAAATTAAAAGCTGAACCTTAATTCAGGGAATTTATTAAAAATCTAGTAAAGAATTAAGATCAAAAATGACATCTAAACGTTTCGGCTCTAAGGCCTTTATCAATAGAAATGAAACAAGAGTTAAAACTTTCACAATAAAAGCAACCACATTAAGAAGAAAAAGAAAAGACAAGCATGGAAGAGTGAGTTAAAAGTCAGTTATGATCGATTACGTGAGACAGTCTTAAAATAGCTGGTAAAGACGATAAGAATTGAACCTGGATCACGGGATAAAACAGGTGGTAGAGGAGTGAATAAAGGTAAGAAGAGGAGACTTGTGTGTAAAAGGGGGGAGGGAGTATGAGGGGCTCCCCCAACCTTCAGTTTTCAGAATTGTGTTGATTACAGTACAGCATATATGAACTACTGTATATGTATAATTACAAGTATACAGGAGAACTCTGATAACACAACTTTCAACCAAGCTATTGAGGGTGTATTCGTATTAGTAACTATATAAGTAATATCATTATGGGAAAGCTAAGAACTCGTAAATGTTTTTTAGAGTGCCTTGGCCCTCAAGCTTTTGGTTCAAAGTTCACATTCATTAAGTTAAAGTCTGGGCGAGGCAGTTGATTTTATCCATAAATAAGATAAACGAGGTGTGTCTGAAAAGTAATGAATTATCAGAAGTTTAGTGCTTTCCAGGGCGCTTTTTTATAAGGGATAAAGTAACTAAGACTGTTGAATGGCAGTGTACTACGCGGGGGATTGTGTTAAGCAGTGTTTGTGTTAACAGTTCCACTGTATTGGCAGACTGGAGTTGAAAGCATTAAAACAAAACACTCATTGTTAACTTATCTATGATACATGTATATGTAATTCACAGTCAGATATTGGCACCACAGTGCATTACATGAACACCTGTATTTATTTTATTATTTCTATGTGGAGAGTCTTGCCTGTACAATCCATAACTAAGCCAAGCCTATGAAAATGCTAGTTTACAGAAAAAGAAAATGCTTAGTGAAATAAAGTCTCTGTAGATGCTGATGATAACAACATGGATGCCAAACTTGCAACAACTATCCCAATTTCAATTTATCAAAAGAGGAGGGTACTGTAAGAGTACTTGTAATGTATTTTTGATGCCGCTAGTTCCTCTTGCAACTTCTTTTGTCTAACCACAAACAACAAACTTCTTCAGACCACAAATATGCGACAGTGACCCAAAGAGAATTTGGATGACAGAATAGTGAACAGGCAAGTAACCGAGCTTTACAGCAGGCAAGTGACTGATAGAGGTACTGTAATCCACGCAGATCATTCAGGTTCTCTTGGTGTCTGCAGTAATTATGTATGGTCATGGAATGCCCTGTCAATGTCAGTCATCAGTAATGAGTCTTCAGATTATTACAGTGTGAAGGGATTGTCAAAAGGGGTGGGGGTGGAAGGAACAAAAAAAAAGTATTCAGCCTGCCTCCGCAGGGGATCGAACCCTGGATCTTCGGTTTACGAGACCGACGCCTTACCACTTGGCCACAGAGGCTGTCGAAAGGCTCGGCGGAGAGAAATTATATGAAATACTAGGCAATTTTGACACTTCAACTTTAAATGGGGTGGGTTTTATACAGTTTAAGAGTATAATTCATTGTAAATTTCTATCATTCATTTCACTGAAGCGTTTACATCACCCTCGTGCACCGACTGCCTGCAAACCTATTTTTAGATTCCGGCACACGAGTCGGCTAGCGCTATCGGTTTCTTTTCCCAAATAAGGAAATACGAGATTGTCGCCCTTGCTTTTGTTACAAATTATCTCTTTACAAACATTATTTTAAGCAAAGGGGGGAGGAAAGATTGCCCCAACGCATTCAGAGGCGAAATCGTCAAGCGATAATCTGACGGTTTCATTTCCAAATACGATTAATTTTGTTACTCTTTAAAGAGTTTATCTTGTTCTTACAAGAACTATCTGGAACTCTTCAAAGTTCGCTCTTTTACTAGCTGAGGGAGGAAGTGTTAGCTAATGAGTGTACACTTCCGGAATAACAGACTAAACGTGAGTAGGCTAGCAGACAAAACCTGAGAGATTTCTGACACATTCGCTTCATCACAGAGAAATCAGCAGATTCCACTGTACAGATTGTACACTCTAACCAAAGTTGTTATAGATCTATCAGCTGAATTTGTGGAAGGAGTCCGGGTTGATTGGATGAGACAAGTGTTGTACCGAAGTTTGTGATTTTCGACTGCTGGGCGTTTGACCCAGCCCAGCCACAGGAGGTAACTTTTTATTATATCCGATGAAGAAGCGGGGGAATGGGGTAAACTTTACTTCAGCGATGATGTGGGCAGAAGACCCGGAAGGATTTCCATATGTGGTAACTCCTACAACTACGGTCAGTACCTTAAATGGCTTAATTCCGAATAACGTACTAATACAACCCTAATCCTAACCCTACCCCCTTAACCCTAATCCTACCCTTAACCCTAACACTAATGCCCATTGAGACGGGAGCATCAGTCGAAGCAAGCGTAACTCCTCATCGCCAGTTACCACATATGGAAATCCTCCCGATCGGAATATTATTAGCACCCCCGTAACTCCTACAGTGCAGGGCAGGGCCAAGGGCTTGGGACCCCATCGGACCACGAAGAAGAGAAGAGAAGAGAAGAGAAGAGAAGAGA
>JAWQUT010000045.1:1824199-1975686 GCA_033807755.1 Ellobium chinense | reverse complement strand
GTTAAAAGGAAAAATTCACCTAATCAAAATAGCACTTAGATTTCAGGAATATGAAAAGGATTTGAAAAGAGCTGTTGGTAGTCAAGTACATACATATTATTTTACCACAGTGAGTGACTCCCATTACCTTAGTTTAAAGCTGAAGAAAAGCTTCTTAGTGTTATACGGAAACAGTAGCTATCTACAAGCCTAAAACTAAAAGTATGACTAAACAGCCAAATAAGAAGACATTCATTTAAATTTCGCGAGATTATTTTTCTGCACCGGTGTGAGTATGAAAATCAGGGTCAGAATAAAAATGAATTTTTGATGCCTGGAATATGAAAATCCAGTTTTGGAGGTTGGCAGCTCTGTATTCTGTATCCATCCTTGTACATTTGTATCCACATAGTTCATTAAAATCAGCATACTTTAGGACAATGAACGTACTGGCCAAGAGTGTTCCTAGAGTGACCATAAGACTGGTTTGTACTCTCTGAACCTGAGCCCCGGAAATGTCATAAGTAGATAACTCCAGAGACAGCTCAGCACTGTGACCATTAAGGGGTGCCTGTGTAAAGATCTTGTCATTTTACAAACTATATGCCTATATGAGAGATAAAGTCTTTGCACAGGCACCCTGTAAAGTACAACTGATCGCATTTTATTTTATGAGCCACCATTCTAAGCCTAAGGGGATTAGAGCTGAGCCAATGTTGAGGCAAATCACTTGTTATTAGCTTACCATCTGTGTCCAACATGTACAGCACACATAATCTACCTTCAGTTTTCAGTATATATGAACCATATGTATAATTACAAGTATACAGGAGAACTGATAACACACCTTTCAACCAAGCTATTGAGAGTGTATTCGTATTAGTCTGTATATAAGTAATATCATTATGGGAAAGCTAAGAACTCATAAATGTTTTTTAGAGCGCCTTGGCCCTCAAGCTTTTGGTTCAAAGTTCACATTCATTAAGTGAAAGTCTGGGCGAAGCAGTCGATTTTATCCATAAATAAGATAAACGAGGTGTGTCTGAAAAGTAACGAATTATCAGAAATTTAGTGTTTTCCAGGGCGCTTTTTTATAAGGGATAAAGTACAGTCGAAACCTGATACATGTATAACAGGGACTGTGGGACCAGAGCAAAATCCCTGTTATATCAGATCCCTGTTAAATCAGATAACCAAGGGAAATAAGCAAACACGTTTTGTAGTTGTCATCACTTTTGATCCAGAAGCTTCCTTGCAAAGTGTAAACAGTGCTGGACGCCAGTGCATCACGTTAAGTATGGTCATCCTGTATTTGTCTTCTGCAAAGGGGACCAAGGTAGTTGGCCAGTGTGGCATCTAGTATGACCTGTGGTAGTCAGCCATGGTCCAGTAGGGCGCCCAGGAACTTCCGTTTTGATAAACTGTAATTGAGATTCTTTCTAAGAAGTTTAAACGCCGCCATGTTCAGTAATGCAATTCCTTTGATTGTCTTCTGCCATATGAACCCTGGCGACTGGCCTTTATGGCTTCTAAAATTTCCTGGTTGGCCATGGCCAGGAATGCTAGTTGTCATCACTTTTGTATTGATCAAGATGGATGGCTCCATACGGAAACAGTGCACAGCTATACAATAGCGCAAAAATGCCCCATAACAGTGCTGTGCTGCTTAGACAGTGTGTAACTAGGACTGTTGAATGGCAGTGTACTAAGCGGGGGATTGTGTTAAGCAGTGTTTGTGTTAACAGTTCCACTGTATTGGCAGACTGGAGTTGAAAGCATTAAAACAAAACACTCGTTGTTAACTTATGATACATGTACATGTAATTCACAGTCAGATATTGGCACCACAGTGCATTACATGAACTATGAACACGCATTTATTTTATTTATAGTATTTCTAGTGGAGAGTCTTGCCTGTACAATCCATAACTAAGCCAAGCCTATGATAATGCTTTACAGAAAAAAAAAAAATGCTCAGTCAAATAAAGTCTCTTTAGATGCTGCTGATGATAACAACGCCAGACTTGCAACAACTATCCCCAATTTCAATTTATCAAAAGAGGAGGGTACTGAAAGCTACAGTACTTGTAATTTTTGATGCCGCTAGTTCCCCTTGAAAGTTTGGAGCAGAATACACCACTTCTTTTGTCGAATCACATACAACAAACTCATTCAGACCACAAATACATGTATGCGACAGTGACCCAAAGAGAATTTGGATGACAGAATAGTGAACAGGAAGGTAACCGAGCTTTACAGCTGGCAAGTGACTGAGACTGAGAGAGGTAGGCCTACAGTATTGTAATCCACTCAGATCATTCAGGTTCCCTTGGTGTCTGCAGTAATTATGGTCATGGAATGGCCCTGTCAGTGTCAGTCATCAGTAATGGGTCTTCAGATTATTACAGTGTGAAGGGAATGTCAAAGGGGTGGGGGTGGAAGGAAAAAAAAAAAAAAAGTATTCAACCTGCCTCCGCAGGGGATCGAACCCTGGATCTTCGGTTTACGAGACCGACGCCTTACCACTTGGCCACAGAGGCTGTCGAAAAGCTCGGCGGAGAGAAATTATATGAAATACAAGGCAAGTTTGACACTTCAACTCTAAATGGAGTGAGTTTTATACAGTTTATGTGTATAATTCATTATAAATTTCTATCATTTATTTCATTGAAGCGTTTACATCAGCCTCGTGCACTGACTGCCTGCAAGCCTATTTTTAGATTCCGGCACACGAGTCGGCTAGCCCTATCGGTTTCTTTTCCCAAATAAGGAAATACGAGATTGTCGCCCTTGCTTTTGTAACAAATTATCTCTTTACAAACATTATTTTAAGCAAAGGGGGGGGGGGTTGCTCCAACGCATTCAGAGACGAAGTCGTCAAGCGATAATCTGACGGTTTCATTTCCAAATACGATTAATTCTATTACCCTTTAAGAGTTTATCTTGTTCTTACAAGAACTATCTGGAACTCTTCAAAGTTCGCTCTTTTACTGGCTGAGGGAGGAAGTGTTAGCTAATGAGTGTACACTTCCGGAATAACAGACTAAACGTGAGTAGGCTTGGCTAGCAGACAAAACTTGTGAGATTTCTGACACATTCGCTTCATCACAGAAAAATAAGCAGATTCCACTGTGGAGATTGTACACTCTAACAAGTTGCTATATCAGCTGAGTTGTGGAAGGGGTCCGGGTTGACCGGATGAGACAAGTGTTGTACCGAAGTTTGTGATTCTCGACTGTGGGCATTTGACCCAGCCCAGCCACAGAGCAGAGGAGAGGTAACATTAGATTTGTAGATTATATCTACCGAGGAGGAAGCGGGGGAAGGGGGTAAACTTTATCTTCAGCGGCGATGATATAAGCAGAAGATCCAACCCCTAACCCTAATGTCCATGGAGATGTGCTCCCTTACCCTCAGACAGGGTCCCTAATCTTAATGGTATGCCCATCAAGATGTGTCCCAAAGTATAGACTAGAGGAAAGGAATCGCCACCAGAAGTAAAAGACCCTTTAAGCTAACTCCATCACTGGTACTTCCCCCAATACTTTTCCCCTCCATCAAGAATCCTATCCCTTGCCATCATAACTATCAGTTAAGAAAAACAGGATTCCAGACAAGCTGTTATTGCAATACTGGTGTCACTTCCTCACTGCACACAGCAATATATCAATAGTATGAGCCGGACACCTGTCACTTATCAGGCCTTAGCTTTCCCTAAACTATTAACCTTCTTACTAATCCTGGTCTGTATGCTAACTGGGGTTTTTGGAAAGGTCAATGGAAGTGCAGGGTACGGTTCTCAGGTTAAGACTTTTCAATCACTCTTCAACTGGTTTTGTAATTTGGGATGAATTAATTAAAAATGCTATTATTATTACAATGTACACTATATTTGTTCCTGTCAAAGTAGAAATGTACTCAGTTATAAAATGCAATTCAGAAAATTGTCCATACAGCAGTACCAGCCAAGTCATATTTAGCAACAGGGGAAATCTAGAGGAGAAGGGTTTGTCTTAATTTTTTTAATGACAAATCAGACCAACCTGCCTAAGGTGACCACATGTCTTTGGTGCTCACATTTATGAAGAATACACAGTGGTTGCCATTTACGCTAATTTACAGGTTTGATTGAATGGATGCTCAATACCAGTACCGGATTACCATTACTACCTGCGGAGGTTGTGATCTCTGAGTCTGAGGCAGATGAAACCATTGATTTTTTTATGGTTTTTCAGATTTCACTTTCCCCAGCTGTAAACGTCCTATGTTACTTAGTAGGTTCAAGTCAAATTTAATGTGTACCATTATTCTGATGATTCATATTTGTACCAATATATAAAGAGAAGTTTACAAGACGTATTGGACATGGTATTCTAAATTATTAAATGTGCTTCTCTACCATCGAACATTCAAAGAGAAAGTCCATCCATGTGTGCTAGTGTGACAGCGGCAGAAATTTTTCTGTTGGTGTTGCATTCTAATTCTTATGGTAGGGCTTTTTCTCATAGGGAATTCACTCTCTGGCTTTCAGAAAAGAAGAATTGATGTCTAGTTTTTTCGACTAGGGACTAAAAATTAGGAGGTCCCATGCGCAGGCTGTGCATGTTAAAAATGCCTTGACAATTTTATACCCAAAAAAGAGTAGGCCCAGTGGCTGCTGCTGGGGCAAAATTGATTGGAAAATTCTACCTAGTAGTTCAGTCTTACAGCCAAAAAAAAAGGTGCAATATAGCACCTTAATACAAATAAACATACCTTTTCAGCACAATGGCATATTATTATGCATAATTTTGCTGTCATTTCTTTCTGGTCTACAGGACTTTTACTGCATCAATGGCTGACACGGGCAGCTTGCGGGAAAAGGGCAATGAATACTTCAAGGCAGGGAAGTATGAGGATGCTCTTTCCTGCTACATGCAAGCTCTGCAGATTGGTCCCATGAAGGACCTGGAGAAAGCTGTGGTCTACAAAAACAAGGCTGCCTGCTTCCTCAAACTGGGCAAAAACCATGAAGCTGTGGAAGATTCTACTCAATGTAAGAGTGATAACAGATAGCATATTTCCTTGGAAAGCAGCACCAAAGCTGCAATGAAAGTTGCAGCTTTCTCTGTGTAAAGTTTGATTCTGCTAAGTAGTTTGTTTAGACCATATAGGATGTGGTCCTTCTTATTGGTTCTTAATAAAGGAGGAGAGGTTTTTATAATATGAAATTTTGCATACACGTATATTATGGGTATTAACACCCTGGACAAGCTCACATGCTAGAGAGGATGGTATAATCCGCTAATAGAATGTTTGGTCTCTTAGGTACAACTGAAAAGAAAACACAAAGTTATTTCATTGATGTCAAATATCAGCATCATGACTGTTTATGTGCTAACTTTTCTGAAAAAGCAGATTATAATTTTGTGTGCACTGTTTGTGTATCAGTGACATGTGATATGACCTATGCCTAAGCCTTGCATGGAACAAGCATAAATAAGCAACGAAATTTGTTTAAAAGTGTTTTCTGGTACTATGCAGGGGTGGGAAAAGTTAGGCTGTGTAATTATAGTTAGCATTCAGATAGTAGTAACTTCAGTGACAGTGCAGCCTACTCTGCGTAATTGCAAAACTTTGCAAAATTTGCAGTTAAGCAAAAAGGGGATTTAGCAGTGCTGCTTTTTTCAGCCATTTTTTTTTAAGGGGGGTGGGGCATAACCCTATTCCCGTTAAAATTTTTGCACCAGCTTAGCAATAACATATGAAAAATATTACATTTGCAAGCACCAAACACTCAGGAAATGTCATTAAAATTTCTTTCATTACTTGATGACACCCTGGGGGAGGGACCCCATACCACTTGTGATAGGGCTATTGGTATCTGCTCACTGTCTCGATTTTGTCACATCCTTTTAATGATCTATAAATTTGTTTGTCAGCTTTAATCCTTCCAACACTGAATACTGTATTTTACAGTCACTGACTATCAAGAATAATTTTGCTGTGATCTAGTGATTTTTATTATAGGAATAAACTCCATTTCCTGAAAAATTTTCTCACTAAGAGGAGTTGAAAATATTGAAAATATATGCCATCTTACATTAGTTTTGTCCTGTCCTTTTTGCAGCTCTGGAGCTTGCACCCAATGACCCCAAAGCACTCTTTAGAAGATGCCAAGCCTATGAAAATCTGGGTAAAATTGAAGAAGCTTACAAGGATGTAACCCAGCTGATGAAAGTAGATCCTCAGAACAAGGCAGCTCGTCCAGTATTTGACAGACTGAACAAAGTCATTCAGGAGAAGGTGAGAACATGGGCTTGCTAAAGTGCAGCTGAAGCAAAGGTAGTAGTAATCAGTTGCTAATAATACCTTATATTCTGTAGACGTGATACAAAATTACTTTGTATTTCATACTGGTGAATAGGAATACAAACGTACTGGTGTTTTCATTCTGATCATTTAGCAATTAGACTGACATGGTCATTGCTTAGAGTTCTGTGGGCTGCTACTGGTTTCTGGCCAGGGTTAGAAAGATAGGGTTATTGCCAACTTAGGTCAGGGGTCCTCGGGATGACAACAGTAGGATTACTGGAGTTAAATTAGAAGGCGAGAGATGGTAGGCTTACTGGTGTCACAGACTGGGAGGTTGGGATAGCAGGTTACTGGAGCCTTATGTGTGAGGTCCTGGGGACCAGCATGGTAATGTCTGAGAGGTCGAAGATCAGAGGGGTGGTAGAATTACTGAAGTCCCCTTCAGGATATGGAGACGAATTTTTGAGACTAGGAATCTCGAGGGTCAGAATTGTTACAGATCAGAGGTCTTTGTAGGATTTGAAAGTCTTTTTTGCTTTCTCTCTCACTTTTCTGTAGCAACTATGAAGCCTTCTAAAGAAAATTCCTTTAACAATGAGCTCTTCTTTATGCATTTAAAGGTAAATCTCTGTCATTTGGTGTGATATATAGTAGTCAGTTTCCTCAAAGTAGTGAGGGTAGATAAGATGAGGTAACGAAGAAGAGTTTGTGGATAAGTCTTAAAAAATATAGTCAGTGGGCATAATACTTCAGGGAAGTACCTTACAGAATGCTAGCTTATATTTATTCAATCTCATATATGTTGCACAGCTAAAACCTAAGCATTTGTCTCGTTTTTTTTGTTTTAAAGGTCAAACAGCAGAATAGTACCTCCAGCAAGGTGGCCCAGATGTTCAACATCACTTTTGACCCTTCTAGTGACCGTCAGAAGAGGTTACAGGTAAGTACCACCAAGGGATTTAACTCTTTCTATACCACATGCCATATGGGGTAATGACCACTATAATACTTGGTCTATAGGAAAAAAATGTACACTAGGCCACTTCAAGAGTGAATGCAAGGCCCAAAGATGACAAAAGGGTATGATGTTATGTATCATTTTGAAGGCAAAAGTCATGAGCACACGAATATAAAAGCCATACGAATACAAAACAGTTTGTAAGGCCACTTACAAACAACGATACANTGTCTCGATTTTGTCACATCCTTTTAATGATCTATAAATTTGTTTGTCAGCTTTAATCCTTCCAACACTGAATACTGTATTTTACAGTCACTGACTATCAAGAATAATTTTGCTGTGATCTAGTGATTTTTATTATAGGAATAAACTCCATTTCCTGAAAAATTTTCTCACTAAGAGGAGTTGAAAATATTGAAAATATATGCCATCTTACATTAGTTTTGTCCTGTCCTTTTTGCAGCTCTGGAGCTTGCACCCAATGACCCCAAAGCACTCTTTAGAAGATGCCAAGCCTATGAAAATCTGGGTAAAATTGAAGAAGCTTACAAGGATGTAACCCAGCTGATGAAAGTAGATCCTCAGAACAAGGCAGCTCGTCCAGTATTTGACAGACTGAACAAAGTCATTCAGGAGAAGGTGAGAACATAGCCGTGCTAAAGTGCAGTTGGGGCAAAGGTAGTTGTAATCAAGTGCTAATAACACCTTCTATTCTGTTGATGTGATGTGTTGACGTTACTTTGTATTTCATACTGGTGAATAAGAATTCAAGCCTACTGATGTTTTCATTCTGATCATTAGGCAAATGGACTGACATGGTTATTGCTTAGGGTTCTCTGGGCTGCTGCTGGTTTCTGGTCAGAGTTAGAAAGATAGGGACTGGGTTATTGCCAGCTTAAGCCCGGTGTCCTCTGGATGACTACAGTAGGATTACTGGAATTAGATTAGAAGGTGAGAATGGTAGGCTTACTGGTGTCGCGGATTAGGAGGGTGGGATAGTAAGGTTACTGGAGCCTTATGTGTGAGGTCCTCCGGGACCAGCATGATAATGTCTGAGATGTCAAAGATAAGAGGTGTGGTAGAATCACTGAAGTCCCCTTCAGGATATGGAGATGAATTTTGAGGCTAGGAATCTCGAGGGTCAGAATTGTCAGAGATCAGAGGTCTCTGTAGGATTTGAAAGTCTTTTTTGCTTTCTCTCTTGCTTTTCTTTAGCAACTATGAAGCCTTCTAAAGAAAATTCCCTTAACAATAAGCTGTTTCTTATGCATTTACAGGTAAATCTCTGTCATTTGGTGTGATATAGGCAGTACCTTACAAAATGCTAGCTTTTATTTATTTCAATCACATATATGTTGCACAGCTGAAACCTAAGCATTTGTCTGGGTTTTGTTTTTTTTCAAAGGTCAAACAGCAGAACAGTACCTCCAGCAAGGTGGCCCAGATGTTCAACATCACTTTTGACCCTTCTAGTGACCGTCAGAAAAGGTTACAGGTAAGTACCACGAAAGGATTTAGGGTCGAGCATCATATCTTTATACAGCAGATAGTAATTGCCTCTATGGAAAAATAAAACAGTTGAAGTGTACCTGCAGATTCCATTATCTTGCATTGGCTACATAAAATGTCACCAACTCAATGGTGTGGAAATGTAATAATAACAATAATAATAATAATCTAATGACTCACATCTCCCATTCTGCAGGGCTTGAACAACTTGATAGTCCTGGCAAGAGAAGAAGCAGGGGCAGCCATGATCTTGAAGGAGGGAGGACTGGCCAAGCTCAAGTCCTTGTTGTCAGAACGAGACCAAGAAATCCTGCAGGGAGCTGTACGTGTACTGGGGACACTGGCCAAAGGCAGTAAACTCCGTGTGAGTAGTTATTTATTTATTAGTTACTAGTGAGTAGTTATTTATTTTTAAAAAAGATCGGGATGTCTTGTCTGTGTCTTTTTAAAAAATATGGTTAAACAGCAGCATTCATGTATATTTGGCAGCAGTATATGTTAGAACCAAATGTTACAGAATCCATTTCTTTTGGCCCAGGTTTCTCAAAGATAAAATATGTGCTTTGAGAGATTATGCATAGACTTCTGTGTTCAGTTGTGGTATAAGAGATCATGTGTTGATTTTTCTGTTGAGTAGTGCTGTGAGAGATCATGTGTTGACTTTTGTGTTCAAATGTGCAATAAGAGAGCATGCGTTGACTTTCATGTTCAGTTGTGCTGTGAGTGATCAATCAGGCATTGACTTACGTGATCAGTTGCTCTGTAAGAGATCATGCATGGACTTTTATGTTAGTTGTGCTATGAGAGATCATATATTTACTTTTGTGTTCAAGTGTGCTATAAGAGATCATGCATTGACATAAGTGTTCTGTTGTGTTATGGCAGACTATATGTTGACCTTTTCGTCCAGTTTCACTATGAGAGATTGTATGTTGATCTATTTGTTTGAGTTGTGATGTGATATATCATGTGTTGACATGTCTTTGATTCCACTGTGACTGACCAAGTGTTGACTTCTCGCTCCAGTGTACTGCTATCTTACAAGAAATTGGAGTAGGGACATTACTCCGTCTAATGTCAAATGCAGAGACAGAGGACATGGCCTCCTCTGTGGCGCTGGTTGTGCAGAACCTGATGACCTACTACACAGGGCTGGACGAATACCATGCCAGACTGAAGAAACATGAAGAGAACAAAAAGAAGGGAGAGAGGAATCCTTACCCCCAGCTCAAGTTAGGTGAGATAATTGGTTTACACTGCTGTCTTCTCAACTGGTTTACACTGTTATCATGTTACTAGAAATACTGTGGAATCTTGATATTAAATTTACAGTTAACAAGTGTTCCTCTTTATTAAGCATAAATTTCAAATGCACAGATGCAATATTATTATTCCTTAAATTCATTATTGAGACGGACCTTGATGTTAAGGACACCAAGCTTGCATGAGACATGTTTGAAGTGACATCACTGTTTGAAGTGGCCTAACTCCAACTGTATGGTCTTTCACAGATGATGTGTCTAAAGCATTTCTGGAGGAAGTGTTTAAGGCGCTGGTGAAGATGCTGATCAATGGTAAAGTCACAGCGTATGGTCGAGAATCAGCCATGGAACTGATCACAAAAAATGTCACATCAAAAGAGGGAGCAGACTGGACAAAACCGTTTCTGGAAACAGAGGGTACGAGCTTAAATTACTGTTTTTGTTTATTTGAATGACAGAAGTTTCCAACTGATGTTAAGAGGAGGCACCAATTTTTCCCAGAACTTGTAATGCAGACAATATGGTGCACAACTTATCACTATAAGCGCATTAGAATTCCTTTGGAAACTTGCATACCAAAGTGCTGAATGGTATAATTTCCTTCTTTAAGGATGGCAGTCTTAAGACAACTGTCATTTACAATGGCACCAGTGGTTTAACACCAGATTTCACCCATGTCTCTTCGATATCTTCATGCATGATCCTGTATGGATTTTTCTGGATTTTCTGCCCAGACACAAAGTTTCAACAGTTTACGTGAAAGTATCTTGTTAGTTCCTCATAATTCTGTATCACAACTAAAAAATCCAGCTGAGAGTTTGGTATCATGATTGATGAGTATGCTGACAGTATGTTGATTATGGCATCACAATCACATATATTTTTCTGTCTCCAGTTGCTACTTTTTTCATTCTTTTATTGGCTTGTGATTATAATAATAATAGTAAAAATGTGGTTTGCAAGTCTCGTGTCCAGGCTAATACTGGATCACACACAACCACATTATTATATCCCAGAAAGCCTGATCATTGTAGGACTTTCTCAACTGCCTGGGGAACTAGCAGTGTGCTGTCATTCACAAGCCCTGATCATTATCATTCTAGCAGTACTTGTTACTGATTATGGCCAGGTACCCATATTACAAATAGGTGGATTGAGGAATGTGTGAATAAAATGTTTCCCAAGGTATTCATAACTGGGTCATGATAAAAAAATCTATCCGACGATCTTAAGATCTTGAATCCAATGCCACAGCCGTTCGGCCACATTAATTATGATGAAGACAAAGGGGTGCTAGTTTGTACCTTGATTTCATCACATTTTGAGCTAACTTTCAGTAGACAGGGCCTTGAGAATAACATCTACCATTCACATGAGATTCATGCACCTTCATTTTCTGGGTTTTTTTCAGGAGTTGAGAACCTTCTGACCATCGCAGGAGCTCAGAAAGAGTTCAAAACTCTCCCCATTACCCCTAACAGCAGCATGCATGCATCTGTGGCATTATCCAGAATCTATGATGACCTAATCAATGACAAGCTTCGAAACCAGTTCAAGGCTAAATGTGAGGAACATTTCAGGTGAGAGATGAAGGGTTTCACTAGGGTGATCATTCCATCTTAATACTGGTAAACCTCAAAATACTATTCACAAAATGGCCCTTTTTAACAAAAAACATGCAAAAATGTTAATTTTCAGTAGGCTTTGCCCTCTGGCCTTGGCAAGGAGCTTGGGTTATCCTGGACCTCTGGTTTGGTTTCCAGTAAATTCAGATTTTAAAAGTTCCATCCATGCAGCAGTAATGAATGAGCTCTGCTGAATCCTGATAATAAAAAACTATGAATGGCAAGGATATTTCTTGAGGTGACTCCAAATGAAGACTGGGTTGTTAAATATGCAGTTATTCACCAGTCAACAGCTATAATGCATATAATATAGTAAACATAAGATCCACAGAACAGTACTGTTAGGTGGGATCACAAAGTACACTAGAACCCAATAATCATGGTCACAGTCATAACAGTATCGACAGAATTCTAAATCCCTTTTCTCCCTTCCTGTTTGTTATTGTTAAAAGAGCATGTTATAGTGGGCTGGAAGCCCAGTGAAAACCTGGCTTTTATGGCATAGCTGCCTCACCCATAGTACCTTTTTACATGACTGATGTGGTTTGATAGCTAATGTTTATATGAAACCAAGCTGAAATAGTCTTTTATTTGTTTGTGGACTTGCAAGCTTTAACCATAACAATCAAACCAGTGCATATCAAGTTTATCTATCCCCAGATTCTTCAGCATAGAAAAGAAGGCCAGCATAATCTAACTGTATTAGAAATTTAGCATGTGAAAAGCTGTCTGAATGAAAATTTTGTTGTACTTGTATTTAAGGCAACATAGTTATGCATACCAAATATTGTCCATTTTTTTTTCCCTTATAAACAACACGCATTTGTGCCTGTCATATCCTATTGTGAGCTTACTTTACCACTACTTTATATAACCATAATGACCCTGCCATTTTAAATTTGCCTTTGACTTGTCTTTCAGAGATCTGTTCTCTGATGGTATCTTAGAGTCAAAGATTGAAGCAGTGGCAGCACTGGGGACTTTGTTACAGGTGAGTCTGGCTTTCTTAGAATTTGGAGGCAGAGAGAGGAGAGGGGTGGGAATGTAATATTGACATTGTCATAGCATATTTTTTACCACAGTAACTCTCAAAGTTTATTGCAAGAAAGGAGATGCATGGGTCATCATGTGATTGCACACTTATGAATGCAATGATTTTCTGCTAGGCTTTAAGGCCTTTCTGAGGAAAGACTGGAAAGGAGAGGCATGATGAGACACTTCACTATTTTATGTTTGATAGCTTGGTTCAGTTGAGGGAGCGCAGTTTTTCCCACATTTCACAAATAAAACATTTTGAATTGCATAAAAACTCTGCGGACTGCTAGTTTACAATCGCTCCAAATGTCATGGTAAGGAAAACCGATATAAAAACATCAAGAATTTGAAAGTAAATCCATCTGAGTGAAAGCAGTGTATACAGCTTTCTTTAGGCATGGTTTGCCTTCTGATGATGGAGTTGGATGGTATAGCTTTTAGTTAATTGCAGAATATATTCTCTCAAGCTTTGCCTCAGGAAAAGCTATATTATTAATTTCTTAAGCAAGATGGATGAAATGATGAACATTTTCCAAAATTCATTATGTTCACTCTGCATATTTGTGTAATGAAGGGAAAGATTGTAAGGATAATGGCTTATCACACATAAATTTTTATTTACTTTAAAACTACAAAACTCTTGAAGGAACCCAGATTTTCAGTTGAGTTTTGTTTTGAATTACTTAATACAAAAATTTCTGGATACACAGCCAACTCAATTTTCCATGAAAGTGCACTTACTGAGTTTTAGCAGCACACACTTCACTTGTCTTTTTCTTTCATGCTGGTAATTCAGAAATCAGAGATTTTGCTGATTGTGTTATTGTGGTGTTGCAGGGACCATATGAAGTAGGAGGCATGTTGCTGGGCCTTGAGGGTGTGGTACAACTTATGTTTACCCTGGCAGAGAGTGAAAACACGCAGTATCAGGTAGGTGGCGTGCTCATTTTGTATCTGGCAGCCAGTCGGAATGAAACCAAATCACTGATTGTATATATACTACCGTGCACTCACTACCGTTCAGTGCGGCAATAGTATATATACACATCACTCAACCAACCTCTACCTGCAGCGATTATATTTATGCGTCCGTGTATCCTGGCAATGGGTGCTAACCGTCAGGCAGTATGCACTGATCAGTTATAACATCAGTAAAACTAGGTCACACAGCCAGCGAGCTGCATAGTGCGTGGTAAGCTAGCGCTACTGGTGTTAAGTTATTGGTATGATATGACAGTTTAATGTCTGAAGTGTCATTAGATCAAAAAGGTTGTAATCTACATTGTTCTGGCACGTGATACAAATGTTTGAAGTGGCAGGGGGTCACCCCAAAGTAGTGGACAAAATTCAGAATAAAATCATTAGTGAAGAATAGTACCATAACTGTCAACTGATTTCCTCTTAAAAATTAATCATCCAGCCATAAAATAAGTATTTTCGTGCGCAGAAATTATAGTATTCTCAATTTCTACGATAATAAACATTTGATACCAGATGGCCCCAATCAGTTTGAAAATGTTTCTGAAGGATGCTGCAGTTATGGGAGAAGTGCAGTTTAGTAGAGTTGGCTCCAGTACTGATTAAATTAGGTATTATGTGAAAGATGTTATCCATTTGCATCTTCCACTTGATCATAATCACATAAGTTATGCCCTTTCTTTGTTGTCCCCAGAAAGTTGCAGTAGAAGCTATTGTCAGCTCTGCCTCCAAGAAAGAGAAGTGTTCAGGTATACTTAAGGATGCTGTTCCCATCCTCAAGAAGCTGTACCAGTCTGGTGATGACCACATCAAAGTCAGGGCACTTGTGGTAGGTGGCGCTAAGGAAGCAAGGTGTGAAGGATAGTGGGAGTGCAGTCAAACCTGTGGCTATATGCATAATCCTTACATTAGTTAACACACTGCAGTAACCACAAGAAACTCCCAAAACATTAATAGTGTTTGCTGTAGTTAACGCAATTTGTTAATCAACGCAATGATTGTGCGTACGGCCACTGGTCTGATGACCACTTGTACATCATGACCACCAGCCAAGGCAACAGGATTCCAGGGATGACTGATCATATTTCTAATATATCAAACCTCCATATCGCATTCACCTGTCTAACACAACCGTGACCACCTTTTCGCATGTCCCAAACATTCTAAAAGATTAGAGAAAATACTGTGCAAGACAACAGCCAACCAGTTAGCTTATAATCTCATAATCTTATAATCTCTCAAATGTATCACAGATGACCTCAGGTTTCTGCCTTTTGTTACCTCTTTTTACCGTTTGTCATTTTAAGGCTTCTTCTTTTTGCAAAAAGGGTATTTTAACTTGAAAACTGGAGGTGTTACATTAAATACATCTGGGCACAAAAAAAAAAAATTGATCTTCGAAAGAGGAGCATGGGTTTAAGGTGATTGCTTTTATAAGGAACAAGTGATGATTGTCATAGACAGGTTTAATTTATAGGTTTAAAACATTATATCGGATCATCTCGCTTCTCAGAATGATGGACAAGATAATATCAAGAGTTTTGCTTTTTTCTACCATCTTCTATTTTGTTACATATCTAACCAGTAGATGACCTTGCAGTCATTGTTCAGGGGTTAAATTTACACACTTAGGGAAAAGACTCTTATTAATGGAGTGAATGCTTGACTTGCAGTTCTTTTGCACTTCACCTTCTCTCATTTTTTTTTCTTTTGCTCAGAACTGGTTTACAATATCTGATTAATGTGCTTGGCAACTTGTCATTCCCTTCTTTTAATTCTCACATTATGTTGTACTTGTGGAAGCAGCATGCTAAAACCAGTGTCTGCACCTAAGCTGTTGGAGGTCTTCCAGAATATGTATTTCAAAGATGGAGTCAAATTTAATGCTTTAATTGAAAATAAGGCGTTTTCTTTCTAGATTAGCAAAAACATTTTTCAAACTATGAATTATGAATGCAGAAATTGCTCAAGCTTGCAAACATGAATTGGATACTTGATTGTATATGAGATGTGAGGAAAGATACAATGAAATGCTACCATCTGGTTGAGCCTGACGAGATCTATTTTTTTATCACATGCATTAGTTCTCGTAAAGCCATCATTATTGGCACATGCTTATGATTGAAATGACTGTACTTTTAAATTTGCTTCAATTCGTGAAATGCAATTTTTTCATCAAAAAAGAAGATGTAGTTACCATTTCTCTCATTCTGTTTTTAGGGCTTATGTAAATTGGGCAGCTTCATGGGCACTGATGCCAGCGTTCAACCAATGGCAGAGGGCTCCACACAAAAACTGGCAAAGATATGCAGGAAGTATGTTTATTATCTGGTATTACTGTAGAAGTTGGTAGTTGCAAACAGGCACAAAGTCTCCATTCAGATTGGGATAATTTTGAGGACAAACATTTCATAATTGTGTAATGATATTTTGTCTTGGCATATTTAGCTCTTCGTGTGAGAGCCAGCTTCAGTTGCTCTAATTACTGTGTACACATGATGTGAAGGTTGGCTTTACTTGCCAGTCTGTATCCAGCCCAGAGAGGGAATAAAAAAACAGACTGGATCACCTGGTATCAGAGTGCTTAGACGGCAAGTTACTCAGGAAGGCTATAAAGAGCATAATGCACTGATGCCCTCCGGCTTTCCTGCTGTGCTTAGGGTATAGCATTATGAGAATTAATGTAAAGATTCACGAGCTCATGCAAAAACTTGATTTTAATTTAGCAGTCTGAGCTGAGGTCTGCTGCAGCTGAAGAAGTATTTCACTGTCTTTTTTGTATTGTTTCCCAAATGTTTGGTCTCCGGCTTAGGGTTTTGTCTTTTTTTTTTTTGGCTTGGGCTAACAGAGACACGTCTTAATATCGAGACTTCAAGTTTCATGTTCATAGCTTTGCAGTTTGGTATGGTGATGGACTCAGGGCTCTGGATTCAGTTCATCTACCTGTTGTAAATGACTTGGGATAGCACATTATGAATATTTTTCACTAGTCATTGATCTACTAAATAATAACCTGGCTTAAAAGCAAAGAATTGTCTGAATGCAAGTGATCAGGCTCTGTATAAAGATAGTGATGCTATAGTCTCCTTAGGGAGGCAAGAAAGTTACTGTGCATTCTAGCATGCTAGAGTAGTGATAGTGCAATACCTGGATTTCAGACTTATAAACCTCCATGTATCAGACACATTAAATGCACATATTCACAAAGACATTTTATTTTTTCAAGTTTATTTCCAGTTACCTCCCTCTCCCATAATTCGTCATTACTTCGTCTTGAGATACAAATATTCAAAATTCATAAGTACATACGTGCATAATTTGTCTTAAGTTAAATTTATGTGTGAAATCGGATGGTGAAGAAGGAACAGTGTTCTGAGATGATACAGTTTTCCTAAGACCTGCTCCCGCAGTAGGAGAAAGAGCGCTATTTATCACTTTGATGTTCAACTTTGCATGCAAAAAATACTGAATTTGAGAAGGGCGATGCATATCACAGTAATGCTCTGTAATCTACTAAAGAAGGGTAGTAGGTTCCCTTAACCAATATCAAGCAAAGTAAGTCTACAACTCTGGACCATTTTGAACACAATAATATATTAAAGCAGTAGCTTTGTACAATTTCTTAGTTTCATGAATGCATCAGTTCATTTCCTTTGTTCAATCAAGGTATCTTATCAATACGGCTAAGGATTTGGACCTGCGCAAGTGGGCAACAGAAGGTCTGGCATACCTCACGTTGGATGCTGAGATCAAGGAGGAGCTGGTGGATGACAGTGCAGCTCTCAAGTCAATCTTTGATCTGGCCAAGGTGAGACAGCCTGTATTGATAGTTTACTAGAGACATTGTGACATGCTGTTGGAGAGTTGTACTCACAGTCTGAAGGCCGTCAAGTCTAGGGTTTTGGGTTTGACTCTTTAAGTCGCACAGTTTGCACTGTAATGTTCTTGAAATAGATGCTTCACTCTTGTTCCTTATTTTAGTTGGATGTAATTGAGTAGTTGGCTCTAGAGCGGGGAGGGGCAGGGTGCTGCACAATGACCATGACTTTGTTGTGGATTTCATTTGTAACAATGTTTGTGTATGTACTCTTGTTATGTTAATGTGTCATATGAATGACATGTATAATATTGTAATACAATTTCCTTGCAATGTAGATAAGAGTCTTATTTTACTATTTTCCTATTTTCCCTAGGGATGTAAAAAAGTATAATGTTAGAGGTGCAGTGTTCTGTAAGATGAATTCTGAGATGACTTGCTTGTTCATTACTTAAACACAAGGTTAAGTTAAAAGCATGTAATTTTCTAAAAAATAAACTTCATGCAAAGTAATAAAGTATGTAGTTCTTCATAGACTGACACAAAGCAAAATAGAGTCTGCCTCTGTCTTGTTCCAGGAAGCAGATCGTAACATAACGTACGCCTCTGTGACAGTCCTAGTCAACTGTACCAACAGTTATGATAAACAAGACATCATGCCAGAACTGAAAGAGCTGGCCAAGTTTTCTAAACAACACATACCAGAGGAGCATGTCAAGGTGGGTTACACATACAATTTTCGATTTAGAGAAGAAGACTGTATATGCCTCTGCTGTCATTATGAGACAAATGAAGTCAGAGTTGTTGAAATGAAATGTTTTGAGGTGACCAACACTGCATGTGCAAATGAAGATAATATGATAAGACTAGGCCAGCAAACTATGTCATACCTCTGAGAATCACTTCTGTTGGCAGGAGATTTGAACTCTGACACATTTGTACAGTCAGTTTCTGTGTAATGACAGTATGAGGTGGAAAGGCAGAGTTAAGGGGCTCGGTTGGTTGGTCCATCTCATCAAACTTTCTCAGGGTGTCACTTGCGAATTCTCTATCTTGTATTTCCCATGTAAAGTAGAGATAAAATTCAGTAATAAGAGTAACCCTTTTGGAAATGTGGGGGAGCATTAATATCCTTCTAGCCACACAGGTAAGTAGCTGAGAAAAGAATTTCTGTACTGTTATGCCATCTTCAGAAAGCTACATTCGACTTGTCAGATTGGTCCATTCAAAGCAGTTTATTGCAGTATCATATAGAAAGTTAGTTTCAAGACCTTTTGCAAAGGGAAAAGGTAATAGAGAGGCCTTTCACGGATGTACTCACAGAGTTTGCCTTTTTTTTTTGATAAGGAGAAAATTTGTTAATGTACTTGTAGGATACTGAGTGGAGAAGACACAGGGGTTCCCATATATTACTTGGATTGGGGGGGTTGGGTTGCCTGAGAAAGGTTAAAGCTTCAGTTATGGCAATGAGAGGAAGGAATCATCCAAGTCTTTCTTTTCTTTCCTCCTGTTAAATTCTTCCTCCTGTTAAATGTCGACTTGAACCATATAGGTTGTAAAATTAAACTCTAGGTTGAGCAAATACGACAGAGGGACAAGAGTCCTGAGAGATAATGAGACTGACGAAGATACAAACACAGAGATTGGTGGGCTGTAATAAGTAATGAGTGGCTTGAACTTACAATTTTATCAAATATTTTCTGTGCCCTGTTTTTTTTCAGGATTATAGATGATTCATGACTACTTCAAAAAACGTTACCACCCTAGACCTAGAACTAATTTTTTTTTTTTTTTAAAATACTTAAATACCTAAATTGTCGCATATGTTATGTATGCCCTGTAGGACTCTCCAGAGTTCTTATCTAGGAGACTTCAGAAGCTGGCCAAGGCTGGAATAATCAATGCGCTGGTGGCTCTCTCAGACACCGACAGTAAAAACAGCCGTGAGTTGCTTTGTCGGTAAGTGGCAACAGATTATCTCTCAGGATGTGCTAGATCAAGTGTTTTTGTTGGTCATTAGTGTTGTGATGTATGGTTGCCAGAGGGCCATAAGGCTCCTGAAAATTCATTGTTGGATAAGATAAGATAAGATAAGATAAGATAAGATACACATCATTGATTCTTCACAGGAAAGTTAGGTCAGACAAATACTCCACACCCATAGAAAGTGCTTTGAAGCCTTGAAAGACCTTAATATTGACAAACTGGTTATCAGGTCCTGGTAAAATTTATTAGAAATGTGTGGTGACCGACAACGTCCCATTCATCATCGAGAATTCATCACTCTTATTCACAAGTATTGTGTGTCCATCTTATTTAATTTTGAGACTCTCTCAGTGTGTGCATGGGTTAGGGGTTCGAGTAGGTTAAAGTAAGAAGCAAGGCTAGAGAGGAGGAGAGTCCCTAGATACTGACCAAGGATTCCCCTAAGACTGCTTTCTTTTCCTCAACTCTTCCTCTAGCACCAACCTCCATAATACACACTTTGGGAGACCCCAGGATTATACTGAATGGACATTGAACACTTGTAAACTGGTTGATCAATTAGTAACAAGCAGTTTCTACAGTATTAGTTTAGAAGTGAATTTTTTTTCCCTCTTTCTCCCACTCTCTATCTCTTTGTTTTTTTCTCTTTTTTGGGTCCTAACATTTTATTGAAAAATTTATATTAAGTCCAGGATTTATTTTTATCTAAATTTCTGCATGAACTCTGTGCTGGTGCATGAGTGCCAGTCATTTTGAACCATTGATATGTGGTTCACCTATAAGTGTTATACTTCATGACACAATCTTGCCTGGGCGAGAAATTGGTATGAATTCACCTGTTGCAATCAGCCAGCCAGAACAAACAATCCTTTATTTGCTGTGGCCAGAGAGTGAGATATGAAAGCATGAATGAGTAATATAGATTGGTAAGCAAGCCTGGTGATTGGAAAACACTGCTGAGAAAATGATAATGCAGTTTTATAAGTCTCATATCTAGGCTAATGCTCACTCACTTATGCTACTTCACATTATTATTACCCCAGCAAGCCTGATCATTCTAAGACTTTCTTATCTCCCTGGGAAGCATAGAGTGCCATTGATTTTACAGGTGCTGATCACTATTATTCTGACAGTATCTTCCTC
The DNA here is from genome assembly GCA_033807755.1 of Ellobium chinense. Taxonomy (NCBI): domain Eukaryota; kingdom Metazoa; phylum Mollusca; class Gastropoda; order Ellobiida; family Ellobiidae; genus Ellobium; species Ellobium chinense. The sequence goes on along the minus strand of JAWQUT010000045.1, from coordinate 1,955,097 downwards.
TGCCTATAGCCAGGTACCCAATTTGCAAACTGCTAGACTGAGGAAAGTGTCAGTGAAATGGTCCCCCAAGGCATATTTGACTCAAGCATCGTTTGAAATCAAAATCTCAATCTTTAAATCCGGAGTCCAGCATCATAGCTATTCAGCCATGCCCTTCCACAAGTAAATAAAAAATGGTTATCAGCTGGCCTAGTCTGGCAACATGCAAGGCTTTATTTGAAGCTTGTTTGAAGGGTCAGTTTCTTTGTATGTTTTGTTAGGGTGTCACCATAAAGTTTTTACTGTGCTATCTTTTATTCCCAGTGTGTACATGTCCTTGTCAACAGAGGAGAGTCTGAGAGGCCTCATCATACAGCAAGGAGGCATCAAGGTAAAGAGTGATGAGTGGTGGGGGTGATGATGGTATTGGTGAATCTTGTGTAGACAAGTGGAAAGGTAGGGGGTGCAGATGGAGCAAGATGACCTCTCCATGTACCTGAGAACTCTAGGTTGATTCACTAAAAGATCTCATCTGCCTACAGGTGATGATGATAATAACAATGATGGTAAAGGGGGTGGTAGGTGAGAGAGGAGGGTAAGGAGGGGTTTTGTTTGGTTATTCATTATTGTTTATCAGAAATTTCAGCAGGTGATTTCAAAATTTTCAGAAATTAAGATCAGCATAAGGATCTTCATTCAATTTGAAATGTCACTTTTGTTCTCTCTTTCAGTCTCTTTTGAATCTCCTGAACAACAACACAGACAATGGAGCCATCCTTGCAGCTCATGCCCTGGCCAAGATTGCTGTCACATCTGATCCACATTTTGCATTTCCTGGACAACGGGTGAGTTTTACTTCAATTTACACAAAGTTGACTTTTGATACTGAGACTCATCAAAGTAAACTCAATACTTAGCTTAAAAAATCAAATCAGACTGACCTGCACTCTGCTAATCAGTTATGTCTAAAAAATAAATTCTTCTGACTGAACCATTTTAACTCTAGTGGGATGAGTAAGGCGTCTCAGATCCAGCCTCCTATTAGCTGCAGGACCATTGTTACAGATAATGACCGTTTCACATGTTGTGTGCCAGCCAGTCAGCTGACACCAAACTTCAAAATTCAGCACCGACTCACACAGTTGGGACTGGCATGTAAATTTATTCCACTCTCACACCCGGAGTAGTGTAGTAAAGGTGAGAACTGGTTCCACAACAGCCCCACAAGGGTTAAAAGTAATAGTGACCAGAAATTGCACAACAGATTATAATGAAAGGTTAAGAATCAAATAAGTGATCATATAATCGCATAACTGGTGATAATCAGTAATGTAATATGGTCTTGTTTACATGTTTGTCTTAATTCCAGAGGTCAGAATTGATTAGTCTTGGGTTTTCCCCCATGAATTGATGTACCTTTTTTTTTTTGTGTGTGTGTGTATCTAGGTGTATGAGGTTGTTCGACCCTTGATAAGCCTTCTGCATGCTGACAGGTCAGGTCTTCAGAACTTTGAAGCTTTGATGAGCCTGACCAACTTGGCTTCAGTGAGTGAGTCTGTCAGGTGAGTGGGTGGCTTGACCTAGCAGTAGATCAGTGGTCCACTACCCTTCCATTATAAATTACTATACACTTCTGTGGTCTGTACTGTCCTTTCCCTAAGTCATACACTATATTTTTCTATTGTTGATGGTGATCTTTTGGACACATTATCTCATCATAAGGCGAGAAAAATTAGCAGATGATTGATACATATGCAGACGCAAACTGTCTGGACCAGTCATCTGCTAGCCTATTTCACTTTTTAACATCAAGCAGCACAAATAATGGCAGCTTGCACAGGATGAAAATTCCTGCTTCCCTATAATGTTTTCTCAAAATCTGTCAGACGAAAGGAAAAAATGTGCACATTTTAAATTTTATGACGAAATAATGTGAACTTATTCAGCTGTGAAGCAAAAAATAACTACCCCTGTCCCCTTGAAGACAATTTGTGTCTTTCATTGTGTCTTTTCTAGAAATCGCATCGTGACAGAGAAGGGCATGCCCTCTATAGAACACTACATGTATGAGGAGCACCAGATGCTGAGGAGAGCAGCTACAGAGTGTGTGTGCAATATGGTCATGAGTGAAACGGTAGGTCAGAGGGACTTTTCTGCATTGACAAAACACTGTATAATTATAATTTGATTTCAGCATCTCCCAACAATGATAAAACACCATAAGATGCTGAAAGCATGTCTGTAAAATGGGTACCTGGCTTTAGGCAGTGAAAGATATTGTCAGAATGCTAGTGATCAGCGCCTATAAATGGCAGCGGCACTGTATGCTCCCCAGGGAGTCGAGAAAGTTCTAGAGTGATCAGGCCTATTATTATTATTATTATTATTATTAAAGCAAATTGCAGTTTTACAGTTTTTTGTCATTGCACTATAATTTTCATGAGCTGTCTCTATCTCCTTTTGTGTCATGCTTTTATAGTTTTTTTTCCTTCACTGGTTTATTCTGTTTCTTCTCCTTTCCCATCAGTATTGCTTTGGTACTTTTAATTGTAATGTGGCAAACCTGAGCAGATCAGCGAGTTATGTGATAATTTGTAAACAATCAGGCTTTAAGTTTAAGTGCCTCCCTGGCACAAAACCAAGAACGGAGGGATTGTAAGATAATTTGTTTTCATTCTGTTTGCCTCAAAATATGCTAAGCATACTTTCAGAGCTGACTCAGTCTTTCCACCGCCTTCATGCAAACTGCTCAATAATTTTTTGAGTTACTCTATTTAAATTTGAATGTAGAGTTAATTTTCAATAACTTTTTGAGTTACTCTATTTAAATTTGAAATGCTGAGTTAGCTTTATGAGACATATTTTTACTTTTATGTGTATTAACTCTTAATAGTTATTCGATACAAGCCTTTCTCGTTGATTAAGGTTCATACCAATCAGATTTGAGTTATTTTGTTTAAAAAGGAGCAAATGCACGTGACTAGAAATGTAACCTTCTTGACTGAGGTTGAAAAAACCACTAGCTTCCTCCATTTCTACAGTGTTGCCTGACTGTATATTGATGTTTGGGTTGTTGTTTTTTCCTTGGGGGGTGGGGAGATGGTTCACAAAAACATACCAGTTACTGTGCTTTCGCATGTTTCTCTTTGTTCTTCAAGATGATGTGAGGTGAGGCGAGGTGATATCACTGTGAGTTTACTAATACTGATCTGGAGCTGTAGAACTCACAATAATGGCTGGTCTTAGTTACCAGAGATTCAGTATCTCTTAATGTTAGCTGTTGGTGGACCTAAATTAGGTCATACAACAACAGACTGATTGAAGTGCCTAAACAGAAGCCATTCTCTGCCACATCAATATTCACTGTGTACTGGATCTCATCAGTGACTGGTGACTATTTGCTGTTTATCTTGTATGTGCAATCATTGTCAGTGCAGTTTTGTTATTTATATTTTGCCTTCATGTGTTCAGGTCCAAGACTTATATGAAGGAGAGAATGACCGCGTGAAGATCCTGGTGCTATTCTCTGGTGAGGATGATCTTCCCTTAATTCGGGCTGCAACGGGGGCCCTAGCGGTCTTGTCAGCCCGCCCGTCAATCTGTCGGAAGATTGTGCAGGTAAGATTTTTTTCTGTTACTTGTAACATTGGAGGAAAGAAGAAAAAGGAGACAGCTAGGGAATGTCCTACATAAGTCTGTAAATGCAGCGTGCAAACATAAGAGCATTTCATACTGAATGATATCATGACTCTTTCCCAAAACAAATAAATATATACAGTTGAGTCCGCTTAATTCCAATTCGCTGGGACCACCCCAATGAGTTGGAGAAATCAGGATTCGACTAACGATTTCCAAGGCGAGTCAACCGTATGCGAGCGAGCCAGCACCCTGGGGAGGTCACGAGGGTAATTCAACAGGGGATGTAACTAAAGATGGCATATTGGGGAAGTATTTTAAATGGGATTATTTCTTTTTCTAAGAAANTATAATATAATATAATATAATATAATATAATATAATATAATATAATATAATATAATATAATATAATATAATATAATTGTGAGTTTACTAATGTTAATCAGGAACTGTAGCACTCACAATAATGGCTACCAGAGATTCAGCAACCTCTCAATGTCAGCTGTTGGTGGACCTAATTTAGGTTTTACAACAACAGACAGAATCACCTGATTGAAGTGCCTAAGCAGAAGCCATTCTCTGCCACATCAGTATTCACTGTGTACTGGATCTCATCAGTGACTGGTGACTATTTTGGTGTTTATCTTGTATGTGCAATCATTGTCAGTACAGTTTTGTTACTTATATTTTGCCTTTATGTGTTCAGGTCCAAGACTTGTATGACGGAGAAAATGACCGTGTGAAGATCCTGGTGCTATTCTCTGGTGAGGATGATCTTCCCTTGATTCGGGCTGCAACGGGGGCCCTAGCAGTCTTGTCAGCCCGTCCGTCAATCTGTCGGAAGATTGTGCAGGTAACATTTTTTTTTCTGTTACTTGTAACATTGGAGGAAAGAAGAAAAAAGAGACAGCTAGGTGATGTCCTACATAAGTCTGTAAATGCAGCGTGCAATACATAAGAGCATTTCATATTGAATGATACCATGACTCTTTCCCAATACAAATAAAAAGTATATGTACATTCTCACTAAATCCCGCACACAAATCCAACATCTATAGAGCACACTCAACAACTAATAAATGACAGGTTATATTTATATTAATTTATGACCAATGATTAAATTGCCATAACTTGTTGTAGACAAAAAGTGACATTAAGTCTCATTTTGACAGGCTGCAAGACATTTTGTGATTAAACCCTACTTGAGTGGTTCTTCATATGCTTAATATCATCAGTACTGGTTTTTATTAGTATTTCCAGTAATGTTCACTATCCCAACACCTTTTGACACTTTTCAGGTGAACCAGTGGCTGGACATCCTGCAAGTCCACCTCATCAGCGAACTGCCTGACATCCAACATCGAGCTTGTCACATTGTCATGAACATCATGATGGCTGACAAGGATCTGGCAACTCTGGTAGTGGAGAGCCCCATGTTGGAGATTCTGGAAGCGGTCTCCAAACAAAAGGATCCCAAGGCAGAGATGGCGACCAAAGCTGCACAAAATGTGAGTTTTAATGTACCGACCTATTACCCATGTTTTCTTAAAACCTTGCATCATTTTCTTGGCAGTGCTGGAGTCCTAAGTACCAAATTCTTCTTTGTCACAAACTCAGACATGTCACAGACTCGAAATAGAGGGTTGCATTTTTGCACGTTGTCCTGCATTGAACTTTTGTTTAACCCAGAAGTCAAGCAAAGTCCATTGGCAGTATTCCACCCTGGACTGTCCCATCTAGTGCTTGATTTATTGGTAAAGAGGAAAAAGCCAATGTGGGATAGTCCCTAGACATTATCATTGTCTAGGAATTCTGTCATGTGCGTATTCTGAGAATGTTTTTATGATGATCTGTGTTATCTTCTCTGTCATTTCTCCTCTTACGCTACTCATTTGTTGGGATTCGTGCACTTTTAACTTGATGTTATTTTGATTCTTTCTTTCAGTTGATAATGTTTTGGCTGCTGTTTCTCTGACTTGTATAACATAAATTTTTCTGCTTTTTATATCAGGCCCTAGAGAAAGCTATGGAGTACGGCCTCATCAAGGAAAATCATGAGGGAAAAGCCCCCGACCAGTTCTTGGAGATACTAAGGGTACAACTACGCAAGGCTAGGGAGGAGGAGGAGAAGAAAAGGAAGGAAGAGGAAGAGGAGGAGGAAAGGAAGAGGAAAGAGGAGGAAGAAGAGAGGAAGCAGCGAGAAAAGATGATGGAGGAGAAATTGAATAAAGTTGAGGAGAAATTGAGCAAGGTTGATGAAGATGAAGAGGAGTTGGAGGAGATCGTTGTGGACCGCCGTGAAGAAGAGGAAGAGGACACAGGTCCCAAGATTAGAGAGTTGACAGAGGAGGAAGTGGCCCAACTGGAGGCACAGGAGACAGCTAAAGCTGAACAGAAGAATGCAGAGCAGGATTCTAGGACATCAGGGCAAGAACAAGACAAAGTAGTAGAGGACGGGAAGGCTGAGAGTGAGAGAAAGAAAGATGGTCAAGATGATGAGATAGATGAGGAAGAGTTAGACAGAGGAGACGTATGGAATGACGAGAAAGGGTTGCCTCAATGAGGCTAAGGCAGTAAAGGGGAGGGTTATTAAAGTGTGTGTGTGAAAGATTGTATGACACTTGGGGTCATTTCTCGGAGGATGTGAAGAATGGATTGTGAGAGGTGTTGACGAAACACATGAAATGACATTAGTGGAATCTCATTATTCATTTTGTGATATAGTTTTCACATTCTTAACCTGCTGTCAAACTGAGAAAATCCATGTACTGCATTTAAACCTTTCGAGTGTTTCGAGAGAGAAACATATATCGGCATAATTTCATAAATCAGTTTTAAGAAGAGAGCTGCAGCCCTTTGTCCCCCTTTTTTTCTGCATGTTATTGTAGTAATACAAAGATTTGTTCATGCTCTATCAGAAAGTAGCTATTTATCCTTTGTAACTTGTTTCATGTTTGAAGTTCAGGATATCCAAAAATTTGGCCTTGTTAAGCTTAAGATGCATGAGCCCTCTGGAAATTCAGGAGTTCGTGGAATTTGTTATGAAGACAAAAGACTTCTTGAAATTCAGAAATTTCTAGTGGAATGACTTGGAAAATCGGTGCTGAAAATTCTGCAAGCTTTTTCAGCAGGGTTGCAATGGTTTTATAACATTATATGCATCTTAATATGGTAAAGAGAATCCATTTTCTTGCTTGAATGCTTAGGCCTTGTTTTTAGCGAGACCCTTGGTAGAATGAGAACCAGACGTTGGACCCAACGATTTCATTGCATCTGAGGTTAACTGTATTTAAAGTATGTATGAAGGTTCACTGGTGATGAACAGATGGTGAATGTCCATTTTAATGCTTTGAAAGAATAATGGCGATATTAATGAGGTATTTGCTCAGAAATTTTACTTAATCACACAATATTGTCACAAATCAAAAAAAATTCTAGCCCCCTGCTCAAATTTATGTAGTGGAATGCATTATAACCATTAATGATTTCTCAAGTTAGGATGGGTTTTGTATTGCGGCATACAAGAGATGGTTATGATTATAACTATTAATGATTTCTCAAGTTAGGATGGGTTTTGTATCGCGGCATACTGAGATGGTTATGACTATAACTATTAATGATTTCTCAAGTTAGGATGGGTTTTGTATTGCAGCATACTAGAGATGGTTATGACCACACAGAGTATGAAATTTGGGGACTGTGCCTGTAAAAGATGCTTCTACGCTATGCAGGAACACTGGAATCATTATGCTGACTCCCAAATGGATTACTTCGAGGATGATTGAAGAATGTAATACCTAGAATAAGTCTGTGAGGTTCTGTAGGTACAGTCCAGGAATTTATGGATAGCACCTGATATATGCCAGTAATAATAATAATTATGCGGTTTATAAGTCTCATATCCAGGCTAAAATCCACTCATGCAATTTCACATTATTATTACCCCAGCAGGCTTATTCACTCTAAGACTTTCTCCACTCCCTCGGGAGCATACAGTGCCACAGCCATTTACAGGCGCTGATCATTAGCATTCTGACAATATATTCCACTGCCTATNATACTAGAGATGGTTATGATTATAACTATTAATGATTTCTCAAGTAAAGATGGGTTTTGTATTGAATCAGACTAGAGATGGTTATGACTATAACTATTAATGATTTCTCAAGTTAGGATGGGTTTTGTATTGCAGCATACTACTAATACTAGAGATGGTTATGACTATAACTATTAATGATTTCTCAAGTTAGGATGGGTTTTGTATTGTGGCATACTAGAGATGGTTATGACCAGACAGAGTATGATTATGAAATTTGGGGACTGTGCCTGTAAAAGGTGCTTTTACGCTATGCAGGAGCACTGCACTGGAATCATTATGCTGACTACCAAATGGATTACTTCGAGGATGATGGAGGAATGTAATACCTAGAATAAGTCTGTGAGGTTCTGTAGGTACAGTCCAGGAATTTATGGATAGCACCTGGTATATCTGGTATATGCCAATAATAATAATAATTATGCGGTTTATAAGTCTCCTATCCAGGCTCATGCAATTTCACATTATTATTACCCCAGCAGGCTTATTCACTCCAAGACTTTCTCCACTCCCTCAGGAGCATACAGTGCCACAGCCATTTACAGGCACTGATCATTAGCATTCTGACAATATATTCCACTGCCTATAGCCAGGTACCCATATTACAGACAGGTGGACCGAGGAAAATTTGAATGAAATGCTTTCCCAGGGCACTTACGACACGACTGTGCCAATGCCACAAAGTGTCTGTTTTGGCAAGAGTAGATGTTGACAACATTGGGATGATATTTTGCAGTGGTATTAATGTCTACAATTTGTGCAAAATTATGACCAGCTGGCTGAATGTCTTGAACTTGTTACCTTTGAGACTGATGGGAATGTTTTATACTGTGACTGGAGTGCAATATATGTAGAGTGCCTCTGAACTGATGAAATTTGAACATGTATGTAGTTAATTTTTTTTAAAAATGTCACAACTGATTTGTGAAATATTTCATTTATATCACGTGTGAGTTCTTAGTACCATACCCTTTGCATGTGGCCTTGCTCATTTGTTTCCATTTTAGTTTCTTCAGTGTGTGTGCAAAATTTAGCATCCACCGATATCATATTTTCAAACTCCATGACTGTGACTGATTAGTTGATCACTATGGATGGTTGAACACTGTGACAGGTTAGTTGAACACATACCTCTCACATATGGTGGCTCAAAATGAATGTATTTGATCTCTACGCTTGGATGCAATACCCCAGTGAATACCACCTGGACCAAAAGGTTTTGATGCCTTCAGACTGCCACTAACATCATGCATGTGTCAAAATCTCAGACTTGTAGCTTCAGTACTTGCCTGGTACAATAGTAAACTGCAAGATATTCATGTAGTTCAGCAATGCATTTTGAAATGTTGTTGGCTCTCATTCAGGCACTTTATAAAATGTCACTAATGAGAAAACCAGTGCTGTTTCCTGACATGAACCAATGTGAGACTCGTGCACTAAGCAATGTCATTGACAAAGACCAGTAAAATTATAATTTTCTTTTACTGCACGTTCTAACCATCATTACCGCTTAGTTCCAAAGAATCATTTTGCTAATTGCAGTTTTACAAAAATGAGATCTTTGTTTCATTCTTTCGTAAATTTGGATTTTGACTTAGAGTATTGCATTCAAGCACCGATCTGCCTCTGATATGGGATATATCATCCATGTTGACGTAAATAAATTGTATTCTACTCATTAGGTCACATGCGAATGCTGGTATCATTTTGTTACGAATTTTAAGCTCGAGAGGATGTTGCCTCTTCCTGCTAGTAAGTAAGTTGTCTTTATATTTGTCCAGACCTCATTTATGGGAAATGAGACCTAATATGTAAATATCCTGGATGATCTGAGAAGAGAGATTAAAATGGGACAGAACACACAGCCAATACTATTGATGTCTTCATAAATGATATAAAAAGAGAGATAAAAGTAGGACCGAACACTGTGACAAAGCCAGTATTATCCATATTATCATGCATGAATAAGAAGAGAGAATGACATGGGACAGAACACGGTGTGACACAGCCAATATTTTTGAACTCATGTTTGAGTTGTGTGTGTTCGGCTATATTGAGACCTTTAGACTTGTGGTAGTGTGTACTGTGTATGCTCTATGAGAAGGAAGCTGGACATCCTGTACTTAAAGACTGATGTTTCTGAAGACAGTTGACACTCTAATACAATGGTGCTAATTTGTTACTGAAATCATTGACTTTGATTCCATATATGCAAGTGAGGGAAGAAGGCCTTCTGCCTATTATTCCGAGTATGCAAGTGGGTAGGATGGCCCACCACTTTCACTGTTTTTCCTGACTGATTTCATATATCATGTGTGATGAACAAATCCTAATAAATAATATATTTTCTACACCAAGGTTTCCTTATCTCGGCAGCATATTTATCCTAGTTTGGGATTGTGTTGGTGACATTTCCTCTTTATCTGTATTGTGATGTGGTGTTTTTGCTTTGGTTTTTGTAGGATTTTTAACAAGGACATGACCAAAAAAATCAATATACATGTTGTAACAATTAGAGGACTTGAAACATGGTTGTCTTCACCACCACTGTTCTCTCCCTAACTAGTGAATGTGAAAAGAGGCAAAGTTTTTCAAACAATTCTTAAAAAGTTCATATTAATTCTCTTTGTTCAATAGGAATGTGAAGTCAGCTAGAAAGGGTTCTTCCACAATGCAGCATTTGCGCACTGATAGCATGTATTCTCAGAACACACTAACACAAGCCAGGGATGCCACTCACTTTTCATAAAACTCTCTGAAGCTTTTGCGGCTTCGCGGGAATTTATAAGAACTTGGTCTCTGATTTGAAACTTCTTCTTTCAGAGAGCCAAATCATGTTTGATCTCTAAATAAAGCTATCTTAAACAATGAAGAAATGAAGCTATCTCTTAAACAATACTCATAAATTTACTACATAATCATACAAGATCGATGGCAGACTTGCCAACCCCTATTTATCAAGGATCAGTCAGCTGATGAGGTTATCTGACTAAAACTCATCATACGGCTAGATTCTTCCGATTAGTCATGGGTTGGGATTTGGTAAGAGAAAGCTTTCTTTGGGAAACCCCCAGATACTACAACCTTGAAGATTTTGTTGTTTAGATNCATATTTGTCCAGACCTCATTTATGGGAAATGAGACCTAATATGTAAATATCCTGGATGATCTGAGAAGAGAGATTAAAATGGGACAGAACACACAGCCAATACTATTGATGTCTTCATAAATGATATAAAAAGAGAGATAAAAGTAGGACCGAACACTGTGACAAAGCCAGTATTATCCATATTATCGTGCATGAATAAGAAGAAAGAATGACATGGGACAGAACACTGTGTGACACAGCCAATATTTTTGAACTCCTGTTTGAGTTGTGTGTGTTCGGCTATATTGAGACCTTTAGACTTGTGGTAGTGTGTACTGTGTATGCTCTATGAGAAGGAAGCTGGACATCCTGTACTTAAAGACTGATGTTTCTGAAGACAGTTGACACTCTAATACAATGGTGCTAATTTGTTACTGAAATCATTGATTTTGATTCCATGTATGCAAGTGAGGGAAGAAGGCCTTCTGCCTATTATTCCGAGTATGCAAGTGGGTAGGATGGCCCACCACCTTCACTATGTTTTTCCTGACTGAATTCATATATCATGTGTGATGAACAAATCCTAATAAATAATATATTTTCTACACCAAGGTTTCCTTATCCCGGCAGCATATTTATCCTAGTTTGGGATTGTGTTGGTGACATTTCATCTTTATCTGTATTGTGTTGTGGTGTTTTTGCTTTGGCTTTTGTAGGATTTTTAACAAGGACATGACCAAAAAAATCAATATACATGTTGTAACAATTACAGGAATTGAAACATGGTTGTCTTCACCATCACTGTTCTCTCCCTAACCAGTGAATGTGAAAAGAGGCAAAGTTTTTCAAATAATTCTTAAAATATTCATATTAATTCTCTTTGATCAATAGGAATATGAAGTCAGCTAGAAAGGGTTCTTCCACAATGCAGCATTTGCACACTGATAGCATGTATTCTCAAAACACACTAACACAAGCTTATAGCAAAATTCATAGACGGTTTTCGTTTAAGTACATTTTGCAACATACACTGGACCAAAGTAATTTGACCATCACTTTTGGACTAACAGAATATTCTGGAATAATGCTAGTTTCATGTTTAAGCGTTTTGTAATACCAATGTTAAAAGTGAATCTCAAATAACAGCACTGAGCTACTATATTTGCGCAAGTAAATAAAGTGTGAGTTTTTTTAACCCCTCGATGACGATGGCTGTTTTGTTCAGTGTGATTAAACTCTCTTAAGTCTTGAAACCACTATATTCTTAATATTAGACTACCTTCACTACAACATGGACGAAATTACAGAAAATGGTGATCATTTACAAGACATGTTTATTTGCTAACTTGTTGCAATGTTTAAACATCAAATAGAAGCACAAGCTTGAGAAAAAAAAAATTACACTGCTATCAAAATTATCAAACTCACAACAATATCTTGTGTCTGTAAGATTCACAAAAAATGGTAAAAATTTCAATACCGCCATACCACCAAATACAACAAGAGTGCAGTGCCAAGACTTAATATCAAAACAGCAGATCGTTGAATCCTTTTTCCACCACAGAGTTGAATACAAAATCATTCACATAATGCACAAGGAGTCAGCAGTCATATGTCTCACAGCCAGTTAACCCTCTAGTGCCCAGCGTATCAGATCTGATACATTTCGTGGAACAAAGAAAAACCAAACCAAGATCATCACCCCACCATAATAGTGTGAAGTCGCATGGGCGGGCATTAGTCTGGATATGAGACTTATAAACCGCATTATTATTATTATTATTATTATCATTTTGATGCTTGTTCCAGCATAGTGGATCCAGAAGTGATCCAAAAACTGGAGCTCGGACTTTTTGTGCCATTGTAAATAGGGCTGGGCACTAGAGGGTTAACAAGAGGCTTTTGTCACTTTTTGGCTACATCGAGTTACTGGTATGAAATAAAAGCTAAATGTACTATGAAAAGGTGGGAAAATATTAAGCCTAGCATTATTCTGACCAGAGATACAATCATTTGAATTGGAAAGGGGTCACCCCAGATGCTGGACATAAAAATATGAGAAAATCACAGATGAAAAGCAATTTTATGCCATATAATTCATCTAATATGCCTCATAAGAGCTCACATTTATCTCCAAGTTCTGACCTTTCACCCATAAATAAATTGTGTAAGTAAATTATTTTCCTCTCAATTTCCACCACAAAAGTTCAATCAGATGAGCCTTATCTTTAGAGACTGGTATCTCAGTTCTAGTCAAGTGACATAATGCATCATTTTGACTGTTTACAAGACATATTTAGAGCACTGTCAAATGACAGCTGATGAAATACAGGCAAACTGAATATTGCTTGATCAACACCTCAACAAAGACAGTTTGTTCCTAATTTGTTCAGTCACAACTATCACATTTCTGAGAGATTGATCTCTGTTTCATATGCACATTAACACGGACAATAAACAGACCTCCATTCCTGATCATTTGAGCACCAATAAGCTATGCTTAAAATTGAGCAACCATGAAACATTTGTGGAGAATGAAAGAAAGCACTAAACATGGATTTCTGAGGCACAGAATCTGATTATGAATCAAATTTAAGGGTACAATCACAAACATCCCGATGAAAATCCAAAGTGCATAAAAATAAAGTTAACAAGACATATTCCCTCGTTCCATAGAGGGTTGTATTTTTGCACACAGCACTGCACTGAGCTCTTGCTGAACCAGAAACTGTGGCAAATCTCGTAAGAAATATATCAGGATATACCCACCTACACCTTGAAGAAAAAGCAAACCTGGGACACACATCATTGTCCAGGGACTTTCTCATTGCGTTTTCTCTTTTATAATCTCGCCTTCAACTCTAAACCAAATCTATCCAGTGTCCTAAAATACTGTGCATGAAGGTGGTCAAACAATCCAATATACATTGCGCCAGTGTCAGGCAGCTTAAGTATACCGGTACTTTAAGATTTAGCTTTAGGCATGATCTTGGGACAATATCATGGGAAACTTCCAACGGCTTATGCTGATGATATGGGGCAAGGGTTGAACCCCGAATGTCCAGGAAAGTTTGTAAATAAACCAGAGAAGGTGACACATCTTTGAATTTACGCACATTAATTAGTGGAAGAGATGGCCTGCTGTGCACATATGCAATCCACTATTTCACACATCAAGCAAACAAGGCCACTATTCGTAATGTTCACCATGTTAATGTTCACACTTCATTTTACAAGATGTCACCTAATACACAAAGAGAAATATAACAGAGCTTTAAGATGGTGTTGCTGGAAAAGAAATTCTGGCAACACTTAACCAAACGGTCATTATTAAATTTGACAACTCACAGTGAATATTTGAAAAAAAAGAAAATGCTTCTTCAGAATCTGAACTTGTAGTTTTTCTTAAACTGCTATTCACCAGGAAGTATGTACAAAGGCTTAACCTAATGATTTATTGGTGTATTAGATATTGACAGCAAAAAAAAGGAACTCCCTGGTACAACATCTTTATTTTTAGACAATGGGCTGCTATTATTGTGTCAATGCCTTGCACAGTGATATTTCCCATGCAGGCTAATTTCTAAAAAAAATATTAAACCTTCGAATAATACTAGTATCTGCCATTTTCGAACTCATCTCTTCTTGTCACTGACAGTGTCAATATGACTCAAAGTCTTTATTTCATCTGACAAAATTTTTAGAATTTCAGCAACACACTTTGACTGGACCATAATACAACATAAAACATAAGGCAGGTTTAGCAGCAAGATATACTTGCTTTGGAATATGATCCCAGATTTCTCTGAATCATGGATGCTGATTATGAATGAACACTGGATGACAACTGGAAGATGTGGAGAGGTTCACCTGGTACCAAGAGGAAGTAACTAGGTCATCCTACAGCCTGAAAAGTAATGCATGAGTAAATAAAAAACTGAACATAAGAACATGGCTGCTTTCATTTACCTGATTATCCACATTGTTACATCACATACAACTCAAATATTTGCTAAGGACCTGTTTCATTTCTGCATTTGACAAAACTAAGAGAAAGTACACATTATTTTTCTCTAATTCTAGAAAAATAAAACACTTTTGTCAATATTTTCATAGACTACCTCCCAAGTACTGAAGCTTGTTGGAAACTAAGAGCTTTGAATATCATCAGCACAAATTCATGAAATATGGAATTTCAGGGTAAAAAACGCAAACTTGGCACTTACACCTAGTATTAAACATAACAGATATATGTCTTGCAGTGGTGTAGCCAGTCAATCTCTGAATATGCAAATATCTTAGCCCATTAATGATGTCACAAGGCTGAACTTGTATGTTCTACAGGGCTGGAAGAAAGTTATTCATTTTACAGTAATTGTTTGCTTTGACTCCAAAAGTCTTTCCAAATCATCTCCGATTTCATTTTGTGTTGTACCATTTAAATCACGACTGAATGGGAGCAATTTACAGGGTTTTTAAGTGCAAAGTGATCTATTTTAACCATTCATATGTCTTGAATTATACTAATGTCTCAAACATTTACTTTATATGGTCCCAGGCTAATATCTCAAAATAAGTGCCGATAAGATCTCCTAGGCTCATTGAAAGGGCCCAACATATTAACCTCTCAATAAACAATTTTATAACAACCAGGTAAAGGATTTTGTGTACAAGTTATATCATGTCAAAAGATACCTTGAGGACAAGTATCTGACCGTCGCAAGCTCTCTGCAATAGATAATCAGGTGACACCACTTGAGCAAAGATCACAAAATTCTTGTACAAAGAGCCAAACCCTTTATTCTGGATAGCTATTTATCCTAGCTATTATCTACATGAGGTAACCAAAATACCCTCATTAATGTCGCTAATGCAAGTTGCACAGACACAGAAATATATTGCCGGCAAATACCAGATCTCAGACAGGCAGATCAAAACAGATCATACATTTATGCCCTGGTGAGAACAGGTTACAATGTGCATTTTTTGTGTGAAGTGTACTGAAACCCCAGCTGTATATATAGTCACAGGAAATGAAGAATTCAGCATGACCAAACTTGTAAACAGTTAATCCATTTTTCAACAACTTTTCTTTAATCAAGAGAGCAAAACTCTGTATTTACCAATAAAGCAAGGGAAAAAGTTTAAGCCAAAATATGGAGTCTGTTTGTAAAGAGATATATCATATTTAACTTCTACCACAATTTATGCACTTTAAAGTATACAGCAGAATTTGAAATGGTCTATTATTGAACACTTCAAGCTTGATATAAAATTTTCTATACCATTATTAAATACTAAATAGTAAGTAATATACCGGGAGAGTAATAAAGGACAAAATAAATTCAAATTCTCCTTTCACTGGATAATCAAGAGAACTGAACCTAGTAAGCAGCCCTGTATGCTTTTCATGTGCAAGGAATTATTCTGGCTTAAAGAAAGAAAAAATACTGGCCAACTAAGAGAGTAGTTCATAACATGGTCAAGATAACAATTTTCGATATGTATACCCTAAACCTAACATATGCCCCAAAGGATTTTCCAATTACTTTGGGACTCCAAATTTATCCCTGTGGTTTTTCATTGCATGGGCCATCCAGTCAAGCTGTGAGATGAGTTTATCTGCCCCTTTGACCATGTGATCATTCAGTGGTGTGCCATTCTCATCTAGCGCCTTGTGCACTTCTGGGATGCCGAAAATGTTTGAGACACTGAGGGTGCCAATTTCACTGAGGAAGGCTCTGAGCTGCATGGCTGCCCGCATGCCACCATAGATACCTTAAAATGAGAGAAGACAAAAGCAAACATGAAGAATGGAATAAGGCAGGCCAGGCTATCCAGTGAACCACTGCCTGGGAATTTTTGGAGTAACATTCCTTGTTGTGCTGAAAAAGAAAGAAAGGAACTTGTGCACATATAAGCATTGAGTGGTGCTGCCGACAAGAGTTCTCAGTTTCATGGAGAAGTCACCCCGCCCTCACCTGTACTCCCACTCTTACCACTGGTCTACATGAAGATGAAAACAAGGCACAAGAGATTTGAATAAGTGAACACTCAACAGACCTTCCCAAGTCAGAGTCAGCTGTTGAGTGAGCCATACAAAGTCCATCAAACTTTAAATTTTATTTAACTTCATTAAATCAAACTCCTGCATTTGAAATATGACATGCATTAGCAGATGGATGCTGTCTGCTAACATTGCAAATTTCAAATATCTACTAGTAGGTGCTCTGGTTATGTCAAAGCTGAAATATTAACTCGAGACGCTACGGTAGAACTAGGGAGCAACTAGTATATAGGGTAGAATCCTATTCACATGAAATCGAAAGAACCGTCCAAATTTTAGTGGGTTGAGCAACATTTGTGTTATCCATTTACATATAAGGAGAAACAATAGTCTTTCACAATAGTTGAAAGCATTGAGTTCAGTATGTTGTGCTTTCGAACTGCATGTTGTTTTGGATCACCTTCAGTTGACGCAATATTTAACAGAAATCTCCATGCACCAATGGACAGGGGGAGGGAAAATTTCTAAAGTAACAGTTCTCCACCATTTTTTCGTATATCACCAGTGCATCAGTTATCATGCTATCAAAGGTTCCTTGAAACTCATCATCTACGTAATTGTAAAATTTTACTATATGAATAAAGAAAGCTCTTCGACAGAGATTTTCTTCTGTAGCAGATTAACCAAGTTTCAGGTAAAGTACTGTCATGTTAGGTGAGTTCAACTGCACTAAAGAGAAAGGATTTTCTACTAATTTCAGCAGACAAGTCCAAGATCAGGACCCTGATTTCTGACACCCACAGGCCCACTGCTTCCAGAGTTTAGGCCTTAGCCATCACTTTCAATCTTATTCCACTCACCTGGAGAGTATGTTACAATGCCACTAGGTTTGTAGCTGAAAATGCTGCCAGGGAAGTGGTCCAACATGTTGCTGAGGGCTGGTGGAATGCTGTGGTTGTATTCAGCAGAAATGACAACATAGGCATCAGCCTGCTTGATCTTCTCCTCACAATCTAACAGCAACTTGGGAGCTTGGCTCCTATCTTGATAAAAATGTAAGGCCTTCTCCAGCATAGGGAACTTCAAGACAACAGGATCTGCAATGACAAGCAAAGTCAGATATACAACAATCAACAAGTCATCACTTTATGAAACAGGAGTTCACCAACCTGTCTGCATAATTCGGATTTCACTATGGGCACTGAATGTTGTGAAATTCAGTACCAAGACTTAATTGACAGTAAATTTCTTGAGTGTGGTATGTTTTCTCACTACAAAATTTTCAATCATCTGTTACTTTATTTGATGACAAGCTTTCTACACCAGTGGCATCAGGCACCTTTGATCCATATAATTGTCTTTATAAATGAAGTTTTCTCACCTCAAGAAGGCAGTGTGGAAGTGAGAATTATATTTCTGAAAAAAAAATTGTTTTTTAAATGGCTAGATCTAGTAGCTATGAGGCCCTGTGACATATTGTCTGTATGAAAAGTAAAACCACTTCACCACACCAGACAGCACTTTGTAGCTATCCTTGTCCACACTCAGAATGAGGCTTGCAGTTGACAAAATTGAAATGAACCCATGTGAGTGTATCTCAAAGGAAGGATCCTATGGGGTCTCTCACCTCACTTCCTCCACTCCCCTCCCCCCAAATAAAAAGTAGTTTTGCTAATTCAGTACCAGCGCTTCTCCTACATAGGTTACACAGACACAATTATATTGGGAAGACTTATGTGCCCCCTATTTCTTTTCCTAACTTCACAAGGATTAGGAGCATCTGTTCATGTGGAACAGTATGTGAGTAGACTGGTCCAGTGTATTTTTTTACTCACATTACATCAGTTCATGCTCTTGATTCTTAATCTTAGGAGAGTGGGAAGTGCCTAAAGAAACATCTTTCCGTACTTGCAAATTTTTGTTCCCCAAGAGTTATGAAAAGCTGCAGAGTTGACTGTGGCATAATAAGCAATCTGCATGATTGATTTTAATTAGGCCTATACTCACCAAACAAATCAACGTGGTAGTTCTTGTTCTCCAACTGCTGTTGCATGAATTTTGCAACTCTTAGACCCACTCTGCCCTCACGGGTTGTCCCTAAAAACATCACTACACGTAGTTTAGACGCAGCCATGTTTTCTCGATATCTTCTGTACATGCACCTCAGCAGCCTTCTCTGTCTGGATAGATCGAATAGACTATCAGTAGAACTACCTGTTCCTAAATTTATAGTCTATATAATTATTATCGGTATATGCAATGTCGCGAGGCCTCTGGCTTTGATTCGGCCAATCCCCACACTAATTTCTGGGAACTCAGATTAAATAAATGAGATATTTCCTCATCTCTTCACAAAGTGGAGTCTTTCACTTCCTAGTAAAGCCAGCTTTCGCTATTCCTCGGAACAAGCACCGTGAAGTGAACAACCTTCAGAGGCAAAATATGGATCGCCGGTACCCACCGCAGCTTGAAGCGTCTCTATGTGGCAACATGAACTAACGAAACAAAGTTACAGTTAAATCCTAATGGATGACATTGCAGTTTTTCTTTCATGGGCGGCACCTTGCCAGTGAAATGGGGGTGGTAGCGACAATAATCGAGTTCCTTTTCCCTAAATTATTATGTCCCTTTCCAACCGCAATTCTCAATCTTTGACCGCCTCCATCTGAATCTCGGCCTCACTTTCGCCGAACGTTCTGCCGCCTATGGCTTCACGCTCAAATATTAGCGCAGTCGATAGTTGACCAAGAAAACGGGTTTTCCAGATAGGACACTGTGATAGTCCGAAAGGCTCAGATCGGGTATTTCAAAACCCATACAATGATGCAGCAGATTACTGAATTGCTGACGTGTAATATCATTTTACCAGACTATGTTTTTCGAGAAATCACAAACTGCGCTGTATTTTGAGAAGACTACTCGACCTTCTTCATGTTTATGTAGCCTATTTCTAATAGCAGTAATAGGCTCGAAGCGTGTGGGATTGTGAAGTGGAAGAAAGGGTGTGAGATTATTTGCACCATGAAATAATAATATTCTTATATGGCGACCTATCTTAATTCCCGTTTTGTTTTGTTTTTTTTTTTCTTTTCCCCTCTTTTCTCTGGGGAAACTTCTCCTTCTTCTGTGTTCTTTCTATCAGGCGTGTTATCTCAGGCGGCCAGTGACCAATATGCCATTTTGATATGCAATTTTAAATAGTCCCTATAAAATCAGAAAATTGGCCAGGGGTAGGGATGAAAGGGGGCTGGATTTTAATTTCAAAGGCTTAGATAGGTGCAAATATATGTGTAGACTCAGAATAAGTGAGGTTTAGTCACTCAAGTATAAAATTTGTGATTGTTGCTAGGTGGGTAAGGTTACCCTGTTTACTGAGTGAAAAGGCCTAAAATATTAGGGTGTCTGCTTCACTGCCTAAGTTCTCAAAATCTAACTGGTTCAGGTGCATTTTTCTTTGTGTCAAAATTTGGAGGAAGAGCTAAACAACATATTTGGAAAGTATTTTGAAACGGCACCCCAGGATAAGTTAATGAGAGGTGTAAAACCTAATATAGCCAACAGTGAAAAATACATTAGCATCTTCATACCTGTATAATTGATGCTATGCGCATCACAGGTCCCACGCAGCCTTGACTGCAGTGCCGAGCCCTCAGGCCAGTGAATTTACCTGGGGCAATGATGAAGTGCTCTTACTCTTAAGGAAAGCAAATCTCCAAACTGGACCATTGTATCAATATAGTGAACAAAAACAGTTAACTTGACCAAAAAGGATTTTGAGGGGAGGTTATGCAGTTCTTATTGTTGAAAGAAGGATAGGTAACACACAGCAAACATTCTGCTGTGAAGAAACCTATGGTTGTTTTTTTGGTTGTGATTTCTTAGTACTGTATTTTTTTATTCTGATGTTTTTTTTAATGTCAAATGGAGATACCACCCCCTCCTCCCGTCCCTGCGATCACGCCCATGTGCTTGCTTTGCAAAATTGCTACTAACCATCGCGCTGTAAGTCCTACAGGTCATTGGTTTCATTCTTACACTGACCTCCAATGAGTGAACCGGTATGGACTCGGTTTCATCTGGTCTAATGCAAGATCTCAGCGATCTTTATGTTGAAGATTTGGCGAGCTCGTAGTAAATTTCTGTCACTGTGGCTGGCGACGTTTCCTTCTCACCCTCTCCCCTCCCCGCATCCCCTTCTCCGAGGAGAATCATAATCCCAGACCAGAATTATAGCATAATGCCAATCCCTACACCACCCCCCCCTTTCCGTGGGCTGACACAGATATATCGTGATGGAGCAGTGGCATAGCAGTACATTGGTCGAAAAATTCTAAGGTACTCTGACAAAAGGGTTCATCTCTGTTAACAATTTTTTTTTTTTTGAGGAAATGAGTGGTTCCGACTTTAGATAGCTGTCCTTGCGTCAATGAAATTTGTGTCTAATTTCTGTTACCTCTTCAAGGGTTTTGCGCACATTTTCGCAGAAATATTTTATTGGGAGATGAATATTGACATGATGCCTGGAAAATCACAAATGTCCAAAAACAAATTTACTTTAGCGGGAAAACCAACATAAGCCCTCTTATCGGATGACGTAAGTAGTAGGCTACTTAGCCAGCTATAGGATAAGTTCACAATAAAAAAGGAATACATCTACACTGTAGATATTTCTATAATGCAAAAAACAAATTAAGCTACCTTTTTCCTGGTATACCACCAGGAAAGAGGTAACTTAATGTTGTTAGACTGGATTAAAGGCATGTTCAAGGTGTACAATAATAATTGATTCGGGGCAATAAAGGAATGACAGTGACTATAAAGTGATACTTAATTATTAATAGGTCTACAGTAGACTTAGTGAATAGCCATAAAGGACGGCTGAGGATGGGACCATTATTTTTGTTGGGTTGGGGGGAGGGTAGGAGGGAAGAGGGCCATGAGTTTCCACCACTGCTCTCAGAAACTGTTTTTTTAAAAATGCAATGTCATCAATGATATTACATTTTTTCTTACCTGTAGTGAATGTCGCTTAAATGTCGCTTTATTCATTCACGTCATGCAAGAGGAACTTTTAAATAAATCCAGATGCCTTCTTTTGCAATGTCACAAACGCTACGGATTTATAACGATCAATAGGGCCTATATTATGTGCATTGTCCATAACGAAAAAAAAACAAACAACTCTTTCACTGCTTTATATTCTCTCTTCATTTATTCATAAACGCTTATACTGGCGATAGCCTAATGTGTGTTTTCTTCATTTCATATGTATATGTTGTATTCATGCTTGGATGCTCATAATGTTACTTCGTACAGAAGCTCTCGAGTCTAGAGTCTGTTTTCTTGCCTACAACTTGTCCGCAATGGACCATTAACAAGCTGTCATGCGTAGAACTCTTTTATCGATCATAATAAACAACTAAATAATGGTTTTGCTATTCAGCTTATTTGATCCACTCTTGCGTAAAAAGTGCGCCGGAAATCTGTGGCACAGCGTGTTTTCAGGCTATTTATTTCGGTGTGATGGGAACGCATGAGGGGTTACAGAGATCAGATGAGACACCGGCCATAATATAATGCGAGGCAACTGAGACTAAGTGATGGAGGGTTGGGGAAGGGGGCTGGGGAAGGTACTGTACATGCCCATCTTTTTCCTTATTCATCTATGCTGTTGACAAGTGCCTTGGTTATCATAGTATGATACTGTGTGGTGTCATTGTTCTGGAATGTTAATCTGTAGTCTACTATCTGGGATACGTCTGAACATTCTCTGACATGTCTCTAGGCAACGCTAACCAACCAACAAGCAATCTTCGATCGATTATAGTTATGCATGATGATACCACGATTTCATGGGTCATGGATAGTATAGTGAACCGGAGAATACAGTTGGTTGGTTGGCTGGTTGGTTGGGTGGTTGGTTGGTTGGTTGGTTGGTTGGTTGGTTGGTTGGTTGGTTGGTTGGCTACTGACAGGTGAGTGATTGGATGGATGGTTGAGTGGTTGGTTTGCGAATAGGGCATGCCAACTTAAAGGACAATGAATGCCGGATCGGTTTGCACTCAATGTCTTTTGGTGTGCAACTCTGTGCAGCCCCATTTTGATTTGGCATGGAAGATTGCATGCAAAAGTGTAAAATGGTGCATAAGTTGTGATGATGTATCACCCATGGCACGTGATCGTTGAAATGCTCTACATACAATTGACCTTATTAATTTATCCGACCGTATGAATTTATCCGGCTTATTATGTTCCGTCATGATTAGGTCGCTTGATCACGAATTAGGTCAGTGAATTCGTGTGTCTGCATTGTCAGTGCACTGATGTGCTCGTGTGTGCACTACAGGTTACAGAAGTCTAATCCGATTTCCCTCTGTGAGCCAATAAACTCTTTTCTCTACTGTCACTTACAAGAAATTCCACAATCTCTAAGGTCATCTTTAATAGTTCATAGAATTGAATTAACTTATTAAAAATGATCTTTTTATTTCGTTTTCGAGCTACGAACCGATACATCGAAAGGTGTAAATTTCTAACTAGTTTCTTTAACGACAAGTGCTCCGCACAGAAGGCCACACCGACACCGAAGTGAATGACCCAAATTTCAGGTTTAGTTTACAAAATTAATCAGAAAAGAATGCAAACAAATTTGCAGGTAGCTTCACAAATCTAGGGCCCATTCTGCATAATCTGGACATATTTTTTGTACTGTCTTCCTAACGCATATGACAGCATGCTATTTTCAACCAATTAGAAGTCTGTAACCTTAAAAGGGGAAGAGAAGTGAGCGGAGAGGAGGAGGGAGAGAGAGAGAGAGAGAGAGAGAGAGAGAGAGAGAGAGAGAGANGAGAGAGAGAGAGAGAGAGAGAGAGAGAGAGAGAGAATGAGTGAGGGAAGGAGAGAGAAAGGAAGGGCGGGCGAAACTCCACCTAGGAAAAAAATGTGACCTATGATAAATATTATTTTTTTCCATGTAACTTTTCTCTCTATGACAAAAAAGAAAAAAAAAGCTAAAGGTACTTTTTCCACGTTCTTCTTTTTCCCCATGCACCAGGCTGTTGTACAACTTATAGCTTGCATGCAGCATGGGCTGCACATTCAGATAGAAACTGCATAGTAAACAGTAGGGAGTTCAATCAGACAGCATGATGTCCACATACTGCATGTCCATGTATTTACTCATAGCAGCTTTAGTGATCAAACTCTACAACACCAGCTCGGGAAGACGTATGAAATATAGAGTCAGCAGTTGCTCCTAATGTGATTTCGAGGGGCAGCACACGTGTAAAGTATCCTGTAATGTATTGCCCCATGTTAAATCCACTGTTTTGATCTATGATGTTGTTTTGGTGGGGATATTTGAAAGCGGGGGGGGGATAACTGGAGATTGGTCATCAAAATCTGAGCGGTGTTATTGTATGAGTTTCGAATGCTTTTATTTATGCCGAAGGGAAATTGATTTACAGTATTAACAAAGTAATACATATCATTCATAATACAATACGGATCATACATGTAAAGAGATAATATTACAAATGAAATGTAAAACTTGTCATTCCTGGTCGCCAGCGGTGCAGCGCCCTGTTCCCCCAAGCTATTAAGCCAGGTATTCATTTACATCTAGTGAGGAAAATGAAGTGAAGTGTCTTTCCCAAAAACGCTGCAGTGTAAACCGCCCGATCTGCGAGTCAAACACACACACCTTTAAACTTTACAGTTTTCAGTTTCTGAATACGATTCACAAACCATATTATCGCCACGCTACCTAGTAGTCTGTCTTTATGCAACATGTCATAACGTCTGCAGAAAGCCAAATTCCAAGCTGAAGTTTCGTTTTAAAATTTTAATGATATGCCTAAACAGTAAGCTGCGGTGAAAGTAAGTATACCTGTCGAGTGCTTCCCAACATTCTCGGTGGGATTTTGCCAAAATAAAAAAAAAAAGTGAGAGTGGCTGCCTAAAATGGGGAGGGGGGAGGGGATCTAGAAATATAGCTTGGCTAGGTGAAGAACATGATGGCGATAGCGGTCAGAAACAGGTAGGCCTGGTACTGGGGGGAAAAATATATATATGCTGGGAAAAAAAAAACAACTTTTTGTGTGTGTGTGTTATTCTGCTATTAGGAAGAAAATTAACCTGGAAATACGGTAACGTGACCTTTTTTTTTTCGGATTTTTAAATTATTTTTTTTTTAGGACAGTGACGGCAGTTTGTTCTTAGATTCGGCGACCTAAGGTACAAGAAAATTGTTGCGAGTGATTCCATCCTCTTCACAGTAGCCTATGGATATGCTCAGCGGCACAGGCAAGTGAAAACAGTGGCTATAACTTGGTTAGGCTAAATGAACACTTAACTGGCAACCAACGGAATGGCATAAATTCAAACAGCGCTTACGAGATCAATAATCAATCGGACAGACATCGATTATTGGCACCTTTCACTCTCACTGTTTACCTATCACTTCAGTCGAGCGGTGTTTGTATATTATTATTATGTCAATTAAAACGTCTGATGTTTGTTTAAATGGCGACTGGTGTTTGCATAGGCCTAATTTCGCAAAAGTTTTTTTTATATTTTTTTAGTACAAAGGAATTGCTGCACCAGTGTGGGACATGTTATCTTACTGACATATGGGTCGAGTAGGATCCTGTTCCATGGCGTGGCGACTATATAGTAATGACTTAGTAGTGTATCTTGTATTTGGTATATATTACAGTATCATGAGTTTTTAAATTACAACTTGTATTAGCATATATTTGTAGTAAATTGTAAAAATGTTCTTCCTAAGGGGCAGAGGTGTTTGGTTTTTGTTGTTGTTGTTGTTGTTTCTTAGAAAGCATGTTCGGTGGAACTCTGATTTAGCAACCATCCCTCGCACGAAGTTTTTGAGAGTCTGTTATCACTAGAAGTTTTGTGTTATCCAGAGTGCCCTCTATGAGAAACAAAGCAATGGGCACTTTTGAACGGAAGTGTGTTAAGTAGAATATTGTAGTAAGCTATGGTTGTGTTAACAAAGGTCCATTGCACATATCCTTTAATAATAGATCTTGTAATCAAATATGCCACAGATCAAGGAGTGAAACGAAAAACACAGGAAACGGACCGTTTCATGCATTTTATGCACTTGGTCTTCGTACTGCATGAATTAGTTGGTTATACCGAAGCGTATCATTTGCCATCATTATCTTCTGGGTGACTTGTAAGCTCTGGTGATTTCATCTGTTTCTACCCAGGAGGAGACTGATGACAGGGATCTAGCCATCCCAGCGAAGTCCAATGTCTAAAAAGTGTGTGTGTGTGTGCGTGTGTGTGTGTGTGTGTGTGTGTGTATGTGTGTGTGTGTGTGTATGTGTGTGTATGTGTGTGTGTGTGTGTGTGTATGTATGTGTGTGTGTGTGTGCGTATGTATATGTGTGTATATGTATGTGTGTGTGTGTGTTTGTATGTATGTGTATGTGTATGTGTGTGTGTGTGTGTGTGTGTGTGTGTCTGTCTGTCTGTCTGTCTGTCTGTCTGGCTGGCTGGCTGGCTGGCTGTCTGTCTGTCTGTCTGTCTGTCTATATGTGTGTTTTAATGGAGCATGTCACTGGAAATAAGAGTTGATCGGTGCACATGAAATAGGGAGGTGATTCTGGTTCGAAATAATAAGAATAATAATTATAAAAGCACCATATTTGGAACAAAAGTGTGAAAGTAATTGTTTTTCCGCACTAAAAGTAAATGATGTTATGAAGAAAAGCTAAAAACTTGTTATTGTAGATATCTAAATTTCTGTGTTTGTATCCAACTGTTGGTACAAGTCAAGCAGATAACTCGAAAATTTCGGGTTTGTAGCCGAACTTCGAGGAATACTTACACAGAAATAAATCCCGGTCTGCAAGATTTGAGCCAGGGAATCGTAATTTCGACATACATGTGATGGATGTATGTGTGTTTGACTGTGTATATTTATTCTAAAGAACAGACCCATTTCTATCTAGGAAGGACGGACAAAGTTATTACTATAGGCATTATCAGTGCAGTACAGGAAACGTCACTTAATAAATAATTGAATAATGACTTCCGCTTATAATCGATAACATAACCTTTCTGGATACAGAATACTGATAAGTGTAACTCCTTTTAACTGCAATTATATGCGCATGAGAAAGACCTCTTTACTTAACCTGAAGAATGGATACATCTCTTTTTTCCTCTGTTCACTGGACAGACATGCGATCAGCGGAGAAAGGACACACTTACTGCAGTATAAAGGCATTATCAATACAGTAGAATAAATTTCACTTATCCAGAAACTGAATAATGACTTCAGTTTTTAATCGCTGATCTTAACATCTCTGGATACCGAAGACCGATAAATGTAACTCCTTTTAACTGCAACCTTTCATGTGGTTTTGAGGAGAAGCAGTCAGAAAGAGTCAACCACATTTGCTTCAAATCCTTTCCAGCTTTTAGCTATATTAGTCAATCTCTTAGGTCCATTAAATACCATTCTGCTGAGTAGTGCTGTATTTATTAGGGCAATTTCAACAAAATGCCACGTCAAGTACGTTGTCTTGTTCTTTGTTTGTTTTTTGTTTTGTTGTTTGATTTGTTGTTGTTGTTGTTGTTGTTGTTGTTGTTGTTGTTGTTGTTGTTGTTGTTGTTGTAACTTGAACTTTACAGTAACCAGCGATCTATATCAAAAAAATAAACCAACCCCTGTTAGAATCAACCAAAACTAATTGCTGCAAAATTGAAGCCTTTTTTTTTCCCCTGGAAATATGCGTACCTGGCGTGACATTACGCTAGAGTCGCCCATTAACGAATATGATGATGATTTGCTTAGGCTGGCAGAATTCAGCCAGTTGGAAAACAAGATGGCGGCATCACGATGAATCTCTCTGCATCATTAATAAAGCGCTTCACTGAATCCACCTCGCTCATCAAGAAATTAAGATAGTAGTGATAGAGATAGACTGTGATACAATTTAAAGGGACAATGGTAGTTTTTTGTTTCACAGCCTTATAGGGCCACATTATTTTTTCATAAAATTTAAACCGCGTATATATTTCCTCTCCCCTGAGAGTTCCTGAGAAACTACCCAGCAATGTCGGGGTTTTCACCCTGCTCAGGCCGCCATTACTCACGCTGCGTGACGTTACAAAGCGAGAAAAAACTAATATATATATGCGCAAACTGTCTGAACCAGTCGTCTGCTTGCCTATCTCGTTTTAGGATGTCGTGCAGCACGAGTAATGGCGGCATACAGAGGGTGATAATCCCGACATTCCAACGACTTTTGTTTTGTTTAAAGAAATAGTCAGACGGAGGGAAAATGTACGAGGTTTAAAGTATTTGAAAAAATAATTTGGATTTTTTGAGGGCTGTAAAGCAAATTACTATCCGTGTCCCTTTAACTTTGAAGAAAAATCAATGTATGCCATACACAGCAATTAGGCTAAACAGTGAACTCCTAATTCCTGTAAACATATCAATTACTTGTAGGTTCTTGGCTCTTATCGTTTTTCTTCTTTCGGCACTGTCAGTCAAATATGTTAGTCTAAAAATAAAATTCTACCGTGATTTCGAATTTTTTTTTTTTCTCTCCTATGGAAGTTCAAGTATTTTCATTGCCGTATCTTTCAAGGGGAATAAGAAAAAAAGATCGTTGATTTTGGAAATGGGTGGGAGAAGGNNNGGGGGGGGGGGGGGGGGTAATAATCAAAATCATTCACAAATCCCTTTCAAAAATAGTCACATCTCCTACTGATCTGGTTCTCAAATTTTCATCAGGCTGGTTTCGACCTAGTGTTAATAGCTAGGCCGAATACACTTCATTTTTATAGTTATTAGGCTCATATTGTTCCTGAAACTTAACAATTAAAGCTTCATCTAGACCACAGGTCTTTTTTTTTTATTACATATAACTACATCTTGACATTGCCTATCAGGGTCCCCAAAAAAGGATGATATTAACGGATTAACAAGATTCCATACAATCAGTGATTTGGCCTGTTACTGTAATTAGTGCCAGAAACCTTTACAGTTACCTGCTCAGCATACTCCCATCCAACAGTCTCAGCAGCTATGAACATACTGTAGCGTGGGGAGTAAATGAACTGATGACGATACTGAGACCCTCCTTGTGGACACTGATGATGATGATGAGACCCCCTCCTCCCCCACCCCTTTGTGGACACAATGAATGTGATTGTGATGAGTGGGACGACGATGATTTTTCATGTCCATGTACTTTATCAATCCAATGAAATAAATCCATAGATCTTAAAAGAAACCTGCTGAGATACGGGTGACAGAGCACTTCACACGGGCCTACGTGTAGGCCTAATAAAATAACCATATCACCCATTCTCATCAAACTAATCTTAAATGGCAGGCCTTTAGTCAAAGATTTACCAGCAATAAAGTATTTGTTACAGGATCATGAAATAGAGATGCAAAAAGGCTTTCAGTCACTTTTACTACCTAAGCCATAGCACAAACTGGCATGACCATGTGAAGAAGTGTGGACGGTGTAGGCAAGGGAGACAATGCAATAAATAATTATTACTGGATTACTGACCTTGCTTAGTCGTAAGTTACGGTTACTGGCACCTATTGTTTTTCCTTCTTTCGGTCCTATAGAAAATAATGCGTTATTCTACAAATCTTATTGTGCTTTCGGAATTTTTCTCCCATGAAGGTTAAAATACTTCTTTTGCCTGATCTTTTAAGGGGAAGAGAAAGGGGCCAACGCTTGAACGCCCAAACTTGTTCACAAATCTATTTCAAAACTTGTCACATCAAATATCTGATTTGGTCTCCCACTTTTTCATTAGACTGGTTTTGACCGCATGCTAAAACATAGGGTTGACACACTTTATTTGTACGGTGTATCTATAGGGCTCAACTTGTACCTAAAAAGTAAAACTTTAAAATTGAATGCTTTATCTAGAAAACGGGTCTTTTTACATATTTCTACAACATAACATTGGCTGGCAGGGCCCCCAATAAAGGTGATTTTATATTAGCGGATTAATTGGATTCTACACAATCAATGATTTGGCCTATTATTAGGGGGTACCTGAAACCTGGACGACGCTTGGGGGAAAAATTTACTAGACTGCAGTGCTTTATAAAAATGCTTGATTCGAAGAGTGATAATTATCAGAGTTCCATTGTGCATACTTCATTTATGCATTTTAATGAACGATGTGCGCATGTATGGCTGTGAGCATAATATATGCGTTACAAAGGAGTTCATTTTAATATAAACTTCAAAGGACCGCATGTAATCCAACCGTGCGTGTTCATGTATGCATAAATGCATGGTTTGTTTTTGTTTTTTTATGAGAGGTGCGCTATAACAATTTTCAAGGTAGGCAACCTTCCATTATCCTGTCCTGCCAGAAAATTGCGGTCGCAAATTACCGCAAATTTCTGCATATTTCAGGCTTTGCTGCAATTTTGCAAAGTTAGCCATTTCCTACAAAATTTGGTGCAATTTTCGCTGATTTTGGCAGAAAAATGCCATTTCTTTGGTCATAGTTGCAATACTGCATCACAGGAACACAGAAAATGTTGCCAATTCTAAAACTTTGTGACGCTTCTGTAGTAAACAATGTGACAGATGGTGAATGTAACGATATTACGAGGCTAGTTTTTCAAAATTTTGCAAATTTTGCCGCAAACTTTTACCACTTCTTGCATAAAAATTTTGCAATTCTTGTTGCAAATTTCGGGGGTTTGAAATGCAATTTTCCGCAGGGACAGATTATCACGATGGAAATTTAAAGATGTAACATTTTAATTGTTGGAATGTTTCTTAGTTTCATTTCATCAATAGAATACATGAAATGATTTACTGACATCAGAGAACTCAGGTATGCCCAAGCTGAAAGATGACCAGCCAATAATGTCAGTGGGCGAGTTGAGAATCTCCTATGATCTATAGTACAGTCGTGACAGGGACGGATAAAAATAGCAGCTGTGACGTAAGTTAATCACGTCACATCGAGTTTGCAAGCACTGTGAACTCCAACGGCTCGATAGCTTGATGGTCAGCGATAGCTCAGTGGTCAAAACAGTGGTCTTCAGGACCAGGGTTCGATATCGGTCTTCACTGTGTTTTCGTTGTTTTTTTTAATGAACGAGAAACATGAGGCAATAGTCCATACATAACCTACTTAGTAGTATCCACGTCTCGTATTCCGATTTCATATAACACTAACAAATGAGTAAAAAGAAGATGATTTTACCTAGGTATACTAAACATAATTTAACCGAGGTATACTAAACATATTTTACCGAGGTATACATGTACTAAACATAAGTGTACTGTAGATCTATGGCAGATTCTTCCTGGGTGGGGTGCATACCGTCTTCATCATAGTGATTCTTACCTTTTTCTTTTTTTTTTGGCATTATTATGCCAGGACCATAGCGTTATGACAAGCAATGGCTCGTTCCACATATCCTTGCTCCAACATTCTCTCCCCCATGTCCTATGGGGCAATTCCAACAGAATGCCATATGAGTTACACACATTTCAGAAAAGCTTTGACTTTATATAGCGGTTGCTTTTGAATTGTTTGTGACAGAAATTAATTTATCATTTAAAAATAGACTGAAACTGGTTGCTGTAAGGTCAGAGCTTTTCAGAAATTAACCGAACATTCTACTGGAGTTGTCTCAATGCAAGACAAACACAACTGACAGAAGGGAAAAACACACAGCATTTACTTTTCATTTGGTTTTAATGATGCAAAAATGACGGAGTGGCACATACACGACAACAACAACAACATCATCATCATCGCACACAGCAGACGGCGGTGTCAACAGGTGAGTGATATGAATAATTAAGTTTTAACATCTTGGTTTACATCAGTAGGGAAACTCAACACCTGATATTTTAAGATAGTTCAACGCAATTCAAAAAAAAAAAAAAAAATGAGGGTACAGAAACTTCAAGCCCATCCCAAAATCACTCGCAGTCACAGTACAAGCCACTGTGCTGCAACCGCAGCAAAAGATTGATCATAAACCACTAGTGAATAGGGTTGTGCCTTAATCAGTATCAATAATGAGTGGTCTCCGTAAGTCAGCTTAAGTACTGTATTCACTTCCAAAAGCTAGTCAACAATTATTGTCAATACAGCTGTTTTATTTCAGTTCATAAAATAAATGAAAAGAGAAAGTAAAACTATATATCGTCGCTACAGGATTCTAAACAGCCAACTCTGAATAACTGAAGAACGAGTTAGCTGTTTAGATTCTTGCAGCAACGATATATGTAAATATATATATATACAAAAAAAACCCAAACAAATACACAACATCAAACTGATCTCAATGCCTGTGAAAACTTCTTGTTTTTTCCCAGCAGTACATGACTTTTATTTTTGACCTGATTTGTTAGCTGTGCCTCTTGAAATCATTTTGACATTTGAATCTATATACACATACATTAATATCAGCTACTAATGACACTGGACTACTCTCCTCAGTAGGTATCTGAAAATATCGACAAAGACCAAACCTTACCACTGAGATTGCACATGCAATGCTGTATAACAAAGAATAGTCATCTGTGGTTTCCAGAGCTGTCACATCCACAGGCAAACTCATGCTAATGTTGAGAGCCAATAAATTTTATGCACCATGTCTTCATACCATTTGTATCACAAAATTCACTGAGTCATAACTTTTCATAAATAAGGACAAACTTGTAACTGAACGAATTCTGATTGTTAAAAAAAAATACTGAAAACATAGTGATCTTTTGCCTGAAAACTTAAAATAAAGTGGACGTCATAACAAGGTGGTCTGTGATAAAGTGAGTGATATCCCTGAATACACAGCTGATTTACACCTGAAGTTGATGACTTTAATATTCATTCTCCTAGCAGCAGATCTACACCAGCACAAGACATTGATTGGAATGGATATTTAAAAGCTCTGTCCCAGATTACAAACACATAACATCTCATTTTGATTGTGATACCAGCAATTTTACACTCAAACATGCTTCTTAAGAAACTTCACCTGACCAGATTTTAATGTTTCATATTAAGCAAAAATGTGAATAATACTGGTTTCGCATAAGGGGTTTTCATAATAAGCATGTTCAAGTGTATTTCCAATGTCATCCTGTCTTTGGTGTTATTCTATAGCAGGCTCAGATCCACCAGGTATCAAATTGCCATCACTGATATGTTAATGAAGTCTCCCTGCATGTAATGTCAATTCATTACCTGGATAGCCAGTTTGCTTGTAACAACAAACATGTTGGAACTCTCAAGTGAAAATTTCCTCTAAAACCGCATGATCAATATCAGAACTGATGCACTGGAATTTTAGAAAATTGTATCTGCAAAACTTGCCGATTAAAAGAAAAATTTGCAGCAGAATGCTACTCAGGACTGACTCATACTTTGAAGTTCGCAGGGTATTTAGAGTTCACAAACAGAAGTTGCTGTAAAAAGTAGAGCCATTGCATTATAACATGTCCGCAGGTTTTGAAAGTTCATGTACAGGAGATTTGAGGTGAAGAGTCCTGATGTGTGTATAATAAGACAAGACCTGCCCCCTTGTGCACCTTTGGCATTACCTATCCTGATCACTGACCCATATCATCTTTTGTTTTGATTAAAAGGTCACTGCTCTCTCTCTTTAACAACAATATAAACAACTAAGCACAACAACTTGGCAAGTAACAGTAGACAAAATGACAAACACGAAACAGATTACAAAGACAAAGTTGGCCTTGACGTGTTGAGAAACCAATGATGATGTCAATGGTAAAATGAGGGTTAAATATTTCAACCCACAGACCTGTCTGGTAGTGTTTGATAAAAATTTGCTGTATGACTGTCTACATAGTATAAGAAACAAGTGAAGTTCCACCCATCACACATAAAGACATACAACAGGAAGACTAGAATTTCTGAGCAAAATGAGTCGCATCTATAAACTTTAATAAAAACAGAAGCTTTGCTCATCACGATAAAAAACTCCCTGACTAAATTCCCTGGTTTAACTGTGGATATACATCTGAGACTGATTCCGTCATCAACTCTACAAATTAGCTACCCACTCTGATAAAGGATGATAATTACTGCATAACTCTTGTACATCAACAGCAATCTTGGCAAGATATCCCCTACCAACACTGTCAAATTAACATATGCCATGGAAGTGCTGCAAAACAGTGGACACGTGAAAAAGCCAGGCCACATTGATACAGGTATTTGCACATGTATCTCCAGGTAAAACAAACATTTTGGCTAAAAAAAAAAAACTGACAAAAAACATAAAGTTGTCATTCGGACGTTGTAAGATGAAACACTGGCTCATATCCAACGAGAACCCAGGAAAAGAAAATCAGAGGTGGGGGTGGGAAGGGAAAGCTTAAACAGCATTTTGCTCTGAAATCCTGTGTTTGATACTGATAAAAGCGCGGAAAGTGTCAACCACAAAAAAAAAAAAAAAAAAAAAATTACAATACATAGACCATAACCTTGCCCAATAATGTATGAATCATGTAGGACTATTCTGTTTTGATGTGAGAATGGTTTAAGTGTGCATGGCTGGTGTCAATGGAAATAATAAGATACATACAAGCTCATCAAATACTCAGATTGTTTTAAACTCAGAAGTAAAGGAAAGAGAAATGTTTTGACATCTTGCTGGCACCATCTGGGTATCTCCACCGACACTGGACTTATGCACACAACCTGGAAATAAAATAAAATTCAATAACAATTAAATTCAAAGCTGAAGCAGAGAGAAAATACAATGAAGGAGTGAAGGCATGAGACCAGGGCTTCTTTTAATTTGCCCTTCTTAATTCTGGAATTTTGATCAGGAAATATTGCTGCAAAATTAGAGAATTAATTTCTCTTTAAAATGAAATCGACATAATTTTAAAACAATGCATTCTCACTTCACATTGATTATTTTTAATAGGCGACTGTCATTTTCCATTTAGAAAGAACAATATTTTGGAATGGTTCTTCTGTGAATCTAGCACCTTTTCAACATCTCTTTCAAGCCCTTTAAACCAAGCTGGTTAGTTATGAAACAATAATTGTAATATGCTTACGCATTCTGGAACAATTCCGAGCTTTTCATACATTCTGGAATCAGCATTTTTGCACGTATTCTACACTGTCTCTCTACCCATACTGATACTGATCGAATTTCCTGGAAATTTCTTCTGATTGGATCAGTCTGTTCCCTTTCATATACTGTACTTCTCACATTCATTTCAATTTTTGCACAGCTTATCTTGATGGCCAAATTTGTTCTGATTTTTCTTAAGGTTGCACAAGTAGGTGAAGAGAACATTTTGGCAGAAACACTGATTAAAAACTACAATGCTTTTAAAGAGAATCTGACAGTTATTTTATGTTTTCCAGGGCAGAAATGGGCCAATAAAGTTGTGCTTCCAAAATAGAAAAAAAAAATCCAGAGTCTGGGACAACAGGTTTTCCAATGTTTTTCTTTTCCCACATGTCACTGAAATTTACCAGCATGATGATATGAAGACCAGACAGCCATCATGTTAAGCTGTGATTAGATAACGTTCTCTGGATATGGATATTGTTTACATGACAGTACACAATGCTGCTTGACAAATGATGCAGTGTGAGTTACTGTATCATTTTCAGGAGTGGAGTTAGAAAGGTGCAGGACCCCCTTCAGTACACTTGAAAGAAAGAGAGAAAGAAAATCTTCATATCAAGTGTAGGTGGGTTGGTGGGTGAGGGAGGGAGTCAGTGAGCCAGGAAAGGAGTAAATGAGTGAGTCAGTAAGTGAGTAAGTAGCCGACCCATCAACTCACTCACTTACAAGTATAATACAAGTGTATATTTATAATGGGAACATGCAAATGAAGTAACAGTGGCAGCAAGAGAAAGGGAGGATTGGTATCAAGATTCTTAATTTCTCCTACCTATAATGAAGAGAGCAGCCCCCCCCCCCNTCAGTTTTCTTTGTCTCAGGGTCCCATGGACCATCCCTATCCCTAGAATTGGTACAGTTAATCACACTGCATCACTTGCTCAGCAGTTTCATTAACTGTAGTGTAAATGATATCTAGTAAGTGTCTTCTGATCATGTGGTGCTAGTATAGATACAAAGTTACAACTCTTGTCTTTATACTGTACCTTTTTCGTTGTCAGACCTTCCTCAAAACATCATCATTCTTCATTTTCATGACCTCTTTAATTAATAGATATTTACTTGTGCCCACAGATCACATTATTCATGATTCTATTGTTTAGAAGGTTATTCTGTACTTCATGATGTGTGAAATAAATAGAGGAAGATGAAAAATCAAAGCAAACCAACCACTACAGACACAAAAGTTAGATTTTGACAAAAAGTAATGAGACTCTCATGAATAACCTGATAAATCAAATATCTCTACCTAACAAGATGGCTGGCAGGAGCAAATAAGTAAGAAACCATTCTGAGGCTAGTTTTAGGCATGTTGGGTAGTTCCTAGGTAAGCAGATTTTAAAGCGTTGTGCACCAAAAGGGTTATTATTGTTCCTGGTGCTGTGCATGGAAAATTCATGTACCATTTTGTCACTAATCAGTCCACAACAACATTTCTAAATGACCTAGTAGAAGACATACCTCGTGTCACACGTCCTGCAGCTCAGCAGGAAGGGGGGTCTTTGGGTGTTTATTTTCGAAGTGCTGCTTGAAGGTTTTGGGATCTGGCATCTGTGCCTGCATGGGATAAACAAAGAACTAATATAATATATAAAATTTAACCAATTCAATCCTAGACCTCCAAGAATCTTGTACCTGGCATCCAAGGCCAAATGGAATATTCAAATTTTGAGGAGAATCAACTCTTTCAATGGTATGCTTCCAGAATGGTGAGAGTACCTGACTGTGTCAGCTGAGTATGTCATGCTACTGCCTTGCTGGGCTTGATATCAACTGATTGCTTAAATTACTAGGCTAGACTGGGCAGTGTCTCTCAGTTGGGCTGGAAGTGATCACTGAAACTGTTGTTCGCATCACCCAGTGAACACAGTTAGAATGACTAACTCCATTATCGACATTAAACTTCAAGGGTTTTAAAACTCGTACGTACAGTGTTAGGCTGGTGTTATGATCTAGTGAACTGTGGCAGTCACCTGCTCCAATTGTCCAACAGCTCGTTGCTTGGCATGTTCCTTGTATTAATACTACATTTCCATTGCCATATCTAGTAACAAGTAAAAATTGTCTTTAGTGGGTGCTGGTTGACACTGTGGGATTGAGTGGGTTAAGGCACAAACCCACTGGATCCGGTGATATTTCACTCTGACATTTTCATGTCCTCTCTTTCCTCTCCCTTACCTACTATTAACTCACTGAAGACAGAAGGATTTTACTATGTACAAGCACCACAGACTGAAGGTTTTCAGGTTTTTTCAAAACCCCATAAAATCTAAGATAATTCACCAATTG
Organism: Ellobium chinense; assembly: GCA_033807755.1. Taxonomy (NCBI): domain Eukaryota; kingdom Metazoa; phylum Mollusca; class Gastropoda; order Ellobiida; family Ellobiidae; genus Ellobium; species Ellobium chinense. Next base: position 1,917,831 of record JAWQUT010000045.1, on the reverse strand, counting down.
CAATGCCTTTTGAACACAACCAATAACAACATAATAACAATACACATGCCAAAGCACAATTGTCTATCTCTCATAATGTGTGTTTTATGATTTTTTGAAAAAGGTATAGATTTCAATGTTCAAAAAAATTTGCGGATAGGAAAATAAAGGTGGATTACTATAGAAAATGCAGTGTCCTGGTTTTTTTTTTTGTGCTCTATGAGTGTGAACGTGTGTACAGAAGATAAGTAAATGAAGTCTGGATCCCTAACATCATCGTCGAGATCTAGATTTGAGTCAGAAGAGGGTTCAAATGCAGCAAAAATATTCCATCTGTTAGTGTTACTAGACGCCATTCTAACGATCACTGCAGATTCCAATGGCAGTCACCTAACTAAAATTGCTCTAATTAAAAAAGTTATCCACCGACTTCCGGGAAATTTTTTGTGGAACGAAACAAGTGGCTCCGTATACGCCTGAGATGGTTCCCGTGCTATTACGGGCATTTATATAGCCACTATACGGCAATAATGCCGATCCCATGTTTTCTACGGGAAACGTCTGACGATACTGACGGCCCGTCCTGCGTTTTTTACGGGAAACGTCGCGAGTGAGTTAATAGGATGAAGCTGATTCCATCAAGTCCACAATGGCTATAATGTTGCTGGTGACCCTTAATACTTCAGCTGCACAAAACCTTTAATATCCCTCAAAGTGTTCCTGAATACAAACTTATTAATTATTGTAGAAAATCATGTAACATACATACACAAAGAACAAGTCGCTTCCACAATGAGTGTCATTCATATCCCTAAAACTGATCTAAACCAACTGTCACTTTAGGGCTTGCAAAATGTTTTGCAAAAACCCACATTCTGTATAAACATTTTTGTAATATAATTCAAACAGTTCTACTCTTCGTTTCTTACACAGTTTTATGTAAGAATTTTAGGAATCTACAATGAAATGAGACTTAATAAAACACACTGCATATTTATGAAAACAAAGAGAGGAACTCTGTACTGCTGTTTCATTAAAATATAGTAGTGAAGGGACTTCACAACTGCAGCAACATGCCAGTTCATTTTGATAGCTCTTCCTATCATATGTACTTGTCACATTTGCGTCATCTAATCCATTTAACTTCGCCGCGTGTTACATGAAACCTACCTTACACACTGGGCATGTGTGTGTCAGGGCTTTTGCTGCTGCTTTCTTTTGATCTTGAAATGTGGTGCTATTCTTCTTTGCTTCTGCAGCTTTCTTGGCTGCTTTCTGTTGAGACTGTATCTTCTGCTGCCCCCGAGCCATTGCCCTTTTGATTAAAAGGGGGATAAACAACATTTTTAAAACTGATAGAGTGAAATATATAATTAAACAGCAAGTAAAGGATATTTTCTGTGTCCATTTCACAGTAAAGGCTATATGGAAGACCTTGACATTGCTGTTTAGTGTTTGAACTGTCACAATGAGCTTCCCTCACTAGTCAGACTTTATGATTCTGAAGTCAGTGATACAAGTTACTCTATTAGTATTCTCTCATGACAGCACCAATTTGATGACTGTCTAACATGAAATAAACTGTACCATTACCAGACTAGTGCTGTCTGAGATACAACCCTTTGCAACTTTGCTTTTTCAGTAGATCAAAGTCTGCGCACCTGAGCAAATTTTCCCTAAACTGGCTAAACAATTCTTATTTTTATGTCTGTTCTCTAAGTTCTAGTAAAACACCTCCTTCTTTTCTTCAATCAAAGTCTTCATTTTGACTCCATCTTTGTAATAAATATTCTGGGAGATCCACAAAAGTTTAAGTTTAGGATTAAATGTGCAGATGTCTGGTCATCGCATAGACTACATAACCTACATGCTGAGTTTCTAAATAAAAAACCAATCTTCTGTAAGCCTAGATTAGAAAGAAAGTAGACTCTAGTCTAGATCTAATTTGATTTTAAAAAACTGGTGGGCTCTCAAGCCAGCTAGTCTAGTTTCGGGAGGATTTCCATAAGTAACTGGGGATAAGGAATTACACTCGCTTCGACAGATACTCCTATCTCGATGGGCATTAGTGTTAGGGTTAAGGGTAGGGTTAGGGGATAGGGTTAGGGTTGTATTAGTACATTATTCGGAATTGAGGTACTGACCGTTGTAGGAGTTACCACATATGGAAATCCTTCCCTAGTTTCAATCACCAAACACAGTAAACCTTATTTAGATACAGCTCAGAGTCTAGTTCATTTTAATATTCTTGAAACATCGCAAGACTTTATGTCCCTCATGCGTCATGCCGATCTGGGTCCTGCTGATCATGGCTGATGGATGGATTTAATCATTCATGGACGTGGTCGTGGATGACAAATCAGCCAACTGCCCAAACAGACGGATCGCAACAGCAGTCAAATTCAAATATCATATTTAAATAAGGCACAGTCTTGATCCAATCTTATCCAGGTCGGTAACTGTACTCCACTATGTATAGTAATTTTTGAGGATTTACTAGTCTTACCTTTTTAGCGCAGATTCCAACGAGGAACTTCAAGCCTTGTTTACCTTCGTTTCGTTTACTACCTTTGTATTGCACACGGCACGGCAACCGGTGTAAGCCTGCAAAAAGACCTCTTTCAAAGCACCCGTTCAGAACCGGTAATAGCCTGTTCGGATTGGCAGCATTAATCTGACCCACGGAGGTTAGCTTTCAACCAATGGCAAAGCTGTGTTACTGAACCATAGAAGAGGTTGATTAATTTGCTTGTAAACGTATCAGAAGGCATGAGTATAAATAAACAGACTACAGATCATGGGCACTCTGGTCTTTTAACTTCAATATTTTGTACGTCATTGTCAACATAGATGGGTCACAATGTTCATGTGCGCTTGTCAAAGGAATTGCTGGCAAACGGGGTTGCCCAATTTTTAAAGCTAACGAAACATATCATATTGTAGTGAAATAGCAGATACGCTTGTTTTACACTTCTGTCGACCTTGCTCTCAAGATTTTTCTGGTTTCAATGACGGGGACAATCCGCTCTCACAGATCAATAACTATAGTCTATATTTTAGTTCATGATCCTATAAGCTGACTGTGGTAGTTTTCGATCACTCCTCAAACTACTTTACAATACAGCAAAGAGGATTTTAAAAAAAAATTATTTGAGAGACAGAGTAATCCATCTATGTTCCAGACGGACTTTGAATAGTGTATCTGGTTGGTTAACTTGTAGGCCTACAGATATAATAATCATGATGATCAAATTTTCATCATATCAAATTACTTCCAAACTCACTTAGGCTTGCTTTGACAGCCATCCGAGTTGATTCAATGCATAAATGTATTCAGTAATAGTGTAAAGGTCACGCAAGGGATGCCCAAATCGGCTATAACCCGATCACTGTCGACCAGCCAGACTATAATAGTGAGCTACCATTTACGAAAAAAATTAAACTACATGTAAATGATGATATCTCTTTAAGAGGACAATGAATAATGAATGTAGAAGTTTGTGTTTGTACATTATCTTTAGGAGGAAAGGGCGGCTGGCGCAAAGTCAGGTTGTCATTACAGCCATGGAATAGATAGAGGGCCCCGAAATGGTGCACAGACTACCTCCGCCCAACCTAAGCCCTAGGGAAAAAAACGCATACATATTCAACCAAATGCATCAGAGACCCTGCAGAACGAACTAAGGAAACAATTTTGTATGGGTCGCGAGCACAGTGTTTCTGATGAACTTTGATACGTATAACTGACTTCTAGGGACAGAGTTTATAACATTGAACATACCAAGGCCATATGACTACGAAGACAGGGTGTGCTCATAGCCCAGGAAAGGTAAAGTCTCACTCTGCATCAGACTTTTCAGGTTGTCGCCCACGATATCCTGACTTACTTGCATGAAAGCTATACGCTTTCTAAAGATTTAAAATCAAGATCGATATTTATGATCAGAGCTTGATAATAGTGATCCACCATAACAACTTTTCCCCAAAGAAAAAATATTGTAGGGTTAAAATTTAATTTGATACCGGAAAAGTCTAAATGCAGGACGGCATTTAAATGTTTTAGTACAGAACAATTTGTTATTTTTGTCAGCATTTATATTGACGTTTACTTCAACAACCCCGCTCTTGAATAGCAATGTTAAATTTGAGGAGAAAAAAGAAGAAAACCTTAATTACTGGTTAAAAGAAAAACTTGTCTTTTTATTCTGTAAGGTTTGTTTTTTGGGCATGAGTCGGATTTGTAGTTTTGGTTAGGTAAAATCAAGAAGGTCATAGGGCAACACCAGCACAATGACTCTAGCAGAACCTACCACAACACAATCATGTACTAGAGTGAGGGCATAATAGACATTTTCAAATATTTATTGCGATGAGTACTCACGGCTTGAATCTCGTAAGTACTAGATATCGATACTGTGACGTCTTAAATTTTTTTAAACTGACGAGGACCCATTCCCACTCCCATCTCCCTTTAAATTTTATTATTGTTTGTTGTTTGCTTTGTTTTGGTCTTTGTGGGTTTTTTTCTTTAAAAGAAGGAACAGAACTTTAATTGAACTTCTTTGAACACGTAAACAATCATCTCTAGTTACAAAGTTACAAATCATCTCTAATACAGTAATATTAGACCCAACAGCAATTTTAACAATTATCCTTGTCTACTTTCTCTTGACGTAAGATGATCATACCATCGTAACCTGAGACAGCAAAAGTTTACAGATGAAGAAAATGAATCATGTCCATTGTAGTTGCAGAAAGGCATGATCTTCCTTGTAAGAATTGTTCCCCGGCCTTTGAAAACAGGTGCTCTGAGGGAAATGATGTTGCAGGAAGACATAGACAAGATACTTGGAGTGCCAGCCTTTTCCTGATCTGACCTTTTATTACATAGTTATTTTCAGTAATTTTCACCATTTTTTTTTCAATAAAACAAGCTATTTTTTGAGAGAACAACAAATTATAACGCAAATAATATCTATCAGGTCTATTTCGAGATCCAGAGACAAAAAAGTCTGTAATAATTTTTTGGTATGTCACACGTTACTTAAATTTAACCTTTGACCTGCTTACGAATACTTTGTGTTTAAGCCCCGGAAACCCTTAGGCGTATGAATATATGACGTCATTTCTTTTTGTGACATCATGAACATGTGACGTCATTTCTTTTGTAGCTATTTTCACTGCCGTGGGGTTTCCCTCCGTCTAGATTAAAAAAGAAAATTGTTTCAGTCTGTCTATCTTACCGCTTGCCATCGTACTCTTCACGTTTCAGTTTCAGTTCAGTTAAACATTTGAATTAAAAGTACTTGAAATGTCGCAGTGTTTCTGTGGTCCAAAGTTTCATCGATGATTGTCAGCTGTTTGGATCTACTATGTATCGCATAACTGTGATTCATTCAGTTCAGTCGTGATTGATGTGTCTCAACCAGGGTGAGGGTCACTTCAGGGTTCTTTTCACGATTAAAAGTTTACCTCTTTTATTAGTCTGAGGTTATATGATTAAAAGGATCTGAAACTCGTGGGTTGTTTTTTTTTATCAGATTTATAAAATTCGTTATACATTGTATTCGTTCGCCTGAGGCTCGCGAATACGATAAATGTATAACTCATTTCATAACTCTGATATCAAACCGTATCAAACAAACATTCTTTACAGATCCTCTTATTATAATATTGCCCCAGTGAGTATCTGTCGGTATCTATTACGGAAATAGCAAGTATCGGGTACTCGCAGCTGGAACCAAACATCTAGAATACTTCATATCGATATCTATTATGGCCCACCTCTAGCATGTACTCTTCACATATCGTCCGCTGAGCCTACCGGCTTTAAAAGAGTCTCTATCCAAATCTAAGGAAGTCTAAGAGATGTGAGGGTATGTCGATCAACAGACTCACTGTAAATATTTATGCATCGAATTCGGGCAGATTTAGACTACCTGCGCATTCAATTCCTCAGCCGTTTGCTGTTTCTTGGATTAAAATTTATTTTTCCGCTTCCAAATGGTTCAGACAGAACTAGAGTCAAGGCACCAGCTCTCGCACACCCCCACCTCTCGCTCACTTGTGCAAAAGTTGNCTAACATCAGTTCTGAATCTGATGGTTGTTCGACCGTCCTAACAATGATGGGTGTCACAAATGTAGATCTAAAGATCTAAATACAAAAGTATGTTCTTGATTCAGCTGACTTTTAGTGATGGCACTCTTTATGGTGAAAAGAAAAGTCAGGTGGGGAGAGGAGGGGGTGTGTCTCTCCCAGACCAAAAAAAAAAAATAATAATTTGGAGAGTTTGGGAAGAATGGATTCCCCCAATATCATAAAGTCTAGATCTAGGCCTATGGCTTTTCCAATATATTTTACAATTATTTCTGTGGCCACTAAAGCCATTAAAATTAAGATTTATCATAACATACCATTACCTGTATCAGCACACGTAAGCTTTTGGAGGTCTCGCAGAATCTGTAGTTAGAAGATAGACTCAAGATAAATACTTCTAGGAAGATGAGAATATTTTCTTCCTAGAATAGAACAGTAGAAAATTTTGAAAAGTATATGAGCAGTCGGGACATGTGTCAGGATCATGGATGAACATTAGGTTCGCACAAGGAAGTTAGAGACACTATTCAGGCAGTAGGTATTTATTCAGAATTTAATTGCTGTGAAGTTAGCGTCCCAGTGGTGTAGTGAGAGAACGTTCAGACTTGCAAGCAGAGAGACCCTGGGTTCGATTCCCAGTAGGGACAAGATATTTTCTAGTCTAGGATTTTTTGGCCCTTCTTCTCAGAATTAATCCTTCATAGTAATTTGGTAAAATCCCTGGCGACACACTTCTTTAGATAATATGTAACAGCTTTGAGAAATTATCAAACTGGTCTTACATTCCTCCCCCGTATAATAATGGTAATGATTAATTGGGAAAAAGCATGCCTTTCCACCTGGCTACACTTGATGTTGTTGGCAGGATGTCTCATTACATTAGGACCATACGGATACAGTAATAAGAGGAAAAGGTTCTGTAACCCATGGGCAAAGACATAGGACAAAGTGGGAAGTAATATTTTAAACGCTAAGATAACCATATAAGAATGGCCTAAGGTTAATTTTGGACAGTATACCGAAGGAGATGAGATATCATATAAGATAAAGAATGACTTCATACTGATCAAGAACTGTCATGAGGACATGACATAGATAAGCAGGGGAGTGTGAGCAGTCAGGAAATGTGTCAGGATCAGCGGTGAACACTAAGCTCACATGTGAAAGTTAGGGACCGATTCAGGCAATAGGTATTTAAAAGAAAGTTGCATCGTCCTACAGACCATGTTAAATCATACAATACCCTGTTATTTCAATAAAAGAGTTAGATTTCAGGTGTCTGTCAACATTATTTAATGCCTCTGCCTGCCCCAGACAACCTGTAGGGTTATGTTATGCAAAGTCCGAATTCTAACACCCACTGCCTGCATGGCGGCCATAACCTTACATCAGATACGTTCTACCCACACGGCCAGCAGTCTAGGCGGTGCTCTGCAGAGGGGTGATAATGTCAGTGCGGATCTTTTAATTCCACCGTTGACGGCAGCTGTATCAAATAAAATCATGCTGAGGCAATAAAAATGCAGAATACTTAACCTGGCTTACACGGTCACACTTTACTTTTGAAGCTGGATGACCAAAACCTTAATTGAAAGTTCTATCATTGTCAGATAGAGGTGTCTGTAGTTGCTGGAACCTCAGTGATGTCATCATTTTTGCCACAAACCACTGCTGTTCGGGGAAGGGTAATAACTAGACAAAGGGGCAAATCACGGTCACTCCAGCTATTTTTATTGCATCATATTATACACGCATGCGTTAATAGAACAATGCTTTTTCTTTGCCACATTGTCTAGGTATGCACCATAGACAATTTTCAGAGGGAAAAAGTACTGAAAAACAGAAAATTGTTTTTGACATGCGTGTCCACGTTTAAGAATTAAACTGCTGGGAAATTAGCGTACCTGTGGTGTAGTGGGGGCACGTTCAGACTTGCAAGCTGAGAGACCCTGGGTTCAATTCTCAATAAGGACATGAAATTTTCAAAGTGTAGGTTTTTTCTGCTCTCCTTCTCAAAACTGATGTTTCACAGTAATTTGGTAAAATCCCGAATGACACAGTCTCCTAGGTAATATGTAACAGCTTCTACTAATTATCAAATTGAGTTCACATTTCTCCCAGTCCCCCAACTTAATGATAATGATTAAAGAATACTATATGCCTTTCCTCCCATTTACATATGGATTATCAGCGAAGAAATTGCCAGGATGTGCATACAGACACTGGTCGTGCTCAGACACAGATCAACTGACTTAAAAATACTGCAGACAAGTCTTTAAAAATGCACCAATCCCTATGCAAAATGCTGCCTTAAAAAGTACCACAATATTTGCTTATTGTGCTTTTTGACTCAGGACAATTCTTTTGATTCCAGTGAGTCTGCAGTATTCTCCACCACTTCTTACCATACCCATCTCTTTCATACACTCCACCATCACTGTAGGGTTGCACTTCCAGGACCTCCCCCTCTCCTCTCCGCTCAGCCTTTTTGTGCAACTGCACATTTAAACTTCATAGCATTAAAAAATGTCTATAGCTTCTACTTCTAAACCTTATTGATATTGTAGATTGTGTTATTGTAGATGGTAGATTGATATTGGTTTTATTTCATTGAAGAGGGTGAATGTAGATGGTGTTGGNACTCCCCAAATCCTACCTCCAATCCCCAAGAAGGTCTCATCTAGTGCTGTCAGTTGTGAGTAATAGCCAGATCCTCATCATAATTCATGGATGATAAACAAATATGTAAATTATAACATTGATGTCATGTGCAGTGTTTTCAAAGAAATTATTGAAACTTGAAATTTTGAATAAGGTACTAAGTTTGAAAAAAAAATTGCTTTTATTAGGTGTAATATGTAATAAAGTTCGAGTTCTTCTCATTAAGCTAAAGTAGGGTTGTCTAAGATTCTTCTTATTAAGCTAAAGTAGGATTGTCCAACTACTGATCTGCAGGCCAAAATATATAGGCTCATCTGCAAAGTGCTATAGATTGTAAATTTACTGTGGAGTGTTTTTACATAATACATGGCCCCTGTTCGAAGATTAAATTACAAAAATGACCCCTGCCCTGAAAAGGATGGGCACCCCTGAGTTAAATAAATAGTGCATTAACTTTTTGACAGTTCAGTGTAGGAATAACAGTTAACAGCCTAGCACCGAACAATTTAGTTCTGGCTTCTGTTTTGTCTTTCTGCAGATGGCACTATCTCTCAGCGCTGCAAATATTAGGGGACAGCAACTCTGCAAACACTGTGGCTCACTGCATAGCTTGCTGACCTCTCCTCAACCAGCTTACAATCCAGTGCCTCACAGGAACAACTGGAGGAAAAATTGGGCCAAGCAGGAGGCTAAAAAACAGGTTGTTCATGAATATGTAGGGGAGAATGCAACAAAGACATCCTTGATTTATGCCTGGGGTGCAGCAACATCTGGTGCTTTAGGTAACTCTTTGGGTTATTTTAATTTGGGGCAATAAAGTATTATTATGATACAGAGTGTTGGATTACGCTGAGGTATGGGCTGAGTCTTGGTGAGCTGTGAATTTTCTGTGTTGGACTTTGGACCAAAATTATTTTGAAACTTAGCATCAGGAAATTTCCTTCAGATTCGATTGTAACTTAGGATCTAGATTAATTCAAAGATAACCAGTTGCTTGATATTTGAAACTGAAGCCTATTCAATGATTCAATGTGTTTTTTTCCCATTATTTGATACTTCAATTCAGTTTTAAAAATATATGAGTTGTTTTATTATTTTATATTTGAAGTCTTCAGATATATCTTGTATTTTTACACATGAGCAAATAATCCTGTCCCTAGTAATTCAGACATGACTATGGCCCTGCTAAAGGTGTCTTTTAGTGAGTAACCCAGTGCAAAGATTCATGTTGGTTGATGTGATGATGTTATACAATTTGGAGATATAAATTTGATAAAGAAGCGTTGGTCACAAATCGTCTTTACAAGGCACATTGTATGTGATTTTATTATTGAACTTAGCAGCAAATTCATCTTGTTTTGTAAATGTCCTGTCATCTTATCTTATATCTTAGCTATAGCCAGCTATCTACGACCAGATGTGAAATTTCACAACCACCATATATTTATAGCAAAGATCAACAGACCAGCACGAGTTAGGTTTTTCGACATTCACAGACTGAAGGTGAGTAAAAGTTATTAAAGTTATTATCTGTCTTACAGAAACTGGCCTGTTAGTAATGAATGGAAAATTTAAAATGAGATTCACGAATATCTGCCCTTGTGGATACGTACCTTAAAATGCAAAACATATACCGCAGTCATGTCCACAGTTAACAGAAATTAGAACAAACACGAGGTCATTTTATTCCATACTTAAAGAAAAACTCTGCAGATTTAAAGAAAGACCTAGAGGCCACTCCTTATCTTTCATATCTGCTAATCTGATAGAAATTAGGAGGAAGATCAAAGAAATCCTTTTAGACGTGGTGTGAATCTGGCCATATCTTTTATTTAGCAAGTTCCATTGTAGAGGGGACAGGAGGATGCATGTTTTGAAGGACTGCAAATTGGGTGGAAAGTTTGCCACTGCAGTATTAAAGAGCAGGATGGTAAATCAACCAATGCTACAAATTTAACATTACTATCTTAAACCGATCTTAATTCCAGCCTCTGGACATTGCCTGTGGATATGGATACACAGTCGCAGCAGTCAAGTTCCAGAATAAGAGGATCCTGGTGGGGACAGGCATGAACACAGATTCGCAGATTGGGTATCATGAGTCACCTAAGGGATCAGGTAAGTTAATCTTTTTATGTTGGGCCCTACTATATTTGTGGGGCACAGATCACACCACTTCACACTGTGCCACCCAACGGCTCTGCTGCATTCAGTCTGATCTTTTACACTGGTCTACATGAATATTGTGGTTTGAAATTTCCCTCAGCACAGCAAAACTGTAAAAAGCCTAGATCAGGTATATTAATATTTTATTCAATTTATCAGCACGCAACTGATTTCATGCAAATCAAAGAGTGCCTGAAATATTAAGTATCTAATTTTTTACTTTTGTTATTAGAATTATCTGTCAGTGGTGCTCATCCAGAAAATTTTCCCCAGCAGAGTGCCTGCATTCTGAGGGAATAGAAGAGTGGTGCAGGGCATTATGTGAAAAGGTAGACTCTTTTGCAATATCTGACATACATGCACTGCCCAAAAAGCACTTATATGTGCATGTTCATCCCAGAAGTAGCATTTCTGACCCACCTTGATGTCTTATTTCCTTAGTTTTATATGTGACAGCAAGTTTTGCGTCATTCCTGTAGTGGTGAATAGAGCTATGATTGGTCTTTCAGCATTTGTCAATGAACAGCAAGAGCATTGGGCAACCTATCTGTCACTTTCATTTACTCTCCCTCTTCACCATTTCTGTAGGGTGTCTATAGGTATAATTGTTTTGCAGTTCATATATAGATATTGATATTAACTCCTTGTTTATTCTCCCAATTAGGTCGAATACTCGATCAGCTGATAGAACCCGGTCGCATACGCCTGCCTTTATCACAGCCTGACAACTGCAGGGTGACAACTATGGCCTGTGGTCGTGCTCATACGGTGGTGGTTGCGGAGAATGAAGGAGGTTAGACAAGAATACATTAAACCTTGGGGAGGGAGAGAGAGGGGGAGAGAGAGAGAGAGAATAATTAATTGTATTTTCTTAACGTAAATTTTCAGCTTATCACTTCATGTAGCCTCTGGACTCTGCCAAAGTGAATGTTAGCCACGTGCTGTGGCTTTTGTTATTGTATCGAAAAGTCATATAAGTCTATAGACATCAGCAGGAGGGTGAAGAGAGAGAATAAGATGAAAAGGAGTTCATTAGAGAAGGTGGTGTCCTATGGTTTATATGCTTATTGAGAAACCAGCAGGAGGTAAATCTAGAGAGATGGAGAGAAAGAATAACATGATCAGGAACTCGTTACAGAAAGGTGATGCCTGTCCTGTAATTTATATGCTTATTGAAAGAATTAGCGGTGTCATGAGAATATATGGTGATTAGTGCTGTGGTATGTTGAAAATAATATATGTAGTCCTCTTGTTTACTGTCAGTGTGTACTCCACTAAGATAACTTGAATCTTGTTAACTTGTTTGCTTCTCTTTTTCTTCATGAACAATTCTTTACTGTCATATGTGCACATACTAATCAATGTCTTAATTTGCCATTTACAACTGAGTGCTTTGTCACACTTTGAGACACTGTCAATGGGATAAACCTGATTTTGCCGTAAGAGAATGAGCATTTGTCAGAATTTTAACAAAGAAAATGAGGTTGGGAAAGGAGTAAGATACAGTGAAATCGAGCACTCCATGTCAATGATCTGAGAAGTGTGGGTGATTGAGCAGTTGTCACATGAATTATGGAACTCGGTTACAATAGTATTGTTGTTTTGCTTAATTCATGCTAATCTATTAACATATGAAATAATTTAAGCCTTTACATTTCATTTGTTTTGTGCAGTGTTTACTCTAGGAAACAATGCCTATGGTCAGTGTGGCAGGTCAGTTGTAGAAGGGGAACAGTATAGGTGAGTATCTTGACCTCTCTAGTTTATAACAGTCTGTCCATCTGTTTATCTCTCTCACTCTCTCATTGTTTATTCTTATCTCTTTGAGTTTGTGGTGTATGTTTATAGTACTAAATTGAGAGAGGATGATGATTATAATGATGATAAAGTTGGCACAGTATTGCATGATCTCAGATACCTCACAAGTCAAAATTTCTGAGCTGATTCCCTGAAATTCAAGTTTTATGATGTAAATTTAATATAAAGATGTGGAGCTAGTGACCAGAGCTATGTAATGAGTGGGCTTGAAGTCCAAGCTCTTGAGGTTCTACGGTCAAGCACCATGGCTGACTGGTCATGGAATTTGACTCAAGATCAAAAGGTTGTGGGTTCAATACCTGATCATGAATTGTTGTAAATGCATTGGGAAATTATTTCATTCAAATGTTCCCCAGGTCACTCATCTGTAAAAATGGGTACCTGACTATAGGCGATGGAAGATATTATCAGAATGTTAGTGATCAGCGCTTGTAAATGGCAGTGGCACTGTATGCTTCTGAGTGAATTGAAAAAGTCTCAGAGTGATCAGGCCTGCTGGGGTAACAGTAGTGTGATGCTGCATGCACAGACACTGGTCTTGATATGAGACTTATAAACCGCATCATTATTGATGTTATTAGTTGTAATGAAAAGAGTAGATATCACAGTTACCCTTCGTTTTCACGTGACTTTATTTCCTTCCTATGCAGCAAGAGCCAAATCATCAATAAGCTGCAGGATGTCCCTGATGATATTGTCAAGGTAAGATGTTTAAGGCATGTGAAATGTGAGCCATTCCATAAAGTTGGTCCTCATATTAGGAATGTAACATTAGAAATAATTAATGTAAAATATGAATCTATTCTTTTGAGATTTTGTTCATTCCACTTTAAAGAGCAGTGATTGAAATTCTGTCTAAAATAAAGCTGAGTAGAATTTTATCAGTAAAGTTGTGTGTCTTGTGATGCCTCTAAGCCTCCGGTTTCAGGTTTTTGGTAAATGGATTCAGTTTACAAAATGCACAGTAAAGTGAAAGATGCAATTTACTCATTCCATGCTGATGTGCCTCAGAGTACCTCACAGTGCTTCTCTAGTGATATGTCCAGATGCACCAGATTTTGAATGGTTATTAAGCTAGCTTGTTTGCTTTATTTCCAGTGAGGCATTGTTCTTACTTTTGACAGGTGGTATGTGGACAGGATCACACTCTATTTCTTACCCAGTCAGGCCAGGTGTACAGTTGTGGCCTTGGGGCTGATGGGCAGACAGGTAGTGTAAATTCTTGCTCTTTGCTGATACAAATATAATGGATGACATACAGAGTTCTTATTACTGTCTCAAGGTATCACCATGACATGAAGAGTGGAATGTGGGTAACTTTAGTTTTTGGCAATTAATAGACTACAAACACACAGTGGGCAAATTAAAGTTGCCTACTGTTATCATCCTGATTATTCAGAAAGTTTTGGTTTTGTCTGGGATTTGTTTGGAAGGCTTTCTTTTTTTGTGGGGAGTGGGGGGAGGGAAGGGTGTCATAGATTTTAGAAGGGAATCGACTGCTAGCTTTTTTTTTTATCACCACACTAAAATTACATTCAATGTGGATGCAGTATGGGTCATCATTGTCTGTGTTCTAAATTATCAAACAGTTTGTATGTTTTTATCAACACCTACACCATGGCTGCTGTTTCATTTAGAGAGTCTCCTTAATTTTTGAAATCATGTTTTTTTTTTCTACTCTGTTTCAGGTTTAGGTCATTACAAAGCCACAGGACAACCACAGCTGGTGAAAGGGGATCTAGAAAAAGAGAAGATTGTGTCCATTGGCTCGAGAGGGGACTGCTCCCTGGCAGTCTCGGGTCAGAAAATGAAGAGTTTAGCCCTCAGACATATGTATCAAAAGCAAACCTAAAGTTACTAGTTACTTGTTCCCAGAAACAATATTAGTGCCCTTCATGCTCTGTTCCTCAGTTTAGACCCCAGCAAAAAGTTATTCTAACAATTGTTCCTGTTGCTGTCTGACTATGGATCCTTCTTATGCCTCCTGTCCAACTTCTGCATGCTCTATTTTATCTACCCTTTTGCAGTATTTGTTTGAGGTAATAATGTTCAACTTTTTTTCTTCCTCCTTCCTCAGTTTCGCTTAACCCTTCTAATGCCAGAGCTGATTTAGTTGTTCTAACTACCTTCTCTTTGTGATGTGAAGGGTGACTTCCTCTCATGCCATGCTGGAGGCTTAGCATTACAAGAATGTAGTGTTTATTCTTGCATTTGATCTGCCTTATCTCAAAGAGGATCTTAAATGCATATCTGGTTCTTGCACGTGTTTCATGTATTAACCCAAAAGCTTCACTAGCTTATGATATGAAGAAGTCCATCTGCATGTATCTTTACCACAAGCTTACCTGGCAACCCTGCAGTGCAAGACACACTACAAAAACAGAGTGGGCAAATGAAAGTTGCACCAAACATGCTTCCCCTTGACACACCTTCATGACAAAGAAAATGACATCCTTCTTGTGTGTAGAGGCTCTGCGTTCTGAAAATTAAAAATTAAAAGGTTCCTAAAGATCATTGATCCCAAACATTTCCATGTATCTCCATGCCCTGGATTTGGAGATTTTGTTGACTGCAAGTGAATGAGGGAGGGAAATTCTTATGTAGAAGTTTTCTTTAGATACAAATATGCATGTGCTTTTATACGGAATTTCTTAGTATCTTACTCCAGTTTAAAGTTGTTAAAAGCATTAGTGGCCTAAATTTGTAAAGCAGCAGTATGTTTTGGAGGAGTGAAGGGACTCAAGGGCAGGAAATCATATTTGGCCCTCGTGCATATGATTATAATGGGTAGAGAGGAATGTACACATAATTATGTTTAACCAAGCGACAGCTTAAAAGTTTTGATGCCCTCTGAGACAAAAATTACAAAGTTGTGGACCGCATAATATGTTTATGATGCTGTGCATATCGGAAAAAAAAAAAAGAAATGAGTAACCTCCTTTCACATCTCATTTATGCAGCCTCACTTTGAATCTGAAAGTAAATTCTTATGATATATTTCAACAGAGAATGGAGATGTGTTTGGCTGGGGGAACTCTGAGTACAGCCAACTAGGGTTGATAACTGACGAGACACAGGTCAGCGTTCCTCGACATCTCCCTGTGAAGGACTGTGGGAAAGTTGTTAAGGCTGTGGCTGGAGGGTCCATGTGTGCTCTTCTTAATGGTGGGTTGGATAAACCTGTATGGAGGGATCTTGGCTTTGTATCTTTAACTCGCCACATTATACAGTGCTTTTTTTTAATTATGGATGTTGAATGTAAGAAAACTTTTATCTTAAAATACAATTGTTACTTTACCACCAGATTTCATGCATGTATCAAAGACACATTAATGCACATAATGACAGAAGCATTTATTTTTCTAAGTACAGTCGACTCCGCTTAATCGCCCTCCGTTTAATCGCCTTTTCAGCTTAATCGCCTCGTTTCCCAGGGAACCGAATTTTTTCTATATAAAAGTCACTGGATAATCGCCTCTCAGTCCGGATAATCGACCACTCTTCAGCGCCCATTAATTCAAAGATCAGCGGTTGAAGGGTTACAGTTGACAAACAAACAATGTACACAGACGGTTTAACTGCGCGACGGATGGCAGACCGGTTGACTGAGTGACAGCTGCCACCCTGAAATAGGTGTGATAAGCCTATCCTCCCCACCTCCCCCTCCCTTTGTCCCCCTTCGTCCCACGCTACGCATCACTGCCTTTGCCCTTCCGATAATGCTAATGCGCCGAAAGCCGTGGTATAGTCTCCTCCCCCCACGCCTTGATTGCACCTGTCTGGTGGATTTCGGTTAGATCAGAGAACGTGTCATGTGGATGAACGGTCTACCCCAACCATGCCATCCTACTCCTCATTGTCTTCTGGGCTACTGCGAGGTGGCCAGTGAGAGAGACCGCGGAGATCAAACATTTTGTTCTCTACAAACTCGAGTTTGTCCTGAGTCTGGCGACAAGAAGGTGTCAATACACGATATCAAACCACGACATCAAAGAAATTTAATCTCCGTACCAAAAATAGCCGAAATTACTTCCTCCTCTTAATCGCCACTCCGCTTAATCGACCACTTTATCCATGATCCCGAGGATGGGCGATTAAGCGGAGTCGACTGTATAACTTATCATTATATCTCTTTGAGAGGCAGCCCTGTCCCTTGGTTCCAAGTAACATGTTCTTAAGGCACAAATATTGAAAACCTTTCTGTCACTATGTACAGTATTTGTCTGAGATATATGTGTGAAAATTAGGTGGTGTAGAAATGACTGTGTTTTGGGATTGATTTCCCTAAGATCAAGACCCACATGAGGGACAAGCGCACTATTAAGCACTTTGGTGCACAGTTTTGGATGCAGTTTAGGAAAGGGCTGTGCACACCACAGTGATGCACTATGATCTTAAACGGGAGGGTGGTTTATGCCTTAATTATAGAAGCTTATTTAGTATCCACAAAATGATATAGAACAAGCTTAAGTTTGATTGATATTCTGCAGCGTGAGAGCCAGTAAGTAAAGGCAGTTAGGTTGATTGTGAAGAGAACTTAGGGAAAACCCTGGACCTGAGAGAAGTTCAGATTTGCCTGAAATTTAGCAATGTTTATAAATTTTATGATAAGGCCATTAACACTGCAGTAGTCTATTTCTAATGTCTTCTGATAAAAGGACTTATGTTGGTTTCTACATCAAACTTACTTTTCGCGTACTTGTGAGCACTATGCCAATACTTATCACCGAACAAAATATTTCGGTGAAACTGCGATTGCTGTTGACAAAGAGCCAGAAATTAGACAAGACTTGTTGAAGCATTGAACTGTATTGAAATAACACTACTGAATTTTTCAGTTTTGTTTGAGATAAGCCTCTTTGTTGGAAGACATCAGAATCAGATCTAGACAAGTATCATTGACTTTTGCATGAATTCTCATCTCCTGCAGACCAAGGCCAAGTGTTTGTCTGGGGTTTTGGGATCCTGGGCAAGGGTCCCAAGCTGGAGATGACTGCCACCCCATCCTGTATCCCAGATCCCATTTTTGGACGTAATGAGCTGTCCCCTGACACCAGGGTGGTGGATATTGAATGTGGCTTGACCTATCTGGCAGCTATGAACGGTACAGTGTTTTTATTCTTCCATATGTTTTATGGGTTGAAATCTAGAGGCTTTGTATTTTGTTCTGATATTACCCTCTGACTTCTTTTTATAATATGATTCGAAAATATATTATGACAAATCTCAATAGTCTTACAAAAAGGAATTTAGCTTTTCTGTGGAATAGCCAGGGAATGGAGTTAATAGTTTTTGCTATGCACACAGTTTGAACTGATGAGTGCACTCATTGTGGCATAAGGAATAAAGGCAGTCTAGTTTTTTTGAATTCTCACTTTTTGAAATCACTCATTGTTCATTAGTGAACAAGAACAGTGATCATATAAGAACAATTAATGAGATCACTCTTTGTTAAGAAACCATTTCCTGTCCCATTTTTTTCTTTCCTTGCCCTCTCCCACTTTCACAATGAATGCATATCTGTCAGATTACCTGTGTGGCAATATGTATCTTTGCGCTCAGTTTTAGATGCATAAACTAGATGTGCACATGACACATGAATTGCATATACAGTGGAACTTCAAATAAGGTATACCCTTGGTGCATGGAAAAGTAAATAGTACTTACTGAGATTATTTAATTTGAGATCCATTTGAATAATGAAATGATAGAATAGTAATGAATCATTCATGTGAAATTGAAATTATGAAATTGAATAAGTACTTAATACCGAGGTTCCTTTGTATGTCATTTGTCTTTACCTACAGACCAGGGAGATGTCTACACATGGGGACGTAACAATAGAGGATGTCTAGGACTGAATGAAGATAAGGACCAGTTCTTTCCGTGGAGGGTAAGTCTCTCACAGATGTTCAGTTGACATAGGGAAGTACAAGACTGACATTTGAAATTGAGAGACTGTCTGAGTGACAAGCCATGTGGGGCTATCTTTTGCAACAAAATCAGGCTACAAAAAGTGAATAGCTTGTATTAGAGAGGGAATGGTTAAGTATACCATTCCTTGTCCTTCAGAAAACTCTGTGGAGTCTAGATAAGGCTAGTCCTGATCAACGTATGGGTCTTTGCTCAGTATGGATATTGCTTCGTCACTTCTCTTTTATACATTTGCTCATTGAAGTGCCCTTATTTTTGGGATGTAATTTTTGACTTTCCAAAAATGCTACTTATGCAACCATTCATGTGTTCCTCAGTTTTTCTTAATTTTTGCTCTCCAGGTTGCTTTGCCAGCCCAGGCTGTGAAAGTTGCTTGTGGTGTGGATCACATGGTTGCTTTGTGCAAATCCTTCACGTGACATATCTGAAAGGATGCATGTTGGTTTATCTGTTATGGGATTACGAGTAGCATGGACATGTCTTCATACAAGCAAATATTGTTCTCACCAAAAAATTTGTCAAGGATTGTAATGAACATGCTCTGCATTAGTATTCTGCAAGGACTTTAAGAACATTTAATAAATACTCTTTCCAAGTCTGACATGAGAATAAATATCGGGCACTGCTTAAAGCTTTTTTTAAACGCAGAAATGCCTGTGCAAAGAGTGATTCATGTCTTTGGACGACTTAGGGAAGATATGTGTGTATGCATGGGAATGAGATAGGGAGAGAAAGCAAACGAGAGAGAGTAAGGGAGAGCAAGAGAGGAGAGAGAGAGACACAGAGAGAGCATAAATGGAGGGAGTGAACCGAAGCATGTCTTTTTCATTGCTGTGGTGGTCAGTGTTGTTTGCTTGAGATTGCATGGATAATAACTTATGTCATTCTGTGCAATTTCCATGTCATTCTATGTCAAACAGTTAATGTCAAATTCCATATGTTGTTAGTTAACAACAACCTGGAAAATATTATATTGTGTTTTATTGCTGCCATCTAGCTGTTCATGTACATGTACAGTGAAATTTGGATAAAGTCACCCCCTCAGAACTGAAAAAAATTGTTGACTTTAGGCAAGGTTGGAGGTCTCTTTTTTCAGGGGACATAATCTATGGAGTACCAAAACATGGGTTGTGCATTTATTGGGTTATGTCCCTTGCTAGGAAACCGAAAAAAATGGCCTTTTCCCTTTTCATCTTTAGGTTGTACTAATGTACTATTATGTCATGTTGTTGTTGTTGTTTTTTAATTATTTATTTATTTTGTTCTAAATTATCCATCCATAATTATGTAAGGGCTGTACGCCGTTTATTATTTATTTTTTTTGTTCTAAATTATCCATCCAGAAGAGAACTGTCGCCAGCTTCAGTGCAGCAATAGATAGGCTGGATAATTGCGCGGTAACAAAGCGTCTCTCTCTCTCTCTCTCTCTGTTGTTTTCTCTCTGTTGCCACAATTCATGACAGTAAGTGGGTCATATGGTGTTGATTTTAAGCGAAAACACAGCAGACACTGTTGACATCATCAGAATCGAGATCAGTAAGAAACAAATGGGGAAAAAATGGGATCGCTGAGAGAGGTTGACTTAAAGCAAGAATTTACTTCAAGTGAGCTGACTTCTTGCGGGCTGCGCAGTAATTTGTTTCTTTATTTATTAAAAACTTATGGAAAATCCTGGACACACTGATGGCCAAGAACATTTGTCATTTTCTACCAGTATTCCACCAGTGCCTGTATTATGTAACATGGTAAAATTGCGATAGTGTGAGAACATTTGACGCTCAATCTCTAATGCTGGAAACGTTATGCGAGCTGCTGAGATGGGGATCAACTGATTGACTTGTTGGCATTATTTAATGTGCCCTCTTTTGCAGTAGTCTTTATTGGACATTATGAGAGGGATGATGAACCAACAAGAAAATGAACAGTAATGCTTACTATAAGTTTTTCTATCAGCATGAAGCAGGATTGCCAGTTCCGTACAGTCATTCCTGATTACTCTTAGACTTCTGCGTGGGAAAATCACCATGCAGGGCTAGCAAAAACCATTTCTGACTTTTCAAAAATTAGATCCTTGCAAAAAAAAACCTTCCATCAGTAACTTTCCTTTCACCCTTCTTTGTGCAAGTTCAGGTACTGAATAAAAAAGAGGGAGGTTGGGNGGGGGGGGGGGGGGGGGGGGGGGGGGAGAGGAGGGAACTTGTGAAATATCTGTTTGGTGGAATTTGGTGTACACTGTATTCAGAGCAGGACACGAGACAGATATATGTAAACATGAGACAGATAATGATATAAAAACATATAAACACCAAAAATTGTCTGTTCTAGTTTATTTCATCAAGAAACTTGCAGTTTTACATTTGGTATTAGAGATGACTCTCTAACATATGAATTGAATACAGTATTATTTTCTGCTGTTTAGATCTTCATGTTCTTCTTGACTCTATGGCAGTCTCTAGTTCATAAACTAAACACACCTGCACAGCAACATCCCAGGTCAGGTAGTGAAATTCCTGTTTCACTATAAAATGCAAGTTTACTACTGTGATACAGCACTGTTACTGTGCGAGTGCCAATATCAGGGATGCCACTCACTTCTAATAATACTCTGAATTTTCTACAGTATCTAGTCTAGAGTGTATCACTGTTAGCAGTGATCTACATAATACAAAGATTGTTCTTAGGAAATAAACTTGTTTGTTCATAAAACATATAGATAATCTAATTTGTAGCTATAACAAAGGAAGAGAATATCCACTGCATACAAAAAAGAAGCGACAAAAAAAAAAAGATTTTTTTTTTCTATCAAGCTGTTTCTCCAACTTACATCGAACAACAATTTCTGAAAGACATCAAAATTCTCTAATTTTACAGGCAGGATTCTCAGAAGAGTGGCATCCTTGAAAAGACTTTTACGATGTGTGTTTAGTCTGTGACTTTATGACTGGTACAAATCCCCCAAGTTCAGAATGAGAACATGCAGTGTGGTGAATGGGGATAAACTATCTCTGGACCAAATCTCATAACATACAATGATCACCTGAGAGGACAGCAGGGCCAGCCTGATTCTTGGAAAGACTCAAGCTGAGCTTGTTATCCCCTACTGTTACCATTCAATAACCATCCTTGTGTATTTATAATATATAAATACATGGGGGTGAATCAATGATCAGACTGATGAAAGAAATTGAGAGAAGAGGTTGGTGGTGAAATTTAACTGATTTGTAATGTTATGATATGAATAAACAGAGTTGTACACCATTGCAATTTCATCTTTTATATCCATGGAATCAAATCAAATGATACTAAATATAACAAAGGTAATAAAAGAAGGAAAATGAAACAGACCTTTACAATAATTGATCATGGCCTTGACCCCTACAGGATGTGTCCCTGACCTCTATTGTGGGTAGCTTTGACCTAAGCATATGATGAAATGTGACCTTGTCAGCTAGGACTAGTCTGAAGGTGAGGTATATAATAGTGTTCTTGTGACAACTGCAATTAGGAGAAATGTGTTACATCCACATGATAAAATGATGTTGGGATGGAGTGTTGGTGACAGAAAAAAAGGTTGACATGATCACAGAAAAGAAAAAATGCTAAAAGAATGTACAGGAGATGCTGTTATATGACCAGATGGTTACAGCACCATTGCACAAGGTGCTCAGACTATAAGAGTTGGGAGTTTGGCATCACCTTGTAAACAATGCAAAAAGACTGCATAAGGACTTACTCAAATAACTTCTGTCTGCAATTTCCAATACTGTTTTACATTTTTATCATTGCTTTAAAATTGACACCCTGGGAACATCTCCCATGCTCTCTCCGCTGGTGGAGATGTTAAGCAACCTTTTTTCTATTATAAAACTGCATTCTGTCTATTAGGGTGATAATGAAATGCAAGTGGTGAAACAACCCTTATCTTACAGCCAAAGATTTGCAACAAATAAACTAACTCCTATAAAATGAACATTCCTACATCTTTTAGGCAACATACAAAGTTTTGAAAAAAAAAACACTCCTGTCAAAAGTACATCGTTGAAAATAGCAAATTCTTCAAATTCGTATGATGAATGTTGCCTCCTACAAACTCCATTTGATATAAACATAATAAAACAACTATGGAATAAATAAACAAAAACAACCGCGTACAAGAAAATGTGTACACTTGCTACAGAATAGACATAGCAACCTCATGCAGTTATCACTCCAATCTATACACCAACAATTACTTTGGGTTAAAGTAACTATAAATAGTTTTCTAAAAATAGACAACTGGGGGATTCCCACACCTGGACCGAGCACAATGTTAATATATTCAAACATGCTGTAAATAAGTTTATGGAATCCCTGAAGTGGAAAAGAATTATCTGTGTATCGAAATATAAATAGATAATGCTTTTCTGCTTCAAACTGTCAATATTATTATATTTCACATTCGAGTCCCAATCATGACTGAAAAATCCAACCACTGTTCTGGCAACCTCATTTCTCACACTGCACACCAGGCATGCAATTTAATCTTGTCCTACTTAATCGGAAAACACAATTTTTCTACAATAAAAACAACTAGGCAATGTAGGCTGCATGACAAGGACCTAAACTATGAAATGCAACTTTAATCCTTAAGTAGCCAATTTAAAGATACCTCACAATTTGCTGCTTAACACGTTTTGGCTTGCTATTGAATGTTAACTACATGACTACATACACATTCTCTGTTAGTCACTGGCAATTTATTGGTATTTCTCCAACTCTCAGAGAAATAAAGAGCAATAGAGATGGAAGCATGCTTCAAACTTTTAACATAAACATACTGGTAAATTGATTGATGCACATGGCACAACAAAATTCTCTGCAATAAAGTTAAGAAAAATTACTAAACCTAGAGTGATCTGCAATGACACACAAATGTTGATGATTCTATGACAAGAATTACTGTATTTGATTGGGGATGGTATGTTAGAAACAGCTTATGCATTATTGTTTACAAAAATCTGTCCCGCAACAAAAGCTATAAAAAAATATCCTATCTTTCAAAAGGACAGATCTCACAAGGCACTCCCACATTCATACACCAGTCAGACTGGCCTATTTACAATATGTAACACAGTGCATCACAACATAGTGCCTCAAATTTGAGCTTTAGAGAACAAGAGCAGGAAAGATGTAGAGGGCAGAAGTTAACAAGTCTAAACTTCGGCAAAGAAAAAAGATCTTTTCTGATCATTAGAAAGTTAAATTATTTTTTATCAGATCTGTCTAAATATGCCTCGTGGGAACTTATTTTGCCAGGCCAAAGGCAAATCTACCAAACACCTTTTGACACTATTTCTGATAAAAAGATGGACTGAGCAAACAGCTGTGGAGCAAAAATTACTCAAGTAAATGTTATTTACTGAAAAAAAAGATGTTTTTAAAAGTATTTTTCTGCATGAAATACCATCTCAATAGCTTGAACCATATTTCTGTTAGAGAATTTATAAATCAAAGACAGTTGTGACAGCTCCAGTCTACATTACTGGTATTTTACAGAAAACGACCATATATGCTAAATGAGATCAAACTGACACCTTTATATGGGGCATACTATTTCTATTCTTCTATCTGGCTTTATTCCAAGAAAGCATCAAAGTTTCCACAATAGCCAACCTCACGACTCGGTAGGAAAACATTTTGCCTCTTCTGTAATACTGTAATTATTTTCATGCATATGGTCTTTTTGCTGTAAAACCGTAGACTGTCAGTCTAGATGAGTCCAGCATCAGAAAAATGAAAAAGTGATAAAGAGCAAGAGGGCTGCACAGCAGATCTACATTTGCTAGCCAATATCCATGAATGTCTTTCCAGACAGTTTGGAAGACAAGAGCAACATTGCCTTCTGGCCCACACAGGGCACGACAAGCACACAGCAGATTGACGTCACCAGTCTTGTAAGATGGGATGACACTATTCTAAGACTTAGTGAATCCAAATCCGGCTACTATAAGACCCAAGGCATCCTCATCCGGCTACTATAAGACCCAAGGCATCCTCATCCAGCTACTATAAGACTCTATGAATCCACATCTCTGGCCATATGCATATTCCATACATTAATTTAACATATTGCATTTACTAACTACAGTTAACACTACGACTTTGAGGGTTTACTGTGTTTATCACCATGTGTTAACTAACATAAGGATTATGCATACAGCCATCAGTCACTGTAACACCCAATGAATCCACATACAGATACTATAAGATCCAGTGAATCCACTACAACTGAAGCACGGGAGCCCTTAAGTAATGACAAAAATGTCAACATCGTAATTAAATGCAGTGCACAGCCTCAGGTCTGACCAATTTTGAGTTATGGTTTATGGTGCACCAGCACAATTATGGCTATACTGTGCCTTTCTAGTTGTCAGATTAAATTACTAGATAGAATTTTCTTATTAGTTTTGCCCAGAGAGCTGCTTTTAGGCCTACTCTTCTATGATTTTAAATCAGTCACGGGATTTTTTTAGATACGCAACATGCACACAGAATCTCCTAGCATTTTGTCCATATCCAAGAGTACTAGAGGCAGCTCTACTACTCTGAAAGCCAGAATCTACAAAAAATCACTGAGCTGCAGTGACACTGTGCATCTGCTGATAACAGTGACATGATAGGGAACTGGACAATGTTATTAAATACTAATGAGGTCAACCTAAGTCACCTTTTCCCAGGATAACTTCTTGCCTGGGTTTTCATATTTAAAGGGATCAATTATCCTTTCACTGTTGAGTAGGGTGCGTTACTGTAATGTGCACTGCCCTTTCCTGACTGATTGGTGTTGTTTTTTTTCCCTGCATGGTGGTAATCTCTGGAAAGTTTTCTCACAAAATCCAGTTTTTTATTTCAACACCACTTTCACACATGGACACAAACAAGCTTACTTACAGAGGTTTTTATACTTCTATATTTGATTCTCATTATATCATTTTGAGAGATGCCCATTTCCCTTCCACGTAACTTAATCATGAGACACAAATACTCAAATGTGGCTCCAAGTATGCACATTTATGAATTTTAGATACATGAGTGAACTCCAGTGGTGAAGCAGCAAATGTGTTTGAAATAAGATTTTCCTAAGGTCATCATCCACAACACAAAAAATACACTTTCTGGACTTTGGTGCTCAATTTTGCATACAAATTATACTGAATTAGAAAAGGGCAGCGCTCACCATAGCGATGCACATTAATTTACAGTTGAAGAGGACTGCATTCTTTAAATCACTGCCAAGGCAAGAGTATCACCATCATTTGCCCATGAGTGCAAGATAGCACCAACATTCTTGACCCTCCTTCAGTATATCAGCAACACCCGACACACCAGGCTAAAAAAACACTATCAGCTGAGAGGGATATCCTTTACCAATCAGCATAATTTGTCTTAAAAATCCTCCCTTCATTTCTGATGCTGGGACTATTGCTCTACCCTCCATGATTATAAAAAAAAAAAATAAAATCCACTAAAGCCCTAAAAATTCTGTTGTCGTTTCTTCTTAGCATCAATGGCTTCTAGTATAGGTTGTCGTTTGGCCTGATAACGTGCTCGTAACTCCTCAATTTCACGCTCCATTTCCGGGTCGAGATCAGCCAACCGTCTTTCCAGTTCTTCAAAAGCAAGAGTCCTCAGCTGGTCATGAGAAAACATGAAAAATAACAGGCTTACAAAAAGCTGAGAATGAATTCACTTTTCAATAAAAATAAGAGATCTAAAGCAATTTCCATGACACTTTCTTCGTGATCAAAAGAATAGATTGCAGTTATCACAGAAATTTGCAGCTTATGTTGATTAGGCGTCATATATCATCTCATACCTGTCACTTCATATCTTTAATTTTATTACTGTTTCAATACAAAGGTAGAAAGCTTTATTTTATCAGATGCCATGTTTTCTGTACTTCTGTGACAAGAAGTGCAAAGCCTACAGCTTTCAGGGATGTAAATGGCCAAGAGCAAAAAATCAGGAAAATCCCCCCCCCGGTTCAAAATGCGGATGCAGTGTTCCGCATAAGGTTTCATAGTAACAAATCTTGTACAACATGTAAATTGTTAAATACATTACTGAACTGCAAGAAAGAGGACATAAAAGAACATGATAAAGAGAGAAAGAAATACTACTTTGAACTCACCATACTTTCTTATTTATTCACCATGCTTTCTTTTGAAAGCATCCACTATGACCTGGATAATAATAAGTTACTTTTTGGTGAAAAAAACCCTAGGCCTAATGTCTTGGACACAAGGCCACTTCTCTTTAGGGGCTGTTTCAAAGTTGGCCTTCCTTTTTGTTTTGCAGGGGGGTCCTGTGATACATGTTCTTGGTTCTTGGAGGGCACACTTTTGTAGTGGGAAGGAATCAGGGACAGTTCATGCACAGATTCTTTAAGTTTGGGCACAGCTGGCTTTTTATGTTTCTTCGCACTTTTCATTCTGGTGGCAGCAGTCTGCATGTAGTAAACGAGGGAGGGATCAACTGGAGACTTCACAGTGCTTCTGTGAACTGTGATAAAACTGCACTCAACTGAGGTCTTCCAGCATTGAGCAAAATGTACTTCTGCTTCTGGATAGCTTCATAAGTGCTGACAAGCATTCTGTTCACACGAAAGTTAGGATGAAAACTGCCACAACTAAATCCAAATCTCTTGAAAAGACGTCACTTGATCTACTGACAAGCCTAGGGCCTTGTGCAAAGCCACGCTACTTTAACGAGACAGACAGTGACAGTCTGGAGCCTTCATAAGTTTGCATCAGTGTACCAGGGTGACGACCACAAAGCAGCCAAATCAATTTGAAATCTTGCCAGGGCAAATCAAGTTAGTCTGTATGTTACAATGATCTAGATCTACATGTATATATGCCAAACACAGGCCAACATTAGTCCAATCGTCCAGCCTGGCAACAAGCAAGCAATTTCCGGCCAGTTCTAAACGGTAACTTCGTAGTTAAAAACATTCGCAATCAAGCGAGAAAAATAATTATTATTTCCGGCGCTCGACTACTTTCTCGGCGCGACCGGCCGACCAGCCAGCCGGCCAAGCCGGGAAAGGCCCGTTAGCCAGAAAATCCGGCCAAAACTGGAAGATTTACATCCGTGAGCTTTGCTTGCCACTGAGAAAACAAAAATTGCCTGAGTCACTATAGGCACTATCTGAATCTATATCACAATTCATACACCATCGTCAGCTATTTAGCTTAATTTCTTCACAGGTCTACTGCGCCAACCGAAAAGCAATCACTATTAGAAATATTTAAGCAGTAAAATGTTACAAGCTGAACTGAAGCTCCTGCCAAGAAGCTCCTCATACTATCTCAGAAAAAATGCAAAATACTACATTCCAGTTACTTCCTCATCTCATCACCACCTCCAGTATTGTCACATATCTGAACTCAACATTAATGTTACTGTCATAATAGTAACCTGACCCTCCAGCATACTTACAAATTCAAAGTCTCCATCTATGAATGAGCGCTGGAAGTGATGTGGAGGTGTAATCTGTTTGGGCGGTGCTTGTTGTGGTTGTTGCTGCTGTTGGACTGGTTGTTGCTGTTGTTTGCTTGGTGACTGTGACTGCTGATTGTTGTTATTATTGGCTGCTGTTGTTGCTGCAGCATTAGACTTTGATTTTTCCTGGTCCTGTTTATCGAAATGATCTAAATAGGATGGACGATACTGTTCTTTTCCACCAGTGGCTGAGTTATGTCCTGGGAAAAAAGGATATCAAAGGTAAGTTAGTACTTTCTATACATGTGTATTCAGCTCAACAGGCAGTTACAAGAACAAGAAATGAGGGGTTTTTTGGGTTTTTTTCTACAATTTTCATAATGAGTTCATTTAAAACAATCTTACCATCTGTTGATCATGATGATTATGAAATCAACACTTCAACAACTTTTCAAAATGCATTCTAGGTTGTTAAAATATGCAATGTAACTATCCATCTCAACAAACTGTGTAACACCCAACAAATTTAACACCCATGGTCTTTTATTTCAATCTTAATTTCTAATGTAACTGCATTAACTTAGTGAAACAGGCTTGCTGACTAAACAGCACTACACTATACCGCACTTTACTATCCTCCACTTTCAGAAAAGGTACCAAAAAAAATAAGACAGTGTATCTTGCAATTTCCTTTAGCCATATCATTTTTATAAACATGAACAGACTATCTATCTATTAATATAGCACAAATCATCAGAGATCATCAAATGTGTCATGTTTTAAAGTATACGTCCACATTCACAACTCTATTTTAATGTGGATATAGCATCTTTCAATAAATGTACTTAATCTGCCTTAAAAGCTCTTTCCTTTTTGACCCCCAAGGATGATAGTACTGTGGTGCCATGACAGAACACTGTACTATCATAATTTGGTTTGAGCATCTATACTTTATTGTTCAACCATAAGATGCTCAAACCAAATTATGATTATATTCTGTCAGAGTTCATCCCGAGTTCCCATGCAAATGATTAGGAATGTTTTAAGCACCCAGATGCATTTTGGTAAATATTTAGCACTTCTTAAGGTCCTTCATTTCTTCAAAGCACCATCAAAGACCCACACAAACCCTGGATGATTTGTCATTACAAAGTAAATTAATAGTTACTATCCCACCACACTGTAACCTACTTTTCATTGTTCCATCTTCCGAGTCTGAGTCATCATTGATGACCATTGTGCCCAATTCTGATTGTAGAGTTGAGGCTTCACTGTTGACCACCACTGTCCCACTTGGGGTCAGGGTACCTGAAATAAAATCATTAAATTGTAACACAATGAGGACAGCTTTGCATACAACTAGAGATATTATTTCAGCACAAGAAGAATTATCGAAAATTTATTCCTATGCTATAAATTATAAAATTCATGTAAACTAAATATTAATTCACTGAAGATTAACTGCCCAACAACTAACAACTAACTAACTAACAGTTTGCTATGACATCATCTTCCTTGCATATGGCTGGGTACTAATTGTGTAAATACCTTTCATATTCATTGAATTCCAACTCTCTAATGCTTTATGCTGTAGACTCTTCTTGGAAATGGTATG
This sequence comes from Ellobium chinense, assembly GCA_033807755.1. Taxonomy (NCBI): domain Eukaryota; kingdom Metazoa; phylum Mollusca; class Gastropoda; order Ellobiida; family Ellobiidae; genus Ellobium; species Ellobium chinense. The sequence continues at coordinate 1,888,077 of JAWQUT010000045.1, read as the reverse complement.
TTTTAGTATGACAATTCCATGTAATGTGTAAACTGATCAGTTTTCTTTGAGTAGGCTGTGGTGCTCACAATGTTATACACTACATTATGGCACATGCCATCTATGCTCAAGACAGACCAATGCAATCATGTGGATCAATGGTTGTTTAGCATTCCAATCTATCATTTGGGTCATGAATTCCAGTGTTTTCAATGTTCAAACCTGTCCTGAGGCTTAGGGGCTTGAAGGGCTTATAGTATTGGACATTATAATGTTGCCTATGAGGCTTTATTCACATGGGTGTGAGGCTGTTCTAACCCACAGCACTGATTATGAGTTAAAAAATTTCAGTGTTGCAATATGTAGTGCAGGTTATTAATCAACTCAGCTTAATCACAATTTAAATAATCGCAAAACCTGCCTAATCATAAACCATATCCCATAACAAAATGCTATATTTCTAGATAAAAGTCACTGGATAATTGCACTCCTTACAATCACAAATATGACATGCTCATGAAGAGCTGTCTTTAAGCAGAGTTAACTGTATACTGAATGTTCCAAACCTTCTGGTTGTGCTTTCATAGTGCCCTCCTGATCAGTCTTTTTCACCATTGTGCCATCTGTGTCATCTTCATCACCCTGGGAAGCAGGAGAAATGTTTAGTTCTAATACAGTCATTTTGCCTTGAGGACATGTGATCTTGGTAAGTTTTGCTGGTGCCAGTAAGTGGCATAATGAACAGTTAAGCATGTCTGTCATAAAAAGCCTTTAAGTGAAACTTAACACCATTCAGAAACAATTTTTAAGTCAGAAAGCTAATTTGTGTTGAGTCAGGCCTACAGTTATCCTTAATCATTCTTAATTCAAACAGGTTTCAAATGTCCAGTGAATATCATTATAAATGTCTTCGAGTGTATTTTTCTGCTGCTCTTATGAAATGATATCTCATGTGAAAAGGCAATAAAGAGAATGAATTTTACATCTCAAGCAAGGCAAACTGTAAAATTAATATGTCTTTTATCTGAGCTCACAAAGGTCCTGCATCATAACAACAATCATGAAATAATACTACAACATCTACAAGATAATGATCCACACATATTGATTGCCAAGATTAAAAAAAAAATCTATCAGATTAATCTGACTGAAGGAAAAGGGCAACTCGAAATATTAGGCATGAGCAAGGTGATTAGAATAAGTGCATCCCAGAACACCGCATCGCAAGGGGTCGTCATTGTCAGCTGAAAGCACATTACCAACACTGGGAAGCAAAATGAAAGTTGTGCATCTTGAAGTTTTGCACCTTTTTTGCAGCATTCAGCTCTTATGCTCCAGAATTAATGCTCCCTCCTCTTGACACACCCATAAGACAAAGGAAATGGCATTCATTTTTGTGCTTAGAATAGCTCTGTTCCAAGCGGCACTAAATATACTGTTCTCAGCTGCTACACCATGACATATCAAAAACTTAAAAGGAGTTCCTTGAGATCTTCAATCCCAAATGTTTGTGTATACTTTCATGAATCAATGCACCTTAGATTTGGAGATATTCACAGCTATGAGTGAAAGAGGAAGGGAAAAACTTGTACAGATGTTCAGATTATCTTTTCCTTAACTACACAAGAATAATAGATTAAACCTGCTAAAACTGGGAGGGTAAATGTTTATCTATTATACCAGTATAATTGCTAGATACATGTATCCTCCTCTGAAGATCTTCTCTATTGCCTCATTCTCCACGTAAAAGAGCTTTTTATCTCCCCTCATTCTTCTGCTTTTAGCAAGAACAACCACTGATCATATATTAACATTTACGGATGAATTATTTCCCATACAACTATACCTTGTTTCCAAACAAATTGTGAAAACTCCAATTTCAGCTACCCTGATCACCCCTCCTTCACCCAAGTGGGTGATGCCACCTACCGACTCATCCCCATTGACCATGATATTGGCCTGAGCCTCTTGGATCTCCTTGGCCTCTTGTATCATGTTGTACAACACAGTGCATGGCTCTCGATTCTTGATGAAGTCATGCTGGAAAATATAAAACATAAGTTCACACATTATCTATAAATAATGTTGTACAACATGTTAAATATTTACTGTTGGAAACAAACACGCAGAAACAAAATACACTCATCATGTGGAATTCATTATCAAGCCCATTCACAAGCCAGCTTTTTGCCAAAAAAATGCACATTTCTCTTCCTTGTCTTTTTAAACAGAAATTGTTGATGTCACACAACAGCCACAGATAGTGGTAACAATTTTCACACCCACTCCCAATTTCACAGAAGAGACTTTACTGCAAATGATATTCACAATGATCAGTTTAAAAGCAAATATTCAATTTTAGTAAAAAAAAATACACTCCCAAATCAACTTCAAAGTTTTAAGTTCTCAGTCAGCTGTTTGCAATCATATAGTTCAAAGTATTTTTCAGTACAAATAAGATATAAAACTTGTCAGAGTACTCAAGGCTTCATAAGGCTTCATTCATGGAGACACTAATCCATTCAGTCTCAGGCCAAGGGGAATAATCAAAATATGAAGATAAACTGAAAGCCTTAGACTGTGAACGATAGTTTTGTGATGAAATTTAACAGCAATAAATTGATTTGTCTACCGGCTTGTTGCCAGCCTTGTTTCCGGTTTTGAAGCTATATTTCTGTTGCCATGTGACACCAAGTAAAATGGTAATTTGGTGGCTATTGGTGAACATCATGGGATTAAATGGGTTAATCTGATCACTTTCCCATGACTCACCCAAAATTTCCAAACCCAAACGACACTCAAACGTGCATACAGCTAATTATGTTTACTGTCCATTGTTTCTTGTTCATTAGAATTTTATACTTTCTAAATTTTCTGTCTTCCAACTAGAACGTACAAATAACACACGGAAACTTTTCTTCATGCAAGGCAGACACTGTGAATGCAACATAATATGTCTCCATCAGTTATGTGAAAGAAGATCTAAATGCACAAAGAAACTGCATTATTCCATTCCTATTAAAGGTGGGGTAAAGACCATTCCCCTGAATTAATCCTTCTTATACGCTGAGATGGCCCAGCTTACCTCTAGAAGTTCAGCAGCTGTGATTCGATTTTCTGGGTTCTTCACTAAACACTTGGACACAAAGTCAATGAACTCTGGTGACCATTTGTCTGGTTTCCTGAAAGACGGGGGTGGCTTCGTTGGTATCATAAATATTGCCTGAGGATGGAAGGAAAATTAGGATGCATAAAGTATGGCACCAATATGACCAAAAACAACACTCTTACATTCAATATCACAGGACAATATACACATGAATTGTCTTGAAAGTCAAATACATGTTCACATATTCCACAATAGCTCTTTCAAAAGCTATGACATGAGAACATGGTTTACCAGGAACTGAGACTATTATTGTATCTTCCTGTAATATTGTTGCAGTTAAGAAAATAAGACTGTGGCATGATCATGGCAACTCAGAATATGATCTGTTCAAATTATTCAAGAATAAAAAATCATCATCATTCTTTTATATGCAAGAAGAAAGCAAAGACAGAAAAGTGAAAGAAAATGTGTCTGCACTATTAAGACAACATACCCTCATAGGATGAATATCACCATATGGAGGTTTGCCCTCAGCCATTTCCAAAGCTGTAATACCTGCACAAACAAACCAATTTCATTAGTCCAGGTACGATGTTTAGTAACACAGCCAGGTTTCTAGTACTGCATGCAGGGTTTTGGTGCAAAGTTGTTTTTTTTTTCCTTAAAATCAGTTCATGGTGTGAAAAATAGGGGTTATTAATAGTAACCACTGTCATTTCTGTTGACCATCAGAAATTTGTTCCTGTCTTATTTTAACGCCTGATGTCAAAACACCTGAGAAATTCTTATCGGCCATGGCTTTTACTAGTACACATAAATGAGAGGTTAAACGTGAACAATGTTATCTATTTTTAAAGGCAGCGCTTCTTACTGGTATGCTAATTAATTAATGAAGAGTCAAGTGAACAATGTTAATTACCAGCCTTGCATAATTTCCCCTTATGCTGATCATATTAAATACCATGCACAAGTCTTCCAAGCTTTGCAATTTTCTTCTGAGTAAATCAAAGTGCATTCTTCCATTCCATCAGTAACCTCGACTATAGGTAACTTCAACAAAACAAAGACAATATCATGAGCACAGTGAAGTTCACATCATTTATTACTTCTAAAACAGCAATGCAAATGATTATCAAGTTAGTAATGAAATATTCTGACGAATTGCAGGACGTTACACCACCAGCGTCCCTATCCCTTCAGTTTCAAATCTCTAGCCCTCTCATTCCCGTTTTACTTCTGTGCTCACCTAAACTCCAAATATCAGCAACACAGTCATAACCAATCTCTTGTATAACTTCTGGGGCCATCCAGTACGGTGTGCCTATCACAGTGTTCCTCTTGGCCATTGTGTCCTGAAATCAAATCAACACAAGTCTCATAACAGCTGCATCAACAAGACCAACAGTTATGAACTTACAATCTGCCATTTCACAGAGAGTACACTGCTCAGACTTTACGATGAAATAAAATGTTATCTTTAAACCTAGGCTGTTGTTTCCTTTCTTCCAAGCCCATCAGGAGTGAGTTTTGCTATTGTTTTTTTTTTTAAATTCATTTATTACCTGGGCTTCTGCCCACTCTCACCTCAAATACACCAACGCCCCCCACTCCTCTTCTTCCAACCTCCTGATCAGTCAGACCTGGCCTGAAAGTCAGAAGTTGCATACCACTTCTTCAGAGTCTGCAGATCTTCAGAGTTAAAATGTTTGGAGCTCTAAGGTCATCGGCCAAAGTAGACAATGGCCCAAATCTTCGATTGAGCTGATACTGAGCTCTATCGTCACAGTGTATCAGTCGCTGGAAAAGACACTCACTGTGAGCTGGCCCGCCACCCCAAAGTCTGCCAGCTTGGCATGCCCTTCTGTGTTGAGCAAGATGTTGCCAGCCTTGATGTCACGGTGGATCTTCCTTCGTGAGTGCAAGTACTCCAGACCTTTCAAGGTGTAGTATAGAATGGTAGAAATCTCTTCCTCTGTTAGCTGCACGAAGTATGATGGAGGATTCATTAATGAGAGATGAGAAACATTAGAAGAAATAAGGAAAGGTGGTCACAAACAATCAATCAGAATGCGTTAAGCACTGCACTTTCTAGTAATGATGTCATCAAAGTGATGACTGTTGTTATCACTGGGTGGCATGGCAGTAGTTCTATGTTCAGAGATGGCTGATCAGGTCCATTTTGCGCATGAAAAGTCTTTCCTCAATCTTCATAAGTCTGTGTGAAACAAGCAATATTGTTACCACTAAAGTGAAGTGGTATCAAATCAGGCACCTTAGGCACTAAGCAGCTAAAGATCTTATTTCACAGGTGTTTTGGCATAAGATTGAGGAAAGTTTATATGTGGTGTAAAAAATTCTAAGATACTTTGAGGAGCATCTGAGTGACTGACACATGTATAAATGTAGCTTTTCTTGTAGTTTAAGGCTGGTTTTTCAACATTTTGCAGACACAGATCTTGAGATCAATCCTCACAGCCAGAGGGGATTTTACTGTTTCTGTACGAACAGGACTTCATGGAGACTCATGCAAAGAGTCTTGAAAGATAATGGCATGTCCCTGTGTCACTATTAAGTCTAATCTGGAGCAACATTTAAATCCCTAAAAATAATAATAACTACATCTCTGATATGGACAAGAAACCATACTTTAACCAATCACTTCACTGTCTGTACATGTGAGCTAAAAAGGAAAAAAAATATATTTTGACACCTGAGGCCGTATGCACAAAGCGTCCAACTTTTATCCGCTGAAGGTAACTGGGAAATTTCCAAAACATCAATGATACTTGTCCTAGTTATTGCCAACATGCACAGTTAGATGGCATTTATAGCCCCTATTAATTATTATCTTTTATTCAGCTTAAGGATTTATGCTAACAACACTTGGGAGGGAGAAATACAATAAACTAAGTAACAGCCTTATCAGTAGCAGATAAGATAGAACATTTTAAAGAAATTATGTTTCTGAATTACTTCCTTGTTCACAGCTTCATGCTTCTCTTTCAAATTCGCAAGCATATTTCTCTGCAACATGCAATAACTTCAGACAAGGTTAGGGTGATATTTAACATCCCTGATGAACCAATTCAAAAGACTTCTGTGTAGTTTGCACAGGCTTCTCTTAACACCGTCACTGTTGATCCTTTTCAAAGACAAGTAGAGCACTGGCACTTTCCATAACTTGGCAAGGAATCTTGCACTCTAGACGTTAACTGTGAGCCTCAGCCAAGGTTAATGTAAACTCAGTATTGACTACTCTAAGGCAAAGAAGGGGTGTGAACAAGTCTGATGAATTTGTCAGACAGGTGATGAAGTCTGCAAATAATTCTACTTACTGTTTTGTTTCTCAGTCTCATGATATCTGACACAGAGCCAGCACCACAATACTCCATCACAATCTGAAAAAAATACAGTATTATATAAGTTGTGAACAGGGTAACATCACAGTATGGAGAACATGTTATGGGTCACAGGAGACTCAGTATTCATGATTTTAAGCTTATGCAGTCTATTTTAAGGCTTTAAAAATACACCCAATTTTAGCAACTAGTACCCACACTGTTAAACCTAACCTGTAATCTTAATACAGAAAGTAATTATCTTCAACCGGTTTAGCTCCATCTACGTTATTATGTCTTCTTATAGTCTTAGTACCCTTATCATTATGCCTTCTTACATTTGTGCACCAATATTGTTACTGTATGTGAATCTATGATAATCAAAATCAAATCTCAAAAGGTCCTAGCTTAATCTGCATTTATCCAACATTTGTAAACACCTCTTGTCATCTTTAATCAGGGTTGAGTAAGTCCACCAAAAAGTCAGTTCTGTTCATACCAAATTCAGTTCACTAAAGGAAAAAAAGCTGTAGATCAAGTTTAGCGCAGTTACATGAAAACTGAGTAGTTATCAGATCAGTCACTTCCTTCTGGTTTTTTAAAGTGATATGCTGTCTGACTTTCAAGGAAGATGTGAACTGAACTGAATTTTAGATAGTAAATTAAAGGTCAGATCAAGCACCCAAAACAGCCACAGCTGAGATCCAGATCAGCCTGCCCAAATAGCCATTAGAGTCAGAGAAGAACTGATTCTGGGTTCAAAAACTGCATTCATACAATCTCAGTTCTGCCCGACCCTGTCTCTAATAAGACCTGAGCAGAACAACTTTTGGTGTTAATTCTTACCCATAAGTCTGTGTTCTTAAAGTAACTGCCATAGTACTTGACAATGTAAGGCGAGTCACACTGTTGCATGATAGAGATCTCCTTGATAATCTCCTGTAGGTCCGTGTCCACAGGGACTTGCTTGATGGCCAGGACCTGACCGGTCTCCTTGTGCAGGGCTTTGTACACACTGCCATATGACCTATACGTCAGAGGTCACAGGAAGAGGGCAAGGAAAATAAAGGCATTATTGAGGATATGCCTATGATTGCTATGATTATTTATGAGTTTACTCTTATAGGTGACACAGATAACAGGGTAAAATTTCTAATCTGATATTACAGCTCGTTAAATCTTAAACTTCAGAGAAGTGCAAAAAAAAAAAGTACTAAAACTGGTAAAAAATCTTGACATTCAAGTCCATTATATTTTAATTTTATGCGAGCTACCATTTCCAGGCTCTCTCACTCTGAATGCAATTATGAATTTTTCAATGCATTGTGTAACTTAAAGTTTGACATCACTTCAAAGATTCCATCCCTCTATATCAAGAGAGGTCAAAGACGAAAAGAAATTTTATGATGAATCCATCAAATGATAGACTATCCTTCTTTGTAAATTGGTTAAAATGAGGAAGTACTTGTCTCATTATGTACCATATACATCAGAAGCTATATATCCTTATATCCTATTACACTGAGTGAATAAATGGAACTTTAAACAGTGATTGCATCATAACTGTGAGAAAGAAGTAAAAAAAAAAAAAAGAAACTGATTTACATAATGTAATTTCTGCCTTTTTGGTTTTTTTAAAGATTCACAGTCTTATTAATTATCATAAATATACTGACCACAGTGAGAACTTAGAAAATGAATGCTAAGGATTGCATTCCAATAATATTAACGTTAAATTTAAGTCCTCTAAAAAATTAGAATTGAATAGAAGCTTTGCCAAATAAGCATGCTGCTATCATGTAATTTTTTTTAAAAAAAGAAAAAGGTGTGCTTGCAGAACAATAATATGAACAAACAAAGACTGTATGACTAGACTACACTGTACAGCATAACAATCTTAGTAATCACACATGCTAATCTATGCATGCTCAGTTACACAGGCAGAAAGAAAAAAAAATAAAATGCTGACCGAAGCCATGCAGCTAAATTCTAAGCATGCTACACCTCAGAAAGATGACAACACTTGTCATTCAAGATGATGACCATGCATAAGATAGCATGTTAAAACTTTAATGACCTTATGGTCCCCAATTATCAGTAATATCAGTTACAGAGGTGTAAACTGGAAGATAAGCTTTTAGTGCAGTTTGTTTATCTATTCTCACAACATGAGAATTTTGTTTCCTCAGTGCCTTATCATTGCACAGTTGTGAAGCAGAACATTCTTACTACCCAAAGAAAAAAGACAAATTTCATATGACAAATTCTACTTGAAAATGACAACCTTGATCTTTAAGAGTAGTTGCCAGCACACGAGAAGACAAAACTGAGTGACATCTTTCATCTGTGCTTAAGGTAGCAAAGTATTTATATCTCTCTAACAACACCCATTTCCCCTACCTCAATACAACATGATGTCTCAAGTTCATCTTCGTTAGTGCCTAAGGCTAGTTCTCTCTCTCTCATTCTGAATGGCTCCACCACACAAGCACCAAGACTGTTCACAGAACTATACTGATTATGCATTAGTCAGGTGACTGTAAGGATAATCGTTCACTAAACCCATGCTTTCTACAGACTTAATACCGTTTACCTTGTAATCTTAATTTCTCATTCTTTCTGAGCAGCCCCATTTATTACAATTCCAGTGCTTGAAATAAGATGCATGGAAGAATTTGTAAGTATAATTAAGGTTATCCTTACCCAAATATTCACTTAATAATATTTTAATCCAATCCTCATCCCCTTTCTCTGTGTGTATGAAGAATTGTCTCAAAGTACACACCAGGGTGATCTTTCTCATCCCTATTATCAACCGGTTTTCAAATCCTTACCCTTCTCCCAACTTCCCCACAACATCAAAGACTTCCTCTGGGGGGCGGGTCAAACTCTCCTCACTGAGCCTAGTCAATCCAGCACTACTGTCACCCCATGTGTCAAAGGTCAAGAACAGCAGAGAAAAGGCACAAAATGCATCAGTATCAAAGGAATAGTCACAGTTTACAATAATATAAATCTGCAAGATCCCATGCACAAAAAAAAAGAAGGAATAGAAATAGAAAGAATTATACAATGACAGCCTTTTCTCCTCTTCCTGGTGACGTGAAAGAAAGATTATGCTGATATGCAAATTAAATGCAAACTTCCACTGCCGTAGGCTCAGTCACCTTTGAGGATGTACAATATTAAAAAATCGGAGAGGGAAGGACCAAACATCTAAACATCCTCTTTATTATATGGTTGTTATCATTGTTAATAGTTGGAGGTGGACATGAGAAGAGGGAAGAAGGAAGAGAACCACAACAGCAAATGCCATAAGAGAAAAATTAAATCTCATCATGATAGCTGGCTCTTTCCCTCAATATTTTCCTGTGCTGGTGAGGATCCATTTCTGGACACAGGAACTAAGTCATACAGTTGCAGAAACTGCTTTATTCAAGATATAAGAGTTCATAAAAAGTATCTAGATTTGAAGTATTCACAGAAAATGGGAAAAGTTAAAAGGGGTGATTTCAAAATCAGCTGTGAATAAAATCTTGCACCATACAGGCAGTCAAAGTCAAATGTGCTGAAATCATTTGGAAAACCACAGAGAAAAGATCATAAACACCAACTACGCCAAACTGAAAATGAAGAGAGATAAATAAGTGTGAAGCAAAGATTAAAGATCATTCGGTACAAGCAAATCCTGCATAAACAAACAAACAAAAATCATCTCTGGGACAGGAACATTCAGAATTTTAGTTTGCTATGTGTGTTCTTTCAAACATAGCTCATTATGATTTTTAGCTGACTACACAGACTACAGGAGAAACTAAGTCTTCATTAAACTTCCAGACATATCTTGTGTACCTTTGAGATTATGTGAACATAGTCAATTATTCAATAGTTTACATTTTAAAAAAAATAACAAAACAGTGAAATGCCCAAACAGATATAGTCTGTAGTTTACATTAAAATTTGCCTGTGGTATAATTTGAGAAGTCTAACTTTCTTCTTTATCAAATGAAATACCTAGTATAGAGTAAGTAATATGTGCCAACGACAAGAAAGAAAAAAAATGACTCAGTGCAGCATATTCATCAGCCAATGTAGTCCAAGAATCTGCGTATCTAAGAATCTTCAGGTTCACTCAGTATCAGATAAGGAAGTTAGTCTCAAAAAAAACAAAAACAACCTAAGGCCTGGAATTTTAAAATTCTGCCATAGCTTGAAAATTCAGATTTCTCCCGATTTTTCCCAAGAACAAATTTATACCTATCTCTGATGCTTACATTGAATGATAATTTAGTTTTAATGAAGCTGCACTTTTTTTCAGTGCTACCTATGGAAATTACCAACCGGTGCAATCTCAGATGATATGACATTGAGGATTTTAGCTGGTCTGAGCAGACATAATGAACCTCTCCTTCTCTTCTATCTCAAAGGCATGTAACATCTGTCAATCTTAATACATCTCTTAGAATATCTATCAACATTTTATGATAATTTCATATTCCCATAGTAAGGTTTACTTTGAATGATTGAACTAGTCCACATAAAAAATTTCCTAAAAATGTCTAGTTCATCAGCTCACTGAAGAATGAAGATGTAGTCACATGTCAGCATTTTCTTCAACAAAGAGAGGATGCAAAATGCAAGGCCAAAGTGGACAACTATGATTCCTTTTTTTTCTATGACAGCTCGCTTCTGGGAAACATTTTATAAATTAAGAAACATTTCTGTTGGGAAATCTACGAGCCCTCCCTATATTCCCTATGTGAGTTGTGAAACGTATCTTACATGCAGGTGGAAAATTACAAAATACAACACTGAAAAAAAAAAACATTGGCCAGGAACAATATGCAGCTCCCAAGACACTATCTATCAGCTCATTTTACATATCTCAGACCAGCAGGAGACAAAATGTTAGAAATGCAAGACATGATTTATTGGGCCCCTGTGTCAACTAACAGTATTACTTCTCATGAAAATAACTTCTCAAAAACTGCAAGATTAATAGAGAGTTGCATTGGCACACTATACTTTTTATCAATCAGCGAGTGTAAATTCAGGGGTATATTAGCTTCCTGATTTTGTTTACAAAATTTACCGGAAATCCGGGTCAAATCCTTGTCCCTTATCATCAGCATGGGCCCTTGGGAGAGTTCCATGATGATGCACTAAAGTCATGCATGAATCATAACTTTATAAATCTTAAAGCATACTCAGGCTGCCTGACACTGACATTGCATACTTCTGACTGTTTAACTTCCCTGGTGAGAAATATTCCAGGATACTAATATTTTTACCTACAGCTTGGTTTAGAACTAGGCACAGGATTACAAAGGAGAATGCAAACATGAGCAAGTTCCAGACAATGATAATAAACCCAGGACTATACCAAGTTTGTTTTTTTCTTTCTTCAACTCTGCCCTTTGCCTTTCCTTTTATCTAACACTGGGCAAGAATTCCAGGATATTCCTAGGAAATTTCTCAGAATTTCCAATTCAACTTGAATTCAATGCTGTGTCATGTCCAAAAATGCATTGTAAACCTCTTGTGAATCTCTCATTCAACAGAACTCTTCTCTCACCAAAGCTGTGAATGTTCCACAAAGACTGGTTCCATGGTGTCTGTATATAACACTGGGTTTTGAAATCTGAAGTCAGTTTTGATTTGTCTGTTCATAATTTGTTCTATTAGACTCACTCTGGCCTCGTAGATCCCCATTGAATTAGCTTAAATTAGATGCACAACAAAATAAAATTTAAAAAAAAATAATTATCATATCTCTTCAACTACCTCAAGACACACTGCTGCAAAAACTGAATGTCCCTGGCCCATGTAATAAAATGATAATGTCCCACTAAAGTCAGTTAATCAAGCAAGCAGGCAGGCAGGCAGGCAAGGCAAAACAATACACACAAAACTAAGCTGAACTCGGTAACCAGGAAGCAGAAAGAGTGTGGTGCTGAAAAGGTCAGACACACCCACATGGCAAGCTGGCCTAGGAGTATAGAAGGGCCTTACCCCCTGCCAATTTTACATATGATATCAAAGACTTCATCAGGCTGCTTGGCAAGGCTGTCGTCACTCAGTCGTTTTAATTCACTAGGTAATAAACAACACATTAGGTCAATAATCAACATATTTTTAAATCACATCAGGTCAAGAATCAACACATCAGTCAATAATCAAGAGCATGTTGATGTGAGTCGGCATTCAGATGTGTCTAGATCCAATATGTGACCTGTTCTCTCAGATGGTAATTATGTCACATTTTGGGGCTACTGAGTTATGTGCATATCCCTGAAAAGCTCTTTTAAAGACTTTTGATTTGCAACCAAATTCACTGCTGTAGCTCTACTGACAGCCTGAATATGCATGCTAGATGTCAAGGAATATGGGAAAGTAATTTATTGAAAGAATGGCTGACAAAGATTTTGAGCAATTTCCAGGGGATTTGCTATTTCTCTCCTTAGAAAAATAGATGCAGGCATTTCTAGATTAACAGACTTCCAAGTTTGGCATACTTTTTAAACACAGACTGCTACTTCAATCACAACTAATTTTTAAAAAAAAGAAATCACGATGATATTAAAGATAATGTAATGCTCATACAACTTACCTTTTCAAATAAATTCTACAGATGGATAGACTTGAAATTCTTGAATTAACATCAAATTTCAAATATTTAGACATACAACTGTACTTAACGATCAGATATCAAGGTTAATGAATATCACAACATCTCAGTTTTCAATCATGAACACCATTTTTGACTTAAATCAGCAAAATCTCTGCTCACCCACTGTGACTTAATCACGCGTTTGAGAAAACCGGTCACTTATGTCCAAACATGAGATTCAGACTGTAGGCCATAACATAACTGCATCTACTGTACAAAATATTTTACATCAACATATTGTGGATGATTGGAAATTATCACCTAAAATAGAGTGCTAAGAAGTAGTAATAAAGTTTAATTATCAAATATTTAAGTGCCAATATTTTGGAATTAAAGTTCATTAAACACTGTGCTTGTGTGAACTGGCTTCCTAATGGAGACTCTGCTTGATGTAAAAGTTAAAATGAAAAGCAAAATTACAGTTGCAAAGAGAGACACTAGCTTTCTTTTTTTTTTGTTTGACACCAAAATGACCTCCCTTCTCCCTCTTCACATTCTCTCAGATGTGTAGGACTTAGGTCATTTTCATGGCACAATGACAATATGGTGGACATAGCTGGTTTTCGACACATCAAATACCTCACCAGTAATCAACATATCAGTTTGCGATGCAACATCCTGTAATCCATGAAACTGTAGGTACTGGGCATGGGATGTTACATTACATCAACAATGTCACATGATAGGAGGAACAAACAAATATGTCTACTAAGCTTTAAAAAGTGACAAAATGTGTTACTTTGTCACTTTGTAAAGATAAGTACCTGCTTGTTCTTTTATCTTGCTTTCTAATTCTACACTCATGACAGTCTTTTGAAAGGTTGCACATTTCCTGTATTTGTGATATCTAAAATTTCTTTTTTGGAAATCTAATGGTTAAACAATTACTCAAACTGAGCACAGAGATTATCTCTGATAAAATCAGATAGACTGTGTCTGAAACTGAAAGTATTTTTTTTTTTTGCAGCATATTCTGCAGACTGCCAGTTTCTGTCAATGTAAGCCTCAAACCAAGCATCATACTCTCAATGGCAATTAATTGATGCCATCTAGTCTTAATGTTCAATTAGGTTTCCCTTGAATAAATTTGAATCATTGCTTTGAAATCACTAATCGCCGTCCAGAAATCTGTCTCCCTCATGATGAAAGTTAACTCAGTGTAAGGGAGCTACAAGGATAATACTTGCTGAAAACAAGGTTTAGGTAATCAAGCAAGAAAATGGGATTCTTTTTACAACAGCAACAATGCAGCATTTATATAAAGATATGTAATCATCACTATCACAGCTATGCTCAACTGAATGGCTTAAAAGATTTTGCGCTGCATAATACTGGTTACAGACTCTCCAACTCTCCTCCTCATCCATTGTTATCTCGCTCTTGCTAGTCACTTGGTTTTCTTGTTGCATGAAATATGTCTATGTCTAGATCATAGACCACAGAAGGCATGTGAATGAAAAGAATGGTTACTGAAAACAAGCACATATTTTGTGAGGGCTGAATTCAGATGAGGCTACATTTTTACGGCCAAGCTTGTTATTTTGAGATTTGTTCATTAGGAGGGGTTCTACTGATATCAATGAATGACAAAAATGGGGATTTTTATTTCTTTTGTGTTTTACACAGCTTTACGGTCATATTCTAGTTTTTCAAGAACATCTTATTCTCTGCAACAACTTTAATTCCTGGGCTTCTGGATGTTCAACAAACGGACACATTTGTGAACTTACACTGGAAAAAGAATTCTGACATTCATGGCATTCAAATTCAAGTAAGAAAAGATAGCGTATGGTATCCCAGAGAAAAGATAGACTAGATCTATGTTAGATATTTTTATCTGTAACTGTGTAGTCACTGTAGAGGAATTAAAAAGACTTGGATGGAAAGTAGATCTATGGCTGTGGCATGGGTAGTCTTACTTCTCTGTGGTAATGGTACAGTTATTTTTACTAAGGCTTAGTCAAGTCTAAGATCAATCACTGAATAACCACTATCCTTTCCCTGCTGAATAACTGCTATCATGAGAGATGGTGGATTTCTTGTCTCTGTGTTCTTAGCACTCAAAACTCAAAAAGTCAAGGCAGAGCCAGAGGTGAGAGGACAGGTAGCGTTTCGTTCTAAAATAGATAGAACTTTAGAAGAGGACTTAGAATTAAGTCTCAACCAGAGACAATATAGTCACTATAGCCCTGACAGCTAACCACATGCCTGCTATTTTTGACATGCTATTACATTTGATCAATTTCAAATGAAAGCAGATCTAAACTAGTCTAACGGACAAAGTGTCATGACATCTCCTCAATCCTAGACCTAGACTATAAAAAGTTCCGTGCTTGCCAAACTGACGACGGTATCTGACGATCGTCGCCTCAGTGTTTCTGTTGTACAACCCTTTCCAAAAGTAAGAAAAAAAGGCAAGTGTCTACCTTTGATTAGACATTCTTGATGATAAGGGATTATGCTGCAAAACATTGCTGATTACGAGCCAACCATCATATGGTGGATTGAAAAAGAAAGTTTCCGATTCTTTTTGTGTCCCAGTCCTCGGTCTATCCAACTATATCCGGATATCACGTACTATCTCGCCTTTTCGCGAAATGAAAAACGTGACGTGATGAATTGATTGTATTCGTTTATTTCGGTGTGCAAATTAATAATTATTCCCCATGTGGGAAGTTGTTCAATGACCATCTGTAATTCGTTAAAAGCACAGTTCAAATAGGCAAAATCTGTTTCATTGGGAAGTTTCAAAATGCATCTTAAATTAGAATACATTAATCCTTTTCTATGATTTTCAATACCTGGATATTCACAGATAAGATTGATAATGAAAAGAAAGGGCTAGCCTGATCAACTTTTTTAACGCAAATATGGTCACAAGAGGGTAGAAGATAGTCTAAAAAGCAATTTTACTAGAGGAAAAACTTGTTCAGCAAGCAATAAATAATCGTTCAATACCTTCTTCAGCCAAAAATAATTAAAAACAAAAATTGCTACTTCAAAATAAACATTTTTAGACATTATTAACAAAGCAATCCAGTCCCAGTGTGGTACCAATGATCTCAAATAATCTTTAGTGGTACACCAATTATGAAAAACGAATTTTAAAAGTCTCCATTTGCAGTAGGCAAAAGATCGGAATAACTACAAGAAATGTATTATCTTACTGATATTGTTGGGGTGGAAGGGGGAAAAAATGAAATTTAAAAAATCTTTATTGCCTAATCCTGAAGACAGACGGGGAATTTCGTTATACAGGCCTAAATGTGACAAAGGCTGAGAAATCCCACCAAGAAAACAGCTAGATCATAATTATTATGAGAACTGAAAATGACGAAGCGCTGCCTATCGAAAGTAGAAGAAAAGTCACATGATCCTTAGTTAAAATGGCAGCGGAAATTTTACCTAAGTATTTACAGTTGTCCCAGCGGGTTATTCGCATTTTAGGATGCAATCCAGGCCCAATGACTTTACAGGGCACCAATACCTACTTGGTAGGGACTGGAAAAAGGTAAGAGTAACAGCAAGTTGAAGAAAGTTTGGTATTGGTCATGAATCTGGAAAAGCAAAATCTGCTGACCTGTCAAGAGTCGAACCCCAACGATTGAGAGGAAAGAATGGAGGCAGTTGAGGTTAAGATATGTAACATTAGCCTAAGTCTGATCAAGAGAATCAGTGAGCTGTTCTGGGCTGGATTAGAGAACAGAAAGCACACATAAGAGAGTTCATAGACAGTGGCAGTATTTGGGGACTCTTCCAATGTTGCCATCATTCTAAATCCCTAACTCCCCTATCTCAACCTGCCCTTTGGCCGCCTTACCTAAGCCCTAAAGGATGTCAACGTATGCATATTCAAAAATATGGAAAATTCAGAAAAGCATGCACAGGATCATGCATGAAGGTATCTTAGGGATATGGATAAAATCTGGGGTCAAACAACTTATGATGTTGCAAAATGACAGTTATCTGAAGTTTCTCTTTTTTAAGTAAGGGAAAAATGTTTCATTCAGCACTCTGACATCTGGATGCGATTTTGCATTGAAACTCCAGTGCACTTAAGTAAGGAATTTATGGTGGTAAGCTGCACACCATATTATCTGCCTTACAAGCTTTGAGAAAGAGTAGCTTCCTCTTAATGACACCATATATGCCATGCCATGTTTTCTCCGTGTCATTTGAGGAGGAGGAGAGATTCCTTCCTCCCCTCCCCACAGTGTCATAAGTATGGAAAGAAGAAGTGTGGAAAGAAGGGTAAATCAGTGCGTTGGTGTACTGTCGGGAGGAATTTTGAATTTGAGGAGCAAAGCACATGATTGTATGGCATGCCCATGACAGTTCAACACTGCTCAAGCATTCTTTCATGCTTGTTTCTTTCAGGAGGATTCTCATTGACACTGGGGATGCTGATGTTCCTGAATATCTGGACATCTTAAAGTCCTCTTTGAACAAACATGCAGTGGATATTCAGGAAATCATCGTAACTCACTGGCACCATGATCATGTTGGAGGAGTGGATGATATCTGCAAAACTCTTGGGGGAAGTATGTCACCAAATTAATCTTCATCGGCTGTCGTGGGTATTTTATGCCCCAGAGAGGTTTTCAAATTCATGTAACCTTTGAAAGAAACAATTTCATCATCATATTACATGTGTATTCAAGTTTCTACACCTTGGTATATATTTGGTATATTTTTAAATTAAAAAATAAAAGAATTGTGAGTTGATGTTCACTATGCCATTAAGGCTGTCATGGGGCATACAGGTACCCATACTTTTATATCTAGGGAAATTTTTCAGGGTCATGATTTGGCAGTCGTGAGGCACACAGATAACTACTGTGTTGGAAGCTGCATGGGCCAAGTAGACCACCAGAACAATGTGGTTTGGTGTAGTGTTTGAGGATTCTTCCTTGATTGCAGCTAAATAAGAGGTCACAAAAATGATGTTTACTGATAAAAGTTTGGTGTAGCTATATCATACACCACTACAAAATGTAATGCGTACTGGTAGAAGGGTAGGCACAAAACTGAAATTTGAGTCAGGACAAAGGACACTGAAATACATCTATTTAGCAATACAGCCTCTGCAGGGGATAGAGTATAGAAGTCATAGATTAGCCCGCAGTACCATCATACAACTTTTGATATGCATGGAACACTCTTGACAAGTATTTCCTGGGACCGGACCATTTTATACTTGACAGTTTATTAGAGAAAAAAAACAATGTTCTGCTCGTTTATAATAGTAATTATTTGCACACCAGCAATGTACTGAAACATATACAGTGTGACACAAAAAAAGTGATACCCAATGATTCTGTGGCGACATTTAAAAAAAAAATCAATCACATGCTTCAAAATTTCACCTGCAAAATATCTAGCCATGGGTCTATCTACGTGGGTAAATAAGAATTAAAAGACATGATTTGGCACAAAATAAGTAGAAACAAATTTTATTAGCACATATCACACTGATATGTTTCTCTCAACTTGTTAAATAAACAAGAAATCAGTTTTTGACACGAGCATGAATGATGCTGATCTTTCCTACCAACACAAAAGACGCATGAGCCTTTACAAGAAATGCTCTGTGTGTTGTCCTCTCACAAGGTATAGCCACACCGTCGTTTCAAAGTTTCGAACAACACATTTGACATAAGATAGTAGTGTTGTGAATGTCAATCTTTATGTTGTGCTGCAGTCCTTGGATGCTTCCTGGAGCTATTTGATAACCCCTGTGCTTGAGGTAGCCCCCGGAGAAAAAATAAAAGGTCTAGATCTGGTGAATAGGGTGCCAACAAAGTCCGGACGTCTGCTGATGAGACGCTGTCCAAACAAGTTCTTCTGTCTTGCAAAAGTGACAGTTTGCAGTGTGAGATGTAGCCCCATCCTACTGAAACCATTGAAACTCATGATGAAATCATCTTAATGCTGTCCAGAACTGCCAGTGTAACATGACAATATAACATTCTTTGATCACTGCGTGTGAAACCTTGGTCATCAGCCTGGAACCAGAATGATCTGATAGCTGCTAAATGCTGTGCATTTCTGTAAAAGCAAAGAGAGATGGTGATACCTGACTAGCTCAAGAGATACAGGCCATTTGAATTTATATAGCAGGATACCAGGCAGTTCACTTGATCTGGGAGCTAAGTGTCATCAATTCACCTTTATTCTTTCCATTTTGGTCCGAAACCAGTCAGATTTTTTCACTCTAACATCATTTTTAAAGGACGTTGAGTTTCCATTTAATTTTAATTTTGTATGGAGACAGCTTTAAATCATGCAACAAATTTACCTGACACTATCAGTAGTGGTGTTTACAGGTTTGGTCTGCACTATCCAGTTCACAAACATTCCAGTTACGTTTCTGCTCACTATTCTTTTTGATTTGCTCGGGACCTAGCACATCAGAGAGACCCACTTGATGGACGGTTGATGTTTCCAGCAGGGCAATTCTCCCTGAAGTGTTCACTCATGCATATATTCTGCACATTTCCTTTTCAATAGCGAAGCCCAAATCAGGTGTTTAACATTAACAATTGTTTGCTTTAATGACTTTGTTGTTAGGTTTTTCGACAGCAAACGCTTTCCTTTGATTTTATAGAGGCATCTTACTTTGAGCAAAGAAAAATAGGTTAATATCGTAAACAAACTACACGTAACTCTTTTCAATACCAGTTTAAGAATACCGATTGTGCAAATAGAGTGCCGAAATCGAATCACTCTAAGAATGTCTATGATGCAAATGTGAAGCACGGAATTTGATTTGACAAATTTCTTTAGATAACATCACTCCAAGAATAGATCAATGAAATTCATTGAGTTTAGAGACCAATGTAATTTGAAGAATATAACTGTAAAATTAAGCTAGTTACCACGGATGACATTGAAAACAATATTTCTGTGTCACCCTGAATATCATCCATACTGGCAGAAAGACCAAAAGCAATGATTAAACTACAGTACGTCTTTAATGTCAAATCACTCATAAAACTTTCAAAATGTGTAATTTTCCTTTGTCTCTTCTTGAAAACAATCTGACCAATAGGATCAAAAAATATATTTACTATATTATAGATTTCTTATTTGTAAGGATCTAATGTGGAACTCAACTAATCTCTAAGCACTTCTTAAAGAAGCACACGCACATCAAAATTAAATTTCCGTTTTTCAATACTTTTTCTCTCTAAAAATTATGATGGCCACCGAGTCAATTTTGCGAAGAAAGAGCATCGTTCTGTAACCGTGCGCGTATGTTATATGACGCAATACGGAGAGCTAGAGACACTGGGTTTGGCCCTTGCGTCCAGAATTATCCCCCGTCGCCGATCAGCAGAAGCCTGTGGCAAAAAACGCTGACGTCACATACGTTCCAGCAACTACAGGCACCTCTACCTGACAATGCATTATTCACCTTTTAATTAGGGTTCTGGTATTCCAAATTCAAATGTAAAATTTAATAGTGTAAGCCAGATTAAGTATTCTGCATTTTTATTGTCTCTACATAATTTTGGTTGGCATATCTACTGTTCACAGAGGAATTAAAACATTCATACCAACATCTTATCACCCGCCCGCAGAGCACAGGCTAGACATCTTGGCCGTGTGGCAAGAACGTATTTGACGTAAGCTTATGGCCGCCACGCCCGCAGTGGTTGTAACAATTCGGACTTTGGGATAATGTAACCCTTTGGGTTGTCTGGGGTCAACAGAGGCGTTATATCATTAAGACAGAGACTTGAAAGACTTGTTTTATTGCAATAATAGGGTATCGTATAATTTACATGTAATATGGTCTGTAGGGCGGTGCAGTCTTCCTTTAAGTCAACCGCCAGTCATGGAGGCTAGTTTTGATACAGTATGTTTATCCCATGTGTGAAAGGAGATAGCGCTCGACTAAAGAAATGATGCCAAACGATGGAAACTGTCCATCTTGTAAATATTAGTTAGTCTATAGAAAACGAAAAATTGACTGCTTGACGGGAAAATAACGGCAAAGTAAGACAAAGTATGTCAACATCATTTACTAAATAAACTGGAAAATTTCGTAGAGGCCAACATACCCAGAGGCGGGGTTTTTGATATCCCATGGTATTTTCCCCTCACTCTCAGCCATACAGTCGGCAAAAGTCATACCACTGCACAAACGGGGTTCTACTGATGATCTAACAGTTTCCGTCCGATATCCATACTATCAGCCCAGTCGAAAGACATACCCATGTCAGTAGTTATCTCACTACCTACTACCTACTCCCTTGTTCATTTGAATCAATCAGGCTTTACTGTATATATATAGGCCCAACAGCGCTCTTGCCAGACAGACTTAACTAAAATGGTTGAAGCATGGGTAGGCCTAAGTCCCTGCAATGACAAGTCTCACGTGTGCCGTATTCGTGGATTTCTCCAAAGCATTCGATTTGATTGATCACGCCATCTTGGTAGATAAACTTGAAATATATCGTACTCATCCAAAATCCATGCAATTCTTTGAATCCTACCTGTCGAACCGAAGTCAGTGCGTTGCTATTATAAGGTCTAGACTAGATCTGATATTTCTATTCAGTTATCGGTCATTCATGGGGTTCTGCAAGGCTCAATAGGCCTACTAGGTCCTGTACTTTTTACTCTATTTATTAATGATCTGCCTCTTTATATTTCTAACTCTCAATGTGATCTTCTTGCGGATGAGACCACATTTCACATCTCTGGTAACAGTATTACAGTCGTTATTGATAATGCCGATGTCCTCCTTCAATTAAAAGTATGGTGCAACGAAAATAAGATGTCAGTGAATCCTTCAAAATCTGAAAGCATGTTAATAGCAACCAGACAGAAAGACAATGTCTTCCACAACAGTATTTTGATCTCCGGTTTTGCAACCCGGCTATTCCACAGGTAGCCTACCTGCACATAAACTATCACTAGTACAGTATTAGGCGTTACACTTGATCAGAATCTCCAATTTGCAGATCATTAGTGTCTTTATGTTAAAAGAGATCCTGTAGCATTTATCAGCTGAACAGTATCAAACACTTTATTGATCTTCCAGCAAGAAAAACATTTTATCAAGCGTACATCCAGAAACATTTGGATTTTTACTCGAATATTTGGAGAAATGTGCCGTCAATCACACGAAACGTCTATGCTCTATTCAGAAACGTGCCATGAAAGCAGTACATGTCAGACGTAGTCTGCCGATGACACCAATTCTCTATTTAAGAAACTAAATAAGACAAGATGAGATATTCTTTTATTGTCCTTACTGGCACATTGTCTTGTTTACATTTATACATAGTACACAGATTAACAACGTAATATCTTAAACTCAGACCAACACACATACACCCACCCACTTTTACACACACACACACACNAAACTAAATAAGATAAGATGAGATATTCTTTTATTGTCCTTAATGGCACATTGTCTTGTTTACCTTTATACATAATACACAGATTAACAACGTAATATCTTAAACTCAGACCAACACACTTACACCCACCCACTTTTACACACACACACACACACACACACACACACACACACACACACACATTCCTCGTCCGAAGATACATCATAGCAATCGAACAGTTGATGGCAGAAATGAACGGCGGTATCTCTCTCTCTCTCTCTCTCTCTCTCTCTCTCTCTCTCTCTCTCTCTTATATTTGATTGATCTTACTTGGCCAGATCCTTCTGAGATGTTCATTTGGGGCGTGGGGGGATAGGTGGAATCTTTCATGTTATACTTTATCTTCTGAGTGCATCTGGTAAAATATAGTTCGTCAGACTTTTGAAAAGTGGTTCCAGCGATTTTCCCAGCTCTTTTTATTATCCTGTTGATTTTTTTTTTGTCTTATTTATTTGTATTCCCGCCCCAGCACATGATGCAAAAACTAATGATACTCTCGATTGAAACTAAGTGAGTGAGTGAATGCGTGAAGAAGAGAGAGATAGAAGAGAGAAATAAGACTGTTGTCAGTATTAAATTATCTGAACTTTCGAAGGAAATACAAGCGCATATTGATCTTACTATGAACAAGAGGTGCATGGTCATGCCAGTCCAGCTGGTTATGGACAGTAACTCCTGAGTATTTATATGATGTTACAATTTCAATATATCCGTTCATCTTTAATCGTCAATGGCTCTGCAGGCAATTTCTTTTTCCTGAAATCAATTATTAATCCTTTTGTTTTCTTGACATTCAATAATAAAAAAAAATGACGATTACACCAGTCTACGAATGAATTAACTTCTCTATATTCATTATCACCCTGAGTAATAAAGCCCTGAATGGTATAATCATGAGCAAATTTAATGAGATTGCTTTCATTCTTCACCCTGCGGGAATTTGTATAGTCTAAATTGTGAATGAAATGGGCGACATTACGCAACCTTGAAGCGCTCAGCTCCAGTGTTCGTAATTAGTTTGATATTACATTTCTGATGACAGTAGGCTTTTTATCAGATTTTACCTTATTTGACATACTGCTTTCTGGATGTAAAAAGATGAAACAGACACAAAATAATGTTGTCATTATTTGTAATTCTTTCAATTTCGTGATTATAATATGAGGTTCGATAGTATTAAAGGCAGATGAGAAATCTACGAATAATATCCTGGAGTAGTTTCGAGGGATATCGATATATTTGTAAATATTATCCAAAAAGATCCACGCCTCTCCTGTCACGATACGCAAACTGCATGAGGCCCTGAAAGGGAGCAAAACATTTGATAATATTTCTTGCAGTTATTTTTTCAAAGCATTTCACTACGATGGAAGTGAGGGCAACTGGTCTTAGATCATTTAATTCATTAACTTTGTCTTTTTGGGGGTACTAGAATTATTTCTGTTTTCCATATCGACGGTAGTCTTTTTTGGGGTACTAGAATTATTTCTGTTTTCCATATCGACGGTATTGTATGTTCGCTAATAGACCAGTTGAAGAGGAACGAAAGATAGAACCGAGTTGTGACGGGCAACATCCGATGATTTTACACATTAATCGGTTAGGACCGCACGCATTTCTTTCACTGACATTTTTAAATAAACACTCTACTTCTTTATCATGTACAGTAAAAGATTAATTGTTTTCTTCATCCTTCATAATACTCTCTTTTTCTTGTGAGATCTCTTTACTAAAATCATGTCTATCAAGACGTGCATAAAAAGAATTCAATTTATGCGCAAACTCATTCACGTCCTCCCTCACACATAGACCCGTACGATTTTTAGTGTATCCAACAGTGGTTTTTATACAATCCCATGTCTTTCTTGTATTTGAAGAGGCAAACTGATCTTCTAATTTCTTTATGTATTGTTCTTTACGTTGCTTGATTTTATGATACAAGTCTAATATTACAAATGGGCAGGCAGGCAACGCACCAGCGGCGAAAGAATGCCTAGCGCACCGAAAGGCATCATAGACGAATGCATTAGACTCCGTGAAAAAGTTGGACGATAGGCGAATCGGACGGATTGAAATAATCTATCGGAGATTGTATTTCGTTGGTATACGCATTCTTTTTTTTTTTTAAAGGGTAAAATAAATATAGAGGACTGATGTGTATAGTTACTTTTTGTGTATTTTTCTACGAATTTAGGTGAAAACCGCATGCTTTTACGTTACGTAGTTCTCAAGAAATCTGTGACACAAATTTGGCTGAAGCGTTTTATTAATATAGACATGCCAGACTGGCTTCCTTGAATTTTGAATTTATTTTTATCACCAGATTGAAAAGATTCTCGCTTCTGATTGATTTCCTGCTTCAGTTTCCCATCCAAAAGCGCATAGATTTCAGTAACTGTGTACTGATGCATAAAATGCTAAATGGCAAGGGAGAGAAGATATAGTGTCTTTGGGGCAAACAATGGGATTACGTCATCAGGTAAATGACGTCATCTCATTACATAACCAGGGATTACATATGCGACTGCCCTTGAATGTGGCGCCAAAATTTGAATGTGAATGTTTGAATGTGGCGCCAAAATTTGATGACAGGAGTTTGAATTTGGCACCAAATTTGAATGTGGTGCCAAAAGCAACTATTCAAAAAGCCCGCCAAGGTTTTTAAAATTTGAATATAAGCGCAGACAAAAAAATGTGAAAAGGAAGCCAAGCAAAATGAGTTTGACTTTAGCACCTTAACAAAAGCGTTCAAAAGAGGCCTTTGAGGTTGTTAAATTTAAACATGCTCGCCAGTTGGCGCCAAAAGCAGCATTTTAAAAAGCCAGCCAAGGCTCACAATTGAATATGCGTGCCAGCGTTAGAAAAGAACTGATATTTCTATCCAATCAGACACCAGCTACTGTACTTTGGTTATCTACCAATCAGATTGTTGTGTAGTAATGACCAATAAGAAAGCAACATAAAACGAGATGTGTGTCGTGATTAGTAGAATATGTTTGTGTGATGATGCTGAATTACAGAGCTCTATAAATACAGCTGTTGGAAGTGTGATGATTGTAAACGTGGTAGAGATGTAAAATCTGTTTATTATATTCAACCCATTCTGGAATTATGGGCGACTTGCCCGATTGATCCAGCACATCGAGTAAAGCCTTCAAGATATATGATTCATATTCTGAAGTGTTTGAAAAATCATCCTGGGCGGAGATACTGTGTAAATGTGATGTGGCCTTTGTTTATCAGAATGGTCATACGTGTGATATCGAGTTGTCAGAGCCGTTGATCAAGAACACTGTACATGGCTGTGTGACGGCTCCACCAATTGTCCCGGCACATTACAGATTATGACGAATCATGGGACAATCGCCTGAAGTCCCAAACCCGGCAGAGCTGTGGGAGAGACACTAAAAAAATAAACATTTAAACCCTGGATTTGGTACCTTTGCTATATGTTGTGTTTACCTTCTTTATCAATACTATTGTTTCTTTTCGTGTACTTTTGTTTTTAGTGTGTTACTAGAACGCTCAGATGAGACCTTCCTTATAGGTTACCTTTTTTTAGATCTTTGACAAGAATTCCTCATGGAGCTGTCACAGGCAACTATATATCATAATAATATTAATATTGTATACAGTATTATACTTATTACGGTAGGGGTAGTGCTTTGATTTCTTTTATAACCATATTAGAAATGGCAAGTGCGGAATTCCTGTCAAAGACTCCTATCAACGAAACACACACACACACACACCATTTAAATTGTTACTGTAATTATACAGAACATATGCACGTACATAACATAAATTCCATATAGATTTGATTTCTGTTATCCCCCTAATTGTTGTCTACTTTCCGGTACTGTTGAAGTACCACGGTTAAGTATTAAATATTCATCGATCTGTCTGTCTGTCTGTCTGTCTGTCTGTCTGTCTGTCTGTCTGTCTGTCTGTCTGTCTGTCTGCCTGCCTGCCTGCCTGCCTGCCTGTCTGTCTGTCTGTCTGTCTGTCCATCCTAAGATTATAATAATAGTAATACAGCACATAGGTTTTTATTGTTGGGTGTATAACAAACAGCATATCGCTATTCTAGCACATAATGGATTAGTTTTTATGACTCACTCACCTGTGTTAATCTTGTCCATTGAACATCATCACACACTGCAGGTATGAGCTGATTTAGTCCTATGACTCGTCATGATCTGTAATATGTGCGGGGACAATCGGTGGAGCCGTCACACAGCCATGTACTGTACAGTGTTCTTGATCAACGGCTCTGGCAACTCGATAACACAATTATGACCATTATGATAAACAAAGGCCACATCACATTTACAACAGTATCTCCGCCCAGGATGATTTTTTCAAACACTTCAGAATATGAATCTTATATCTTGAAGGCTTTACCTCGATGTGCTGGATCAATCGGGCAAGTCACCCATAATTCCATAATGGGTTGAATATAATAAACAGATTTTACATCTTTCCCACGTATACGATCATCACACTTCCAACAGCTGTATTTATACTATAGAGCTCTGTAATTCAGCATCATCACACAAACATACTTTACCACCACAACACGCATCTTGTTTTATATTGCTTTCTTATTGGTCATTACTAGGTTACTACCCAACAATCTGGGTCTACAAAATATGTATTTGCACCTATCTAGACCTTTGAAATTCAAATCTAACCCCTTTCCTCCCTCCCGATGGCCAGTTTTCTGATTTTTTTAGGGACTATTTGAAATTGCCTATTTTTATGCCAGATGCCATGAGCATCTTCATACCTGAATTTGGGCAGCAGCTGAGTATCTTATTATTCATAACACAGTCAATTCAGATCAGTTTCAAAAGTAATCTTTAAGCTCTTAAGCATTTTTATTAAGTACGATGAGCTATGTCCAGCCTAGTATTTGTAAGGAGATGCATTTTCAATGCTCAGCAATATGTATAATAAAGGAGTGATCATTGACACCATGCAGTGTAAAGCTGTCGAGCGCCATGTCAGTGCGTGAACTTGAAATATAGTCATCCAGTGTCTCCTTCATAGTGCAGGAGTGCATGTTAATTGATCAGTGTAGATGATATGATGTGCTATTACTACTCTTAATTCTGTGAAATCAGCCAGGAGATTCCTAAAAGGAGTTCTTTTTTTAATCTGCCAGCCCTATTTAAAGGAAGACACGCACATCAAAAATAATTTTCTGCTTTCCAATACTTTTTCTCTCTGAAAATGATCTATGGTGCCCACAGAGTCAATTTTGCAAAGAAAGAGCATCGTTCTGTTACTGTGCGCATATGTAATATATTGCAGTTAGGAGAACTAGAGTTACTGGATTTGGCCCTTGCGTCCAGAATTATTCCCCTTCCCTGATCAGCAGCAGCTTGTGGTAAAAACAATAACGTCACTTAAGTTCCAGCAGCTACAGACACTTCTATCTGACAATGTATTATTCAGGTTTTAATTAAGGTTCTGGTCTTGCAAATTCAAACATAAAGTTTGATAGTGTAAGCCAGATTAAGTATTCTGCATTTTTATTGCCTCAGCATGATTTTGTTTGACATATCTATTGTTCACAGAGGAATTAAAACATTCATATCAACATGCTATCACCCATCCGCAGAGCACTGGCTAGACAGCTTGGCCATGTGGCTAGAACATATTTGACATAAGCTTATGGCCGCCACGCGCGCAGTGGGTGTAACAATTCGGACTTTGAATAATGTTACCCTGTGGGTTGCCTGGGGCCGGCAGAGGCATTATATCAACATGACAGACGCTTACAAGACGGTTTTATTGGAATAATTGGGTATCGTATGATTTAATATGGTCTGTAGGACAATGCAATTTTCTTGTAATTTACCAAACTGCATCCCTCTATTACAGAGTATCGGACTTCAAAACTGATGAGAGCATCAAAACCTGATGTGCCCCTGAAAAACACTGCCTACTCTTTCATCCAGGACAAACATGTGTTTTCAACAGAAGGTGCTACACTGAGGTTTGTCACTCTGCCCCTCAAATTACAACTATACTAACTTATTGATCCAACTCAAGATTTTGGTCAACACTTATTGTCCCCATTGTGCTATTCCTTAGTTCAGCTCTACAATGACATGTGACAAATGATATGAAGTGAACCTACTGTCCTGATTTTATCGAAAAAGGTTTAATCATAGAGGTCTGTCTCAGTATGTTGTATTTCTAAATTCATGCACTTTACAGTCATAATGATTAGATCTAGAAATCAATCCTCTAATTAAAGAACAATGCCATTTTTCCATTCGAGTGGTTTAATGATGTCGAGTTAAAATGATGATTTGTCTTGCATTTCTCCCATTAGCATTTGTGCTGCAAGAGTTGCATAGTGGANGGGGGGGGGGGAGAAGATAGTTTCATATTGCTATTGCTGTCAATGCCAGACACCCCAAAGGTACAGCTACAATTAACAACACATCTTTTGTGAATTTTTGACTGTATTCTGTGGCTTTTTGAGGAGTTCTCAGTATCATTATCAAATTAGAGTTTGTAATCTTTTTATGTAGATATGAACTCACATGAGTGGCATATATTCTTGGCTATGATATCATTAAATCTCATTAGTATTATTATTTTGCAGAGTGCACCATGGCCCGGGACACTCTGAGGATCACATTGTGCTGCATTTGGAGGAGGATGGATCGGTCTTTTCAGGAGATACAATCTTGGGTGGTTCAACGGCGGTAATATTATTAATAATAAAAATAATAAATAATAATAAATATGACTTTATTTACCCCGAAGGGAAATTGTTTTACAATGTCATACAGTGTTACACATCTCATTCATAATACAAACACAATACACATCATACATGTAAATACATAATACTGCAAATGAAATACATAACAAAGTCATTGCTGGTCGCCAGCGGTGCAGCGCCCTGGTCCCCCCAGCTCTAAAGCCAGGTACTCATTTACACCTGAGTTGAGTGAGGAAATGGAAGAGAAGTGTCTTTTCCAAGGACACTACAACGTAAACCACCCAGCTCACGAGTCAAACACATAAACCTTAGACTTGAAAGTCTTCAGTCTCTGAGTACGACTCACAAACCGCACGGCCACGCTGCCTCCCAAAATTAAATATTTTAGGGGGAAGAGGCTCTGCCAAGACAGGTTTTGGGGACAGATGGTTTATTATTTGGAAGCTGGAACACAGAGTTTGCTTTATTGGGTCCAGCTGCAGTGTTTACGTCCCAGGCACACCCCACTACCACCCATGAAATGTGTCTCCATCCTAAGTTATTTTGCACTAGCAGGTTTACCTGGGGTCTGTTATACAAATTCTGACCTCTCAAGTTGGCACAGGAGCTCCAACATACAGACAGCAACCTGGCCACAACGACTTTTATAGAAGCAATAGTGACAAAACCCTGTACTAGTAAAGACAGGTGTTGTTGTTTTAGAGTTTTGCTTTACTACCTTACTACTGCTGTTTCCCTAGATGAGAATCGGAGGAGGAGATGGTGACAGTTGTGATTGAAAGGGATGATGAGGGGGGAAGAATGAATGAACAAATAAACGAATGATAAAACGAGTGACTGAACCACCAAATGACAGATTGACCGCCTGAACAAAAGATGGGCATAGAACAAAGATGA
This sequence comes from Ellobium chinense, assembly GCA_033807755.1. Lineage (NCBI taxonomy): Eukaryota > Metazoa > Mollusca > Gastropoda > Ellobiida > Ellobiidae > Ellobium > Ellobium chinense. Next base: position 1,857,923 of record JAWQUT010000045.1, on the reverse strand, counting down.
AAAGATGAAAACGGAAAGGGGGGAAGGAGAGTGAAATCTGTCCCTTCATGCTACGAAAGATTTGCAAGATCATTCTTTGGTTCATGATGAATCAGAGCTGACTTACCAACCCATATTATAAAATAAACAAGACCAAGTGATGTCACTGGGATGGCAGGATTGTGCCACCTGTTGCATCAGATTCACAACATTGTGAATGCATGAAAGATGACACAGATACTTAATCAAACAGCAATTCACTTGATTTGGATCATCAAATCATATAACAACCTAAATAATAATATACACAGAACTGTTTCTATGTTGGGAAACAGATGCACAAATTTCCTGATTACTGATGACCTTTAGACCTATATATATTTTTTAAAAAAACCAAAAAACCTGTGTAATATGTTCAGTTAAGCAAGATTTTCGGTTCCCTGAGTCCAAGTTAACGAGACACAACTCATTACAAAAACTCATTTTTGTGTGATCACAAAGGTATCTCTGATCACCTTAAGCACATCCCATCTTATTCTTCATCCTGATTCAGGTCATTGAAGATCTTCAGGCATACATGAAAACACTGAGCGAGCTCCTTGGCCTTGAACCAAAGGTCATTTACCCAGGGCATGGTCCGGTGATAGAGAAGCCAATGGATATTATCCGCTACTATATCAAACATCGGCACGATAGGGAGCAACAGATTGTACAGTTTCTTACAAAGAATGTGGGCACAGATCTCACAGCCATGGATATTGTAAAAGGAGTGTATGAGGTGAGTGAAGGGTTATACTATACTGTCTTCTGAATAAGGAGCTTAGCATTCGTCCATGTGATTTTCTGTGGAAAAATACTAAGCAGCTGGAAGAGTCAAGTCACAAGTTTTTTAAATTGGAAGGGTAGGGGTGTGAATACCCTCAGATATTTTTCTCAAGTCATTCACTAGAGATCGTTTTGTTTAACTTGGAGGAGAAGGGTGGGGAGAAATTTCCAGTTGCAGTTTGTCAACAGAAGTATGGGTCTGATCTCCTTTAAAACCCTGAATTATAATTATTCCTTGAGCCATATCTGTTACCCTTCAATATCTGAATGCACTGGTCTCTGCCTGAGATGACAGTCAGCAGAGACGAGCAGACTACAGCCTTATTCACCCTATGATCCATTGCAGAAGAGCAGGGTATCTGATACTTTTCATGGTTGTTGCCCTCGTGATATATTGATGCGGCGTGACTGCATTGAGCATTGTGTTGGAGTGTTTCAATTCTGACAGGCAAAGTCTTTTGTACCAGAGAGATTCATTGTGAAGAATGCATTTTAGGAAGCAGCAAGCCTTTGAATTAGATTGATTATTATGAAAAAAAGCAATATTTGAAGACTGGGCAGTTTCTGAATGAGATGGAAATATCTTACTAAATATAACTATACAATTTCTAAGAATGGTCTACGCCATAAAGAATGTGAGAGATGGACCAGCATAATGAATGGGCAGGAGATCCTGTTATGTAGTTAGCACTCAGCTGTGTGCAAGGAGAGGGGCATCATTTCATGCTGGTAGTTCTTAGCTGGTAGGCTGTATAGGAGATTTATTCACATCTTCAGTTTTCAATGAATTAAGGAGTGAGATTATCTATGAGGAAACTAGAAATAGTAAATTATATAAGGGAAAGACAATTTATTATTCTGCCGTGATCTTTATGAAACTGTGTTCTAACCTGGCAGAATCTAAAGCTCTGTTATCCAAAACTGAGGCACGAATGAGCTCATAATAAATGAGAAATTTATTACACAGACTTCCATGGGATATTAGATGCATGACACATCCTTGTCTTTTTGAGGTGCATTTAGCACCACTAAATCATAATTATATGAGAGTATGCACAAGATTTACATAAATGCAACTGTTTTTTTCAATTTTTTAGAGGAAAATACTCTGTTTCCTGTATAATTTTGTTATTGTGCTGCGTCAACAATATTTAGTGACTTTGAATTGCCATGAAGATAGAATAGTCATATAGAGATGACACTTGTGTATTGTGAATTTATTTGGGCTCAGTTTACTGATACAAATTTCTCAGTTTCTTATTTACAAATGCAGTGTGACTGACTTACCCATGAAATCTGTTGTGTCTACAGGGTATATCAGAGAATGTGTATCCAGCGGCTGCACAGAATGTCACCTTACATTTATACAAACTTCAGAAAGACAGTGTAACAGGTGAATTAATGTGTCTCTTCCTGTTTGTCCTTCTCAGTATTTATAAATCCTCTTTATTTTTTTTTAATTCATCTCTGTTCATTGGATAAGTGTAGCTCAGAGGCTTATCCCATGTCTGTCGTAGCAAATAAGAATCAAAAATTCATGTTTTACTATGAATGTGTATGCATACATGAGCTATCAACTAATCTTCCAGTCATGGTACTCGGGAGTGTTCTGTCTTAGACAGTACAAATTCTTTCCCTGGGTATCTGTAAATTCTTCATGCACTTAAAGCTGTAACTCTCTATAGTCTTGAACATTTTGTTTTCAATGGCACAATGAATCATTGTTAAATTTGTCATTGACTGTCATTGTTCAAGTGTAGCCGAAGGTCCCGCATAAGACTTAATGTTCATGCCTTACTTACTTACACTGCTATACTCTCTCATATGCAGGATTGTGTTTGGGAATTGGGGTGAACTTATCCTGATGATTTTCCTTAAGAAAGTGCATGAAAGATGGGCAAACATTTTTCCTGTTTCTCATTCATTTATAAACAACATCTCCAGAAGTTTGAAAGTTAAAAACATTTGTGGTTTAGTAAGTGTTTCACTGTGCAGGTCACATTGTTTCATGGCTTACAAACAAGTGTTTTATTCCTAATGAGATTTATCACTTCTGGTACATATGAAAATGCCAACTTTTTTTACCAGTGTTGGCCACGTAGGCCTTTAACCTCTCACTGACTTATCAGTGTCCTGCACCATTATACCTACCATATATAATATTTAGCTCTTCCTTCAGAGTTTTACATGTAGAAATGTTCCCTAAGGACCAGTTACATTTTGAAAGCACTGCCAGCAAATGAGGTTACCTAAGATTTAGCGTTATTTTTTTTTCACAAAGAAACATGATAATCATAGGTACTTAACAACAACCAGACACTTTACACTTGACAAAATCCGCCTTGTTCTGACTCTACAAAAGTATTTGGTCTATCTAAGCCTTTAAAAATAAAATTCAATACCTTTCTTCTCTCCCCATGGCTAGTTTTCTCATTTTATAGGGACTATTTAAGATTGCATATTCTTATGACAGGTACAGTTAGCATCTTCCCAGTTTCTAGGCCTACCTCCCTATTCATGCATTTTGAATGGACCAATAAAAGACAGCATTTACCTGTAGGTGGAGCTGTAGCTATAACATGTAGCAGTGCTTAGGTATAAGTATACAGTACTTGCTTTATTTCTCTTTGTACCAGATTCTGATGATGGCATCAAGTGGAGATTGTTGAAAAAGCCAAGCAACATATGAGGACAAATGACAAATGTCATGAACTTGCACATGTTGATTCATCATGTTGATGGTGCTGCCTGCATACAAGGTCTGTTTAAAAAGTATGCGACCGTAGATCAGGAACAAAAAATTACATTCTTAATGGGGTTCAGTTCCTGCCCACTATCAATGAAGGCCTTTTGTGCTGCTTCCACACACTCAGCCCAGCGATCCTTCCACGTCTTGAAGGCTTCTCCCAGAATGGTTCTCAGCTCTGCCATTGGAATCTGCATGTTGTCCTCTCAGCCTTCACAGCGGGAGCATTTCAGTGGCATCTTTATTTTTGAAAACAACCAGAAGTCAGAAAGAGCCATGTTTGGAGAGTAGGGAGCCTGGCAAAGGCACGTAAGGCCTTTCTTTGCCAGGAAACTCTGGATCAGCTGCGACAAATGAGCCAGGGTGTTGTCATGATGCAGCAGCCAATTTTGTGAGGCCCACAGATCTGGTATCTTGCACCAAATTGCATCACGAAGACGTCTGAGGATTTCTTGATAGTACTCCTTTCCAACTGTTTGTCCTATTTGTGCATATTTGCGATGTAAACGTCTTAGTAGTCAGAGGAAACAGTCAGCATCACCTTGATTTTGCTCCACACCTGCCCTGCTTCTTTGAGCCTTAGCAACGTTGGATGCTTCCACTGTGATAACTGAGCTTTGGTTTCCAGGTTGTAGCCGTACACCCATGTCTCATTTGCAGGGACTCAGTATCACTGTTAGCAGTATCCAGCAGATCCTGCCTGACCTCAAGATAGAGTTGTTGTTGTTCCTGAGAAAAGAGCTTGAGCATTTTGGGCAAAATATAAATGCTAAATATGTATGCAATGTGCATGTATTACACCATCTCATACACTGGTTGCATGACAGCAATCATCCCGTGAACCCATCAAAAATCATGCATGCGCATGAAGGTCTCCTCCTCCATTGTGCACAATTTTGCCTCCCTATCATCATTACCTCCACAGAGAAAAAAATAAAGCCGTACACTTTTTAAATAGACCTTGTTAGGTATTGTTTAAGATTGTTAATCAGAATATTTATTAGACAGATCCAGTTTTTTTATCTGACTGCTAAAAGCAAACGAGTCAAGCCTAAGCAGTGAGGTAATGCCATTTGATCTGACTTGTGAAGCCCATTAAGATTGAATAACATTTGAAGTGAGAACTGAAAGTAGAGTACTGGCTCTTTTGACTGAAGAGGTAGGCTAGTTACAGCTGTGGTTGTTCTTAACTTCATCAGTGTAGGAAACATGATACAAGGTGTTATATATATGTGATATATTTATAAGTAAGAGCATTACTAGGTGGATAACCTAGACTATATAATTATTTTAACCCGTGTGATGCTACGATAGAATATATTCTACCGTCCACTTGTTACACTTGAATGCAGCAATAGAATATTATTATATGCATATCCTTGCGGAGTGAATTTTGCAAACCAGCATGAGCTGTTCGGCCGGCAGCCAACACCTGCAATGGCCAGCATATGTAACAATGATCACACAGCCAGCAGGAGGCTGGACTTGAAGCGCCTCATGGCACACTTATTAATGAGTGGTGAAATTAGATTATCTAATTTTAGCGAAATTGATGTTGATCAATAACTTCATGCTGAATGTATAATTAATTCCCTTGACATGATTTTACCGCAGAATGGCACATACTTCCTTGGACATTCTATACTGCCGTTAAAATGAAGAACCTAGTATCTATGTATCTGGGTCAAGTGGACATTTTTATATCGTTAAAATCGTTGGAAAATTTTGCGTCTGATAATCTTAGTTTGGCATCGATACCTCATTTTTAAAGACGTCTATAGTAAAATTGATAACGATGCGACTGTTCTATCAACAGTTATTAAAAGAAACAGTTTTTCGTCATTTGTAGCAAAACATGAAAATGGTAGATACTAGGTTCTTCATTTTAATGGCAGTATAAAAGAACTGCAAATATGCTTCTTGAGTAACATCAAACTACTCCTCCTCCCCCACCCTTATCGCACAAAAGCATTGAGATTTCACTATCATTACATACATGTACTGTATTATCCAGTGGAGAGTCAAGAGGAAAAACATTGTGGTTGCAGGGGTGAGGGTGGAGGGAGGTGGAGGAATGTAACACAAGTCTCTTCAATTCTATTATTGTAAATATTCTACATTTTTACTCACAACAATGGTGTAAAGATTTTTTTGGTACACTATGAAGCATTTAATCAGCGTTGAACAGAAATAGACAATGGTAACAGGTATTGAAGAAGATTATTGTTGTTTGTTGTATTCAGATTACTTAGTAATATTCAGTAGTCTGTGATAAGTCAGGCCATGTGGTTATTGAATGCAAGACTGGAAGATGACGGCAAGAGGAGGACAAGGATGAAAGAAGAATGAGAGGGTGAAACTGAAGAAAGAAGATGAGTGAGAGGAGGAGATAGGTATAAAGAGAGAGAAAAAAAGGGGTGCTGGATGACAGAAGTTTGGTGAAACAAAAACATCAGATGCTGTTATATTCAGCTGGTATAGGAATTTGTGCTCAAGTGTCAACATATGCTGATGTTTGTCTCTATGAATGAATTATTCAGTTTGTAATTGAACAGTATTTGTTAGTGCTGTGGATTTCATGATTATGATAAAATTATTATTACCACAACATTGATTTGCTCAGGTTATTTTGTGTTTTGAATGTTCTGACTGCCAGTAAAATAATACTAGTCCTATTTTTATTGATTGAGAATGAAATGGGAGTATAAAATGTAGATAATACACAAATGAAAGTCTCTCACAAAAATCTTTCAAAGCAAAGCAAATCACAAGTAGGAAAGTACTGAAAGCCATTCAGTGTAAAATGTTGAATACTTTTTTATTCAAACTTCATTTGGTACATGTAACANACCCCACCTCTTGTTTTGAGTAAATGACAGGGGGTTTTCTAAAACTTGTGAGTCCATTTGGAATATTTTTCAAATAAAGGGAAATAATGACATGGTAACTACTCTTCACTTGATGTGTTTTGTTAAATCAAAAATGTCACAACTTTTAGGAACCAACATTTCAAGTTCAATTTTGTTTTCAACAAATGATGGATATGCATTTGTGACCACATGACTGACTGATTTTCAGTGAAAAGTGGACCTTTTCAGAACAATATTCTTCATTTGGGAAAACCTCAGGCAAACTCTGCCAATTTCTGCTATACTTAAACAATCTTCCCCACTCTGCCACTGTCACCCACCTTGAAGCCATCGCTATTCAGCTCATCATCTGGAATTCATTTATTCTGCACACATGCAGCAATTGAATAAATGCAACAATCCATCACAAAAATTCTAGACTTTGCCCTTCCACCAGTGTAGGATAAAAGCCTCCCTGAAGTTTCCTAGGAACACTGTGCAAAACAGATGTAAATGGCGAGAACATTATTTTTTCTGTGTACAAACCCTTCTTTAGAAATTTTAACGTGGAAGAGAGACATCTGTTAGTCTTCTGACCAAAGCGTGCATTCAATGTCTTCAGTTACTGATCAAAATTTCATGCCACACAAATGTTCTGCACAGTGCCGTTGATTGGCCTTTATGTATAAGTTGATTGTATTTTTCTCCAAAAATATAATAACCTACTATATCCTAGGGTAAACTAATCTAAACTGCTATCTACTGGATTTTCAGACTAATATACAAATGAAAAAAACATGGTTGCAACATGAGCTGATTTGATTAAAACCTACATATTCCCCAACACCATTAACATAATACTGTAAATTATGCAATATGCTTGCTTTATCTAGCAATCTTCTACAGTAGTTGTTATGGATGAAGATGGCCAGCAATGGTGTATGTATCGTTCCTACTGTAAAGCAAAACACTTGTGATAGATGACTGAATGAAGTAAATAAACAAAACAAATTCACATAGCCACTATTTGCTGTTCCAGCTTGGTAACATTTTACAGTCACTGAATTACTGATAAATAAATTATTTACCAAGACATGATTTCTGGTCATGTTTTGGTTCAATAAAATACTGATAAATTAGAGAAATCCAATCACTAAAACATGATTTTCTTCACAAAAAGGCTCATTCATTGTGAATGCAGACACATATTAAAAGTACACTTATTTTATACACAGTTTCATGAAATAGCCACAACACCTGCACTGCTTTAAAGCTAGCTATTGGCAAACTTTTTACATAAACCACCTAGCTGCAGGCTACATGCTTTTGTGGTAGTTTGGGACTGAGTTTGATCAGGGTAGTCAGTGATTTGTTCACACAATACAAGTACTTAAAGTTTTCCTCCTTGTCCTTAATAAAGCACATGTCTTTCGTAGACACATAGCTAGTGGGACTTTCAGAGATTACTTAAGGATTTTAAGAAACGGCTGGATCCTGTTTAACACTTTCCCATCACACGCTGTCTGCAATTTACCGCCCTTTTCTTCCACACATTGTCAATCAGCGTCGGCATCTCATACACAGTGCTATTCCTTATACTGCTTCTTGAGAATGTTGACATAGAAATTTTTTTCTTTATATGTACCATGTGGGGGAAAAGTGTTAATAAGCACAATACAGCTGTACTTGAGTTGACATGCCTCAACTCTCAACTCAATTTCACTGTAAAGATTTCCCATAAAGACTGTCACTTCAGCCAGCTAGGGAATAAAGACACTTGAGTAATCTCAACATATATTTGTCCTTTTTAACATGGACAGCACTAGGTACTTGAAGTAAATGCTATGCCCCTGCTGCATGACCCAATGTTGGCCATGTTATCGTTTTGCTTTGCAGACTACCTTTCCCACCAACTGTGAGGCAGCTAAAAGTTTGATGCTGTTGCCTGGCAGGTCCCCTTAGCGAAAAATTCTGACTCTTGTTTTCAAGGAATTACGGTATCATAGAGAACTAAAATGATGCTCGCTCCACAAGGGCCTTTATGATATAAGTTGTGTAAGCAGTCAACTGATGTCACTGTCTGCCCTGTTCACCTCCTGTGTATCATTAAATATTCTTAAGTAAACCTTTTAGTTCACATTCAACAACCTAAACAAACACCATGTTTTGGACCATTGCTTCATGCACTCCTCTGACACATGTCATTAAAGTATCAAAAAAAACCTTGTTTTGATGACAGCTTTGGGCTCACATAATAAACTTGCTCGACTGGCCCCATGCCTTTTTGGCAAGTATGAAAAGAGATAAAAAGATAAAAATCTTTCTGTGCTTCTGTACACTCTGTGAGGCTTGCTTTGCTCACATGTCACTTATAAGTAGTGTTGGCACAAGATTTGCTCTTACATCACAGCAAAGGCATAAGCGTTGAAAAAAAAAACAGAACACATCTTTATCACTTGTTTGGATCTATCAGACATAGCCTTACAGTAACGGACTTCACAATGACATGTGAAATTCCCCGAAGTAATGTCACCATTTCTAAACTTTAAAAAAAACGTTCTTCACATCACAACATGATCAAGCCCATGGTATCACAGATCTTTGTAAGCATGCCTCTGAGACAGACTATGTCTCTAGCTAATATTGTGGCAAGCATGGGTCATTATATAATGCTGAACGTCTTTCCTTGATTAAACTTCTGGTAACACAGTTTAAAAACTGTTCACACGCTATAAAGATCAGCTGAAATGCTTATGTTCTTGGTTCAGATAACAGAATATTCTCTCAAACATGGCACATAAAATATGTAATTCTTGCTTTGTAATGGAAAACTGACTATTAATAAACATCTCTGAAAATCTGAACTCCCGATCTTCCCATGATATTACCTTTATACATTTCGCAGGGAATCAAAAGACCAAAGGTGTGGTTGATTTATATGTGCTACAGAACTGGACAACTACTCTCTTCAAACTGCACATTATATTTGTCTATTTTACCCTGGAACTGTACATTAAATTTCCAGGAAGTGCTCTAGTAGACATCAAATGACACCAAAATTTTGATATCAGTGTCAATACAGCTGATCTTTACACTTAAACTACACAGTGCTATGAACGTGACAGTGGATTTAAGTCAGCTTGGTCAAGTGTGGAACATAGTCTGCAAGATTCATGGAATATTGAAAGTATAACAAAATAGTACATAGTAGTAACTATATATTTCTGTCATTAAAACAACACAGAAATTAACACACAATGAAAAATAATGAAGGAGATGAACACTTTGTTTTACCCCAACATCTGCCATTCTTGTTTCGCACAAATTTTTATCCCATGTCAAGGAAAGTGGGAAATTATATTGCACTATCAAACACAGTAATTGTCAATTGTTAATATAATGCTACATACATCTCACACTTTCAAGGAATGAAGATGATGTTCATGACACATGAATAACTTTCAACAACCAAAGTTTGTGGCATACCAACACCTATTTCTGTACATTGTGATACAGAGACGATAAGAGTGATCTACAGCCCATCTTTCTCTAATCAGCAGAAAACACGCTTTGCCTTCAACAACAACAACAACAATGTGCCCGTAAATAAGAACTATTTCTTACAAAGCACCTTCAAATGTTAACACATCGTCATGCTCATAAGATAACTGCCCAAGTCATTTTTTTTAGCTGAAAAAGCTGTTACCATTGGTGCTGCGATCTCAGTCAATGACATCATTGAGTAATGGGTGATATTTACTAACTGTATTTTTGACTTCTTGATTGCTGAGTAATACTTTGACAGTTTTAGAATTCACATGTGTAGTAATCAAAACAAATAGTTTTTTCTTTGCTCAAAAAGACAAAAAATGACTTAGGCAATTATCTTATGAGCGTGACGACATGTTTTCCCTTGACATAAAACAACTCTTTTGTCATCAACAAGAAACGCAAGTCTTACAGCTAGTCAAAATAAGGCCTATACCACTAAACAAGGAGCAGCGGCATCAACCTTTGAAGATGAGAGGGGCTATCTGGTATCAAAGTTTGTTCACTGTGGAAATCGAGAGTAAAGTAATTTTGCACAGAAAACCATTTATTTTTTGTGCAAATGGGTCTTTGTGAATAAATCTGAGTTTTTGTGGTCAGATGAATAATATAGTAGTATAAAATTGTTCTTCAATCACGATTTTCTCAGAAATTTTTCTCCATTGCATGGGATGATCCTGTCACTTCAAACAACGATAATTTGGGCCAGAATTATGCTAGGTCAAAATTTTGTTCAGTTAACAAAAGTACACAGCTCTAAGTGTTCACGTCATACCAGTAACTTTATATAGCTAAAACATGACTTCAAGCTTCACTTTGACTAACTGCAAAACTTGCTAATATCTGGTCCCTTTGTCTTACCTCTTAAGGTAACCATCACAATAAAAATCAAATATGCAGACAAATGACGCAGCATTCAAACACAGCTGGTTCAGCCTTGGCAGGAACTAATGAAAAAGAGCCTGATCCTCTACTTGGGAGGGAGCTACAGAAGGGAGAATGAGGTGTATGTAAGAGACTGGTGATCTGCAGCAAGTTTGGAATGGATAACCAGGATATTTCAAAGAACTTTGACCCAAATCATCTACAGTGCATGCAGTATACTGCTATACCTTTAAATGTTATTAACAACTACAAGCAATTTACAAACAAATGTACACACATAAAACTGGTCAACATTTGGCAACAATCAGGTCTTGGTAAGTACATGTGACTGGGATCAACAATCAATGAATAGCGTGATCAACAAATGTAAATGCATACTGTGTGACAACACATGATTCCATCTCATCAATATGGATCGTGTCTCTTGATTACTCCAATAAATACAGGATTTAATGAAGTCATATGATTCATCAGTGTTACAGGGAGGGAGGGGGTGACAGGACTGACTCTGAAGTCTGATGGCATCTGAGTTTAAGGCTACACTAGTGAAAAACAGGTTTGGATTAATGAAAATGTTACTGAATTTACTTGTCATCAATACATAAAAGCCTGAATGTGAGTAGATGTAAGAATCATTTGAAACCAAGATTATAACTTAAGAAGCAAACCAAAGATATGGGCTACAAAAATACTTTGTTCTGGTCCTAATATTTCAAAATAACAATGACATCAGATCCTGCATTTCTCTTCTGCCTAGATGAGTATAACATTGAATGAGAGCCACACTTAAAGAGAAATGGGTCTTATGAGAATTTCTTTTATTTTTCAAAGTTAATAAGCTCCCTTTGGTGAAATGGCAGGCTTTCTCTGTCATTGTCAGTTTTCAGGTAATTCCAACCATTTGCCTCTTCAATCTTTTGTTTACGTAACAAGCAGATTCTATCTCCGCTCCTTTGTTATCCTGGTCACTCAGAGCCAAGAATGGATTTCCAAAACTGGTCAAACCTAATGTCAATGTTTTTGACATTCTTAATGATGCAACTGCTTTTCATGGAGTAGATGTTACTCACTGATAATTCAAAGTGTTATATTTATTAAAGGAATTCAGATTATAAAGATCAGTTTGTGTTGGATGAATAAATGCATCTCTATAAATAAATGCATCACTTCCAACAACAAAACAAAACTAGAATTCCCAAATTTTGGAAAACCACACTTCAGTTGTGTGAAGCTCAATCGATGATCACATTTCCAGTCAGTGACTTCTAATTACATGTATTGCGGAGTTGCAAAAGCCAACACGATATTAAGAAAAAATGCTGTGAAAATTGTCCCAATATTTCACCCAGCAGCTCGAGGTTAAAAAAAATGAAAAAACATGAGATTGCAAATGAATGCAAAAATCACAAGGCACATGCTAAAACAAAATGTTTTTAGCGAAGCAAATGAGAAATGTCACATACTTAAGACAGAAGCCAAAAAGAAGTAATAACATATTTAAGATGTCTTGCCATACTGGATTTACAGACGCACCCAATCACCTACAAGATGGGCATGTGATAAATGAAGTAAATAAATCGTTCTGTGAAGCAGATGATGATGTACTGGGTATAACATGAACACCTGTGGATGATTGCAATCCAATGTAGTTCAGTCAATATAATTCCACCACACAGAAGAGGAATTCACAGCAACCAAAGTACTATGTGGCTATCAGGCAGTTTTACTTCTATCGTCAATGAACAGTCATGCACCTCATGCTGACAATAAAGTTTCAGGCAGACGACCATGTAGACTGGCAAGTGCTTATGTGTGACCAACATCTGTTAGTGCATATACTACACGAAAGAATGACAGCCAACACCAGACTTATGTAGATCACAGAAATAAAATCACATTCAAGATTGGGTGGAACCGCCTGCAAAGAGGGAGAAAATCAGTGGCAAACTGAAAAAAGTTGAGACAGTATCTGTGAATGAAATGCTGAGGAATGGCTTAGAAATGAGAAAATGAACAACCAGCGCACATAATTTCATGTGCCTTGATGTGTGCAGAGAAATATTTGTGACCTTGGTAAACAGGTGCTTTTTTCAAAGCAAAGAGATTGCACTGCGAATGAAAAGATGGGGAAAATATTTGAAGAATTGTGCTTTAACCTCTCCAAGACAGAAATGTCACCATCCCCCCTGTTAGGTTGATGGCCCAGGCTTCCACCACATTCAAAAGAAAAGGACAAAATCTTCCAAAGAACATCTTAGGTAAGCCTAAGTGCTATTTGGTTATTCTTGACACTGACAGAGACCAGATGAACTTGAAATAAAATGAAAGAAAGGAAAAGGATATGAAGCAGATTCATTTTTTTCTGTAACAGAGTCATTAGAAAAAAACTGACATAGTTTTTCTCTTTGTGCTAAACAAACCGTGTTTCTCTGAATTTTGAACAACAACAACAACAACAAAAAAAATAAAACAAAAGACTGAACAGTTTTAACGCCACATCCCCAGATATGTTTAGTGAGAAATCTAGGAAACTCTGCAAAAGCTTGATTCTTTTGTTTGATATCTCACATAACTGACTGAAAATGATCATAAGTAAAGTCACTTCTGCCAAATCACTGGATGGCCAATAAGTGCTGAAAACTTTCAATTATGTGAAATGAAGCTCTACAACACAAGGATAATGATGGCAAATGATGCATCTTGAACATATCTGCTGGCTGAGGTAGGGATATTTAATTAGGAATTGCTGTGACACATCAAGATGAACTCAATACATAAACTTGAGCTCATGGTCCCCACGACTAAGTTAGTCACCGGTCAAATTTGTTGTCGGGCTGCAGTTAAGTTAGTGTCTGACTAGCTTAGTCTATCTCCATTATCCAGAAGTCGACCGAGTGGTTGAACAAGGTTACCACTGGCATAGTTGTTGGCTGCTGGCCAGAACTGCTCAAGGGTGGAGATGATGACGGTGATGAAGATGGTTTAGATGATGGTTTCACTGACCCTGATAAACACAATTTCTGTGAAGATGATGCTCGGGATGAAGATAAAGATGACGATGGTCGTGGTGGTGGTGGTGGTGGTGGTGATGATGAGGATGATAAGGACACACGATAGTCCCCAGGCCCCAATTCCTGTGGGTCTGTTGACCCTTCTATAGTCGGGAATGTCCAATCCCACATGGGGGAAAACACTTTCCCCTGGTCATCACACATACAGCAACGTGGCTGGCATGTGCAGACCCTGAGGGGCTGATGACCATCTTTGTGCGCCTGAGATCCACATGAGCAAATATGGCGTGTAGTAGACCTGGATGGTTTCCCACACTGAACACACTTCCTGAGCTCGCTGGCCAGGAAACTTCGATAACCTGTGGTAATGCTTCCCAGGCGATCACAAATTTTGGTATTATCCGCAATGTTGATGTCACGACTGCTAGTGACAATACTTCCAAGACGTTTGTACACGGCTGCATCAGAAGACCATAAGGTATCACATGAGTCTGCCGTAACTGAATGTGATCTGATTACAGAGTCGGTCATGTCTCCTCGTGTAGATACATTGCATGTACTTGTGCTCGGTATCTTGCAAGCCAAATGGCTGGATGCCAAACAGTCCTGATTGTCAATTAATTTATCACAATATGCTTGCTGGTTGATTGGTTTGAAGCTTTCTCCTCCCAGCACCAGTTCCTTATTTACATCACACGCATCAGAAGCTGTCTTACCTACATCAACCCAGTCTTTGCCATTACCCATCTCACAACTCAGTGTATCTTTTGTTCCAGGAATTGAATCTTTGTGATTCCTTTCTGAATTCCTTGCAGACAAAATGTTTGCATTAAAATCAAAATTCTGTGGTTTCTTATCACCATCCACATAACATTTTGTGGCATCAGTATTGGGTTCCTCTGGCTTCTGAGAGCTTGTTGCTCCAATTTCTCTTGTGTTCCTATTTATCACAGTGCTGCTATTATTGTCAGTCTTGTTTGTCTCTCCATCAATCCTCCTCCCACTGTTTAGTCTTCCTCTCCTCTCCTTATCAACATTGAGCTTTGATCCTACCACTGTGTCTCCATTTTCGTCCCCCTGTCCTTCCGAGTCCTCTGGGCTAAGTCCAGTCCCTCCATCCTCCCCGTGCCCGAGGGTTGCTAGTCATTTCTTGTCCTGCGCCTCTAAGCTAGTCTGGTTGGCACCGGCCAGCAATGTTAGCTCCTCCGGGGAGAGGGAGGGAATAGGGTCACGCCAGTAGTTAACAGGGTTGTACTCTAACGAAGTTCCATGGTCAGTGATGTCCAATGATGGGAAGAAATGATCCACAATGTCACTCATACCAGCATATCTGGAGGAAAACACACAAAAACAATGGCATCAAGTACTTTGATCATGATTAGGACACACTACAGGCATTTGTAAATGTCTCCATGTATAAGCGGCTATCATGACCACAACACTCCATTAGCAAATAAACTTTTAACTAAACCATTCACTGTACTCTGAGCATTAAATGACCCTTCATTAAGCAGGTGATAAAACTGTAATCAGAAATAAGATGCACTTGTTAACATTCTATGCTTATATAAAATAATTCAAGCTCTGCCCTAGCCCATTGATCAGTATTACAAGGGTGAAGAGTGGGGGCTAACATTCTACCCCCACTTTCACCTTCAGAGCCTGTTGCTGAAGAAACCATAATATACTGCCAAAGACCTCACATAACTTTCCTTCCATCTCAAACTTGCTATGTATTCATCTTTATTCAGCGAAAATTTTCCTCCATTTTATAATTTTCCATAGTTTTTAAGCCATGACAATATGATACTCCATGGCTTTAACAAACTGACAGAGGAACTCAAACACTGAAGCAAAAAAAATACTTACGAAGACAAGAAGGTGAGAGAGAGGTCATGCCTTAGCTGGCCCTGTGGGTTAATGGTGAAGATCCTGAAGCCAGGAATATCCAAAGCCCTATAAGCAATGACATCCTGAAACAAGAAAGTATCTATGGGTTAACATTTGCCTGTATAAAGCTGGGAATTACTATAATATCTAACGTTAGGCAAAGCATGTGCCTCATGAATTTCATAAATGACATTAAGCTTTGTTCTCTTTTTCTTTGTATTCTTTCTTTCTTGAAGTCATATGAACAATACATTTTACTTTTCACATATTATAGTGTGAAGTCGCGTGAGCAGGCATTAGCCTGGATACGAGACTTATAAACCGCATTATTATTATTATTATTATTACTGTATGTTAAGAAATCATGATTGTTCATAAACAGAACTGTGGACAGAGATGCTGTCACATTACATATACCTGTATTTATTTACAAAATGTCCCAGGGGATTTTTGTGTCAATAACATTTTGACACGCTGGCATCACAAAAGGAAATTATTTTGACTCCACATCCGGTTTTAAGTTTTGAGACACTTCAAATGCTGACATGTGCTAATATTGTGAACCTAAAACACACAAAGACAAATAAGGATGCACAAGAACTTACATTAAATTTGTTCCCAAAGCCGGCATAGAATGGTGTGGCAGGAAAGAGGTCGGCAATATCTTTCAGACAGCTAATCTTGAATTCTTCAGGATTCTTCAGAATCACCTCTCTGTTTGATGAATCAAATAACATTTCATGTTGAATATTTTGTGGATATTCATGTCAGCTGCCTACACTCCTGTACAAACTTCCTATAAATGCCATCACCACTTTAAATTTTGCAGACTCAATACATCTGACTCTGAAATATTGCAAGTCCACTGGAGCATGAGATACTTTGAGTATGCAAGGATGGCTTTAAATAATGTTTCTTCAATTTCAACCTCGTCTTTCGAAAAATGTTGCTTTTTTAAGTAAATTAGTGATTGGTCAAAGTTCACACTAATTATCTTCAAGTGGTCTAATTGCATTACTTGACATAGTGTCTCTACTGGACACAGTGCTTGGTGAGCACAAGTAAACAAATAGTAAACTAGACACATTATGACCTTTACTGTGTAAAGTTAGCTTTTGTAAAAAGTTAGAGGCTAATCTCCAAAACATGGGAATATAGGAACATTTCAGTATTTTGACCATAAAAAACAAAGGCTTTCACATGTCCCAGAATTTCAGTATTTCTCACTGCTTGTTCTTTCCTTAAATACAACAAACTGGAATAATGATGTGAAATTTCTTCTTTTCAATGCATACTTCATAAAGAAACAAACCTGAGGTACCGGTATGCACTACACTAAGCCAACTGAACCTGGACAATACTCAAATGTGGAGGAAATTTCTCACCTGTGGAATGCACTGAACAAGGAGGTTGGATTCAGGAAAAGGGGGCCATCTGGCAACACCAGATCTCCTTGCTTGATGTTCTTCAGCATGTCCTTGGTGCTGCGGCTCTGACCGATGGCCCGGGCCGACAGGTAAATGAGCTTGTAGCCGTTCTTGTTAATGCGTGTGAACAGCTGGGCCACTCCAGACTGGGACCAGTCACGACCAATCATGGGGAGGATCTGGCCTAAGGCATCAGACCTGCACAGTAGATTAAGGAAACAGTTAAGAATTTACAGCTTTATTCTTCTTTATCAGGTTATGCTAAGTCAGTTTATGCAACTTCTATAAGAAAGAAAACAATAAATTACTCTTCGTAAATACATGAATCTGACACATCAATGCAATCTCACTTTTCGCAATGTTTACTTACAACATTCAAAATCGAAAGTAACACTATGGTCATCAATGCCTTAAAGTGATTCTTTTTATTGCTTTTATAGCAACACCCATGGTATAAGACATGAGTTTATCTTGGTAAAAATCTTTGACTACACCCACATTTGACGTTTCATTCTTCCCTCCAGTCTTCCAACTGAACCCGTACATGTTTCTGCATCTATTGTGAATTAATTCTGAGGGCTTCGATAAAGAATGCATAATTTTTGTCGACTATTTGGTCGATAAAGCATACTGCCTGCCTAGGTCTGTACATTAGCCAGCTCCAACAAGGCTGATATATTCTCTCACTCTCCATTCCATCACTCTTCACATCTTCCTCTTCCTCCCTCCACTCCCTAATTCACAATAAGCATGTCAGACTTACTTTGTAATGGTGCCATCTATATCAGATATGACAATCTTATCATCATAGCTCCAAAGATAGACATGAGAGACACAGCGTGTCGTTCCCTGGTACTGGGTAGTCACCGAGAAGGAGATTTCATTGTGACCTTCTCGCAAGTTCATCTTGCACTGTGGAATGAGAAGTTAAGGCAAATTGAGTTTCAATTCATGATAACACATTACCCCTTACAGAGTGACAATTTTCTTCTATTTATGCAGCTCTTGGGATAAAATGGATACTGCACTCTGCAAGCCCTTATAAAGATTAAAACATTACTTCTCCAAAACATGGCTAAAGGTAGGAGAAAATTCTGGGGCTTTATTCTAAAATCCTGCTGAATTATAGCAGGTTGAACAAAAAAATCACCTGTTTTAAGATAAATGTCGAATGCAAGCATGTGCAATGAAATGAGCCAAGAAGTGAGGGAAATGGCATCCAAAGCAGAAACTGTGACCTTTTAACTACCAAAGTCTCAACTTTATTCAACAGATATGACTACACTACCCATCAGTAGTTCACTATAGTGGCTATTCCTCTACTCTTCTTCTTCTCTTCATAATATTCACAGCAAGGAATGCTGTAAAACTGAAAGTAACTGTCTAATAGCTCCACTTCTGTGAAGAGGAAGAAAGACACAAACAGTTTTAAAGACTTACAATTTGTTCAGAGGAAAGCCTCAATGTCTTGATATATTTCTCCTTCTTGGACCTCAGTGTGGCTGTGTCTGCAGTTGCCGCCCTGGGACGGAACTGACTGTCCGAGTCAGACTGGGCGTGTTCAGGAATCGGCTGGTGTGGTGGGGAGGGTGACTTGGATGCTTCTTTCTCAGATGCATCGGTGTCTGTCTCAGTGGATGTGTTTTCTTCATGTTGTTGTCTGAAAATGCACACAAATCAAGTTGCTAACATCCTCTTGGTTGAATCAAAGCAATCGTATGCTAAACTGTCATGAAAGAGAATGTTTCACACTCTTGGTGTCTCTTTGTACTCACAACAACTAACATGAGCTGGTCTTCATGACAAGTGTACTGCTGTGAAAGCAGAAAGCAAAGGAAAATGTTTTTACTATTGGATTTGATGAATTTCCAAATGTACAAGTTGTCTCTTCACAAATGTACTTCTTTTTTCAACATCCAGTCCCTATTTATCTTTCAAACACTTCTCCTTTATGTACTATCATGTGAGCGCCTGGTTACATCAGCCCACCCATTGTCACAGCTACAATAAGTTTACACGAAATGATAATATAGTGACTGACCTGGCCATTTTATCTGTGTGCTTCCTTGGGGTGCTGGTCACGCTGTTGGGTGGGGTAGAGCGGGGGGACTGACCAGGGGACACCATCTCTTTCTGCAGATGATCAATCAAGACTAAAATCAAACATGCAAACTTTGTGAGTCAGGATAGTGTATCTAACTAAGGACAGACATAAAGGTAAAGCATAGAGAAAGCAGTGGTGCCGCTAAAATTTCTGAAACAAATAAATGCTTTTAATTTCAATATCCTTTATTGCTTTCCTACACATAACTGATACCCAGCAACTGGACAAAAGGGTTAAATCTGCCACGCATTACCACAGAGCCTTTAGCAGTAAGAACTTTCAAGAGGAGGTCGACCTCATTCCAGTCTGTGAAGACCGCCGAGCTCTAGTATTTTGCATTAGATTTACAAAAATGAACCATTAAACAAAAGATTTCAGATCTTAATATCTCTTTTGTTAAGTCCTTTCCCCAGTTCATTACAATAAACATATTCAGTATTCTGTATCCTAGTACTGAGTACAAGCTCTGCACAATAGGTCCCTAAACAAGAATCTCCTTTTGTCAACCTATTACAAATCCATATCTTGTCTTCACTGATCAAATCAAACTGGTCTATTGTTCATGTTTTGTTAGTCTCTAAATAATGATAGAGCCTAGCAATCATACCTGTGGCATAGTGTCTGTCAGTGTGGCTGTGGAAGGGTGTGTGCTGAGAGCGCTGGCACCACCTTCACTCATGCCCACTCCAGATTCCACATCAGCATCTGCATCAGCGGATCTACCCCAGGAGAACCAGCTCTTTTTCTTCTGTTTCTTCTCCTTCTTTGGCATATATTCCTTCTCAAGATCTTTAACCGCAGGCTGCAAGACACGTAGATTGGAACACAAGGTTGAGACAGTGCCTTTAATATATCATGAATCTATTATGTTCCGAAGAGATTTTTAATTTAATAGTCCGGTCTATTTGACTGCAGATCCTTAAGAGCTTAGGAGAAGTTACAATCAAAGCAAGAAATGATAAAAAACTATTCTATTACCTGAAATATATGTGCTAAAGCAGGTGTAGGATTAAATACAGCTGTGTCTGGGTGGATAATGCTGCAAAATAAGCCACCAGCAAATATTTCCATTCACTACCACTCTTCTCAAACTTGTCACTGCAAGTATGCACACACTAAAAGTTCCCCACAAAGTCAGAACAATGAAAATATTCTGTTCATAAATTTATTTCATAAAGAGTCCAGCCCTTTGAAAGTTGATACACACAAAGTTAATAATTCTGACACAACTCACACAATAGTGATGATACACATTCTACAACCATATATTATGAGCTATTGTGATCATGACAGAAAAGGAGATTTTTTTTCAGAATTCAGATTTTTCAGATGAGACTTTGTGATGATGACCAACTGTCCATTACCATCCTGCTGGTAACACTAACCACACAAAACTGCTACGACACGGAGCTTGAACTTAAAGCATAGGGATAAAGGAACAACTAAATCGTTACACACTTAAGTGCAGGCGTCCATAAAATATATAACATACTGTCTGCTGAAATGACATTTCACCCAGAATGCTGATCACTGGAAAGAAACAACGACTCTCAGACAGATTGGGATAAATAAGAGATGCCACCTGACTTTCATGCAGTTGAAGAAACATCCACAACCATGACAGAATGAACAATTTGTCAATATCTGACAATGTTTCACCACACTAGCAAACTCAGAAGAACAGAACAAAAGATATGACATAGAAGAACACTGCACCCAACTGTTCTAAAGTCTGTGCAGACTGATAGAAAGAATATGCTCCATCAGTGCCTGTAGTTGCCTGATAGGCCTATCCTATATTCTAAACTTTGACAGTTTTATTCATCTAGAATCCAGCCACAGATAAATTTACTGGGAAGTTCTTCCAGTATTTACTGCATATGTAGAAAAAATTATGTTGCCTTGAAACTATCACAAAACAGGGCCTGCAATCAAACCCACAGGGAAGAGATCAAGGGGACACTCAAAAGCAACTTGGAGAAGAGAGCTGGAGTCAAAAGTGGCAATAACTGGAGTTATCCACTGAATCACTGAGGGAAGTGTAAGAGACAGGAGAGCCTGGTGGCTTTCTGTTGACGAGCTCTGCTCCTCCAGGGGCTTAACACTTAAAAAGAAGAACTCATGAAATGAGAAAAATGAATTTAGACTGTGGACAAGAACAGACATTGAGAAATGAACAGTAAACGAAGCCAACAGTGATATAAATGTATACTGCTCCTGAAAACACAGCTTGGAAAAATCCATGGAAGTGATATTATATAGATGCAAATTTTCAGAACCTTCCAAGGCGTGCCCACTAATACATACTCCAAGTGCGGAAGATATAGATTTTTCTAATCGACCTGCAGACACTCTCTCTAAAAATTCCATCTGATTCTGTAAATCTTGCTCAAGTCTGTGTTCAATGGCATGAATATATAATGTGAGAATGTGGCAGAGTACAGAATAAAGCTATCACAAAGGGTGGCCGGAAAAGAAGATAATCCACCAAACAAACAATATAAAACAAAAATAGGCTCTAATCTCTGCATTCCTTCCAGTAAGGAAGGGGTACAGTGGACAGGAACAGATGGGGACATACAAGCATAAAATCATAAATATTTAATTGCTAATTTTATCAATTTAATCATCCTGCCTTTTTTTTTATTTTTTTGCCCAGATAAAACCTTGATTCTGTATCTATGATCATCCTTGCTGTTTGAAGTTTCAGCGTTCACCCTAAGAAAGTTCACAAAAAAGAAGGAAAAAGAATCCATGTGCCATGAATAAATTGTAAAGGTTAAACTAAAACTGGGTACAACAAATTTTATATGGGTGCTGGGGTCAACCAGAATCTTACCTTAGTCCGCTGCATAAAAAGACAGGTAGAAATTGAGGTTCCTAAGGGCTCTACTTTTCTAACATTTTACTCCTCACAGTTTACAAAAGATGTAGAGGGCAGTATCATTCACAATTCATGCACTATTAAGCTGATTATATTTTCATAAAGTGACCTAACCATATTTTTTAGATATGAATCTTACAATCATGCTGTATTTGCCAACAACAATCCGGGAGGGGGGGGGGCGGAGAAGACATCTTGCCTCAACAGTTATATAGTCTTCTGCCACAGTTACCGCTTAATATTTTTAACCTGGGCCTAAAATCAGTGACTGAATGACTTACATTACACTGATGAATAAATTCAACCTCACCTGCTTAACTATATTCTTTCTTCATGCCCTAAATGAACCATGAATCCATCATTATAGAAAAGGACTGTTCTTACATAATAAAATAAGCACTGGAAATATTACCTTACCATTTTCTCACAAGTCATAAGAAAGATAGGGTATGCATATAAGCCACTGGATGCAGCACAAGATACTTTCCTGCACGACAAGCAATAGCATCCTTATTTTCACTGTCCTTCCAGAAGCTATACTGAGCACGTGCATTATGATGACGATAATGTAATATGACGATGACTGTGGTGTCATGGACAACATCCACTAGACTACTCACCTCAGGTAGTTGTTTGTGGAAGACAATCTGTGAAAGCACCATAGGGCCAGCTGTAGCCCAGTTGTAATATCTGATTCAAGTCAAACAGGGGGAAGGAAAAAGAGGAAAAATTGTTATGATATAGTACAAACATTCTTTCACACTGTGTAAATAAATACGTCATTTGTAGTCCTTCATCTTTTCATTCACACCTAAAGCCATCTGACTCCATTTTAATGCAATGCCTCAAGAACAACTGAATGGGTTTACCATTTTCCCTAATTAAGGGGTCACTTCTTTCCTGTCTCATGTATAGAAAATATACATATAAAGAGAGTAGATTTTTCCACTTAAAAACTGCTGTGCTTTTGCAAAATTTGCAACTAAGGATATTGTGATTAAATGAATCTGAATGTCCAGAGTGTCTGATGCACAGCTTTAAAGATGGTAATGGAGAAGGGAAGCAGGGCAGTAAAATGATAGAGAAAGATAAAAGACTAAGCCCATAAAATTAGAATTAAAGTTCAGATTTCAGATTTCGTAACACTGTCTTCTTAGCAACTCCAGGCAATAACAATGTTAGCAATTATCTATCTTCCAATTTCTATTGTTCTTTCAAAACCTCTATCTACCGGATCAAGCTTGTGGTCTGGCCCATTAAGCACAAAAGCACCAGAACAATCTAATCTACTTTTATAAAACTTCTAATCCTCTCATCCCTTTCTCTATACTGTAGGCATGTCATGCCCCACTTCAGAATCATCAAGCAGAATTTGTTATTCAACAGCAAGAGATCTCTGTTATGACAGTAATTACATATAATTAAAAACTAAGAGCTGCAGAATAAAAGCCCTTCGTCTTGTCTTTCTTTGGTTTGAATGTCTCATAAATTACTCATTTCCCAAGGGCACTACAATCTCATTCCTGGCTCAACTAAAGTGTAAATGAGCACCTGATTTTACAGGAAAGCAAATTATGTTACTGCAAGGCAATAACTTTCAATGAGTGTTATGAATATCCACTGGTGCAGAAACGCATGGGATTATTACAAAGTTTCAAAGACTCACTTGTCATGTATTTTAACTACTAGGTCAGGGTTGAGAGTGATGTTAGGGTTCTCTGCCAGATCTTCAAAGGTGACCACTTTCTGCATGAACTTGTCTAGTGTGATTCCTTCTGGGTCATTGAAGCCACCACAGAGCGAAAGAGCCACGGGGCCTAGGTGCCGCAATTCAGACATGGTGAAACTGACAGGGCCACCTATAGCACCCTCTACAGAGTTGGGAGATTGGGGGAGAGACTGGCCTCTTCCGGATTCTGTATCATCTTCTTTTTCACTGTGGATAAAAAAGAAATAAACCCTGTTATATCTATTCACATGAGAAATTCTGAAATCCGTAAAAAAATCTTAAAATTCTGGTGTGCTCTTTCTTACTGCAATGTTTCGCATTTAAAATCAAAAAGGGAAAACAGCTAACACATGGAAATGAGGATGCATCAGTCTGCTGGAGAAACTTACTGCATTAAGTTGCACCCACTGTCTCTGCTTTTGTGATGTTAACATGATTTCCCTGCTATTATGACGTAGCAAAAATATTCTTTCCTTTCATGCATATAGAATCAGTCAGAAGTCCGAGCACTGGAGATTCTAGCACATATTCTTGCTAATGGTGAACAAACACAAAAAACACACTTTTTATGAAAACTTATGATACAAAATCAGCATCTTTCCAAAAGATCTATATGATTTGCTAAAAAGTGTTTAATATTTCATAATAAACATGTTCAAGTGCATTTTAAAGACAGACTAGAGTAGATAATATGATGTTGAGATATACTGACCGGGGTCTGCCCAAGTAGATTTTAGCCATTTCAGGATCTTCCATGCTGGCTAAGTCATCTAGGTAGATGCCTCCGTCAGTCGCATCTGTCTTCTTGCCTGAAGATGGCTTGCCCCACATGGACATGAAGCCACCAGAGCTTTTAGCTGCAGATAAGGAGAAGACATTTCAGAGTTTTGGTATCCATAAACATGAGATCTGCATATGCTGTTACAGTCATCAAGGCAGGTATCTCCTAATGAGGGTTAAGAGCTCATTTCCAGAGACAGTAATGCACAAAATATGGTGTGCAACTTATCACCATGAGTGCACTGGATTTCTGTGTAAAACTGCAAACAAAGCGCTGTATGGTGCATTTTTCTCCCTCAAGGGTGATGAGCTTAGGATAGCTCTCATTTGCATCATCACCAGCTGTTTGACACCAGATTTCACCTATGTATTTTAGATACCTTTCCATATGAATCTATGGAGGCTTTTCTAGATTTTCTGTCTTGGCACAACATTATGCGGAACTAACAACACACTTTGATGTTAATGAAGCTACTCTCCATTCTAGACAAAATATCCGCAAAAAAAACCTCGACTGGTATCTAAGGGACACTGATGAAACCTAGTGTCAAACAGTTTGTGCTACTGCAAATAACAGTCGTCCTCAAATCATTATCCTTGAGGGAGAAATATGCACCATTCAGCCTTTTGCTGTGCAGATTTACACAGAAATCCAATGCACTGACAATGGTAAGTTACATGCAATGTCAGGTGCAGTATAACCTCTGGAAAAAGATAGTGCCTCCCCTAAATATATCAGGTCCCTACATTTCTGCTCTTCTCACAACCCTCTCACCCCTTGATGACTTTTCAGTTGACAGGTTAGAAGACTATTTTATACGTTAGCAATAACCATGTGTAAGAACAAACATTGTAATGAAATGCATCAAAGTGAGTCATCTATCATTCCCCATTAAAACGCTGCCATTTATAAAAAAATACATTAATCATACATGATAGATTGTACATTACAAGGCAAATCAGGGGATAAAAATGGAAAGCTGGATTGATCTGTATAATTATAAGAGGGTATCACATAACTATAAAATAGCCCCAACCATATGTGCACAGATTTTCCAATACAGAACGTTATGTACTTCCCCCCCCCCTCTAATAAATAAGCCACTCAAAGAGAATGTTGAAAATAACCATCATCATGTATGTTCTCTCTATGCAGGGAATATTGAGTAAAACAAGAAAGAGCAGCAAAGGAAGGGAATATCAAACAAAAGGAGGAAAAAATGCTACAGAACAATATTTCAGCCATGGCATGAGACTTACCAGCTTCCTCTGCTTTAGTTGTTGTGGGTGTCTTATCTTTCCTGGTTGGAGTTATCTCCACATTGGTGGGAAACTCTCCCCACTGCCAGGTAGCACTAGTCTCCATCAGAGCTGAAGTCTGGCTGTCCTCGATATGTTGCTTGTCTACTTCTGTGTCACTTTTTGGGGTTGATGGCCGTGACCCAAAAGGACTGAAAGACATTATCATGATCATTATTACAGTCCATGTGCTTTTAAGTGATATTATTGCTTTAACATGCATACTGCTGCTGCATAACAACAACCAAAGCACTAAAGTAAGAAAACAAAGCAGGGAAATTATGGACAATTTCATCAAACAAACATTTCTTGGTAAAGATTTTTCCAGAATAATGACTCAACATAAAAGTATAAAAAGTAGACAAATATTATATACACAATTCCCCCTGATAAAAACATCCCAGGCTGGAAATATCCTAGCCTTTGTCGACACTGATATCACCAGTACTGCAGCTGCTGCAGTAGTATTTCTACCCAGCATTATGACTGTTTTTTATGGGGTTTCTTAATGAACTCTTTATTTAGCCAATGCCATAATAGAATTTGCAAGTGCATTTCAATCTTTCTACTTTTCCACAGAAGCAGCTGGTGATGCTGGTCTGGGTTGTAAGAGGGTTGTTGTAGCCGATCAAGGAGTGGGCAGGCAAGTAGCTAGTATTTATCTCTTTCATATGACAAGGACATGAGCTATAATCTGGTGTTTCCTTAGAGGTGATTCTGTTAACGTGGTTCTTCAGTTTGCAGCACTGTGTCCTCAACTGAAAGATAATCAATATTTTACAAGAAACTAACCTGCCAACAGGAGACGTCTCAGGCTCACTGAATGGTGTCACAAAGGATCCGCTGCCAAGGGAACTCATCTTTCGGTGACTGGTGGTGCCCTGGATTGCCATGTCCATTTCCTTGATAACCGGAGAACTTGTACTTCTGCCCCCGTACATATATGCTAGGACCTCCTCATCATCAGATGAGTTGGTCACCTCCAAGTCAAACATTACTTCTTCTCCTCCAACATTCTCCGGCATGGACATAGATCTAGGGCTGATTCTCGTTCCAGACGACTTCTGCTTCTTCTTCTTCAGGACTTTCCTCCTTGGCTTCCCGCTGGCTTTGTGTTCATCCCACGAACTATCACTGCGGGGATCTTGGATTGGCAGTAAGGTCTCTGAGCTGGGCAGCTTGTCCTTGGACAGATCAGCAGTGGCGCCGCCAGCTGCCTCAGACAGACTGACTTGACGATGGAGTTCCTCTACACCTTTCTCCATCAACTGGGCACTGGAGGGGAGGGGCGAGGTTGCCAGGTACGCTGGCACATCCTGATAAGCACAATGAAAATAATATACTCACAAATATAAACAAAACATGCATGAATGGTACTATCCACAATACCATTAAAAGAATTTAACCAAGCTATTTTAATCCCTCTTACACAGAATTACCATTCAGATAATTTGTTTAGACTTGCCCATTAAATGACAAACATTATTATTGCTTCTCTCCAGAGACCTAAACACTGACATAAGTTTTCCTACCCGAAACAGCTGCCTCAAGAATAGATCCTATTTCTAGTAAGTCTGAAAATTTAACATGCTTCAAATACACAGCTAGGTCCTTGACAAAGTATCATTCATGTATCTGGAAAACTTTGATGAAAGTTATCACATCATGTCTACCAGAACACAAAACCAGTGTGTCACCTAGTTGGAAAGATGCTATAGCTCACCACCCTACTTTCCCTGTGAAACTAAAGCATAGGTCTACACTCCATTTCTGCAAAACCTAACTTGATGTGACACTACCATGAACCAAACCAGAATAACAAAACTGAAAACTCACCTCCTCTTCTTGTTCCACCTCTTGAACAAAGAAAGCCTCCCCAGCTGCTCCAAGTTTCATCTGTAAATCTGTTGGCTCTCCATTGATTTCAATGTCCACCTAGGGGATACCACACAAATCCCTCATCATTAGCATAATGCCTTTTTCTCAGGGAAATATTTTGTTTTTTCATTTATCAACTCATGCTATTTGTTGTAGTGTCAAACAGTCTTAACTATCAACCTATTCTTCTTCACTGGCAAAAAAAGGTTGAACAAAGCATGAATGAGAACATGAATAATATTTTGGTACAATTCTGGTGGATAAATATTTTATTAATCACTGTCTGCTATAACACTTCACAATTTTATGTCTGTTTTGAATTCCACAAGAAGAATGTGAGCAAAGATAATAGCATTAAAAATATCATGAACTAATACATATTACATTCTTTGCTAAGTAATATGCACTGTGATTTTTTTTAAGTCCAACTGGCCCACTGAAGCTCTTCTATTGATAATCTAAACAAAACATCTGTCTTCAGCTCTCCTCATGCAGGTCAAGACTGGCATTCAAACTCACCACTTTCTCTGATGAGCGGAGGACACCCAACTTTCCAAACCGGACATGAAAGGGAGACGAGTGGTAGGTCCCATCCGGTTGTTTTACAATGACAACATCGATGGCCCCGGTCAGTGTGGCAGGGTTGATACCATTGTAGAACCCTTTCAAACTCTGGACCACTCGACTCAACAAACTCATTTTTGATGATCACCTTTGATCAGAGGTGCTCCCTCACCTAGATCTGAAATATAAATGGACAGTTTGGTCACAGTGTGTTGTAGTTTAAAGTAATGGGTTACAGATTCTTCTGATTTCCTTTTCTCATTTCAGTAAACCTCTGTGATAAAACAATAACGGAGACAAGATGAGGAATAACAGCACAACTTGCTTTGAACAAAACTTCAATTGTAGCTGGGTTACAAAGTTTACCATTTTTTTTTAACAATTCCCACAGCAACTATGTATGCCATCTTAATATCAGGCAGTGTTTTCTGAACTGGGGGAGAGATCTGAGGGGGGACTTACAAAGTTTTAAAGGGCTTCTATTTTTTTCTCAAGAAATGCAAACTTTGGAGTGCTTTGCAGATTGGCATGTTCAATGTTTTGTGGGTTTTTTGGGGGTTTTTTTTGGTGTTTTTTTTTGGGGGGGTGGGGGAAGGCATTTTTAAATTATAGGGCTGAAATGTGCAATCTGGAGAAAGCACTGTACCAAGAAAATGTACTAGGCGTATGCCTAGATAAATAAACTTGAAACTTGAAATAATACAAATACTAACTGATTACAGCCATGTTTATAATAATAAGGAGAATAAAATAAAGAACAATGCTGGATCTTGCCTTATATATAAAATCATAGCAGATCTATATATATAGCTAGATCTATATTTCAGCTTAGTGGGAAATAATTTTAAAATTGATTCTTATTCTTTACCCTCTTATTTCTCTCACATTCTGAGCGCGGGATTGCTGGATTCTTATTCATGAAGACGAGTTGATTACATATTTGAGTTGTTGTTTTTTTTTCTGAAGTGACAAACAAATCTTTACATATTTATTAATGAAGAACTGCTCTGTTGGGCTGACAATCTTTGTGTGCTTCTGATTGTACTGACTGTTAAGTATCGGTGTATTTGTTTACTCGGAATGTACGTTTTTCCTTCCTCGATAATTTCCACGGAAATGTCACGACTAGACAT
Organism: Ellobium chinense; assembly: GCA_033807755.1. Classification (NCBI taxonomy): domain Eukaryota; kingdom Metazoa; phylum Mollusca; class Gastropoda; order Ellobiida; family Ellobiidae; genus Ellobium; species Ellobium chinense. The sequence continues at coordinate 1,828,391 of JAWQUT010000045.1, read as the reverse complement.
CTACTAGATCTAGATATGATAACCCCATAGTAATGGGAACAGGCTGGCGCGACATTATGGGTGCCTTACTAGACTAAGTCACTTCTGTTGATAACGCTTTAGTCTAGTTTAAGTTGGCATCTAAGAATGTTGTAATCAGTGATACTGGTCAGTGAATGCCGGGAATTTCCCCGTCAGTCACATCATAACATGTAAGGTGTGAATTCAGGGTTTGGTCAGGCCGCGAAATCATAAGTACTGATCTACTTTACACCGTTTCCTGCGGCGATCATCAAATCGGTCTTCTTTTTTTCTTCAGTACCAGCCTAGACTAGAAATGTGCACAACACTAACACTAACAGCAAATAAACAGGCACCATTCCCAAGAATTCACCGGGTCCAAAGTTCACTTCCTGACAAATCCATCTCTGTGCCTAACACTAACATAATCAAGCACGAAAATGAAACGATCCAGTCTAACGTTCATTCAAATGCAGGCCTACATGTTCCGACGTACCTTGGTTGTCAGTCATCAAAATCCTTCCTTATGCGTTCATAATGTAGTCATCTCCGCAAACCATATCGTACTAACAGAATCGTACGATAAACGCACCATCCTAAATAATCCTGTTCGTGTCGGCTCAGCTCCTTCTCAATCAGCCGATCAGACGATCATGTGACCGGAGTTTATGAGGTCAACCTGGAGGCCGAGGCTGCCAAGACGCTCTCTCATTGGTTGGAAAGAGGGTTTGGTGATTCTATTTTCAGCGAAAAGGGTGGGTGAGATTCCGACTTTGTAGGTCAACCCCCATTTGTGCGATGGTCCGTGACAGGCAACGGCGCTCTATGCTGTTGTCACTGTCAACATAAAGACTGGAATTCGTAACGTTTCCCCTTGCTGACCTGTTGAATGGAGCTACTTTGGTCTATGAACCAGTTGCACCATGGCGGTACCAAAGCAATGCGACAGAGAAATAAAAAGCACTACACGCTTGCAAAGTGGTGGCTTATTTACTTTTACCGTGTCAAGACTTCAGCTGTTTCATTTTGCAATAAATTTGGTATATTTAATAATTTATAGTTCCAATAACCGCATTGGCATGCAGGCCACAGACATTACATATAATTCTAATTGCTATCTACAACTGCGATGAAGTCGCAGGGAAACCATCTGATTAATCAGATAATTTAGATGAGGCCCAAGAATGACCAAACGTACAATAAAATCGCACTAAGCAGCTGAATGTCACATAATAAAACTTTAAATTTCAGCAGTGTCCCTAAATCCAATAAGTAGGCTACAGTAGCTTATAAACAAACGCTATCAGGACCTACCGCAATTCTCACATGTTCCAAAGCGCGCAACATGCAATGCAGTTCTGGAGTGTATGGGTATCCGGATAACTCTGGTCGTGTTTATATTTTGCATCCCCGTGATCTCTGTTTGGTGCTCGCAGTGGTTCTGTCCGCTTAATCGCAGTGGTGCGACGTCCTTTTATTTGCATTGTCAGGTAACTGGGCGAAATCGATGTTACTTCGGAAGTCTACGAAAGCGTTTCTCATTACCAACAGACTGAAAATGATTTTTGATGAGACATAAAGATTTGCAACTAAATCCTGGATCCTGGTTTGAATTAGTTTTCATACGTTCAAGTTACACCAGAAGCGAGGATACGTGAAATGAGAAAAGACCGGCATGTACTGGTACTTCGCACTGGGAATTAGGGATAGTACTCTCTCTCTCTCTCTCTCTCTCTCTCTCTCTCTCTCTCTCNNNCTCCCTCTCTCTCTCTCTCTCATATACACGGTATATATATATAATATATACTGTGTATTAGTATATTATTTTGATATACTGTATATTAGTATATTATATACCCACTGAAATTCAATTTCGTGTTTCTGCACTGTTGGTGTGCGGTGTGCCGTAAACGAACACAGAATGCAGATATTGTGTATTAGCAAATGACGTATTAATGCTTACGGCAAGCTTTGCTAATAAGCAGAATCCTCCTCACGCAAGAGATAGATCTGTATCCGAAATGCGGTTAGCCTAAGGGTAGGGAAGGTGACGACGTGGTCTATATCTATTATATATGCGGGCTATTCTTGGTGCAAAGTGAATTTGTCATGTTTAGGAAGAAACCTGGGCTGCGGTGGCAATGGTGTGGCTTTGTGGTTTGGGTTGACTGTCCACTTCAAAATAATCCGAAAGTGCCTCCTCATTTTACTTTTTCTCATCGTCCTCATCATGATCATCACTGTCACCGTCGTCATTATCATTATCATTTTTGTACTGTAAATTTTATTATCAGTAAAGACGTTAACAAAGTCTATCATCGTATAAGTTAGCATGAAAGTAATTAGGAAAAAAATATATACTATTATTATATAAGGGGCATCAAAAGAAACTAACTTACAAAAGCCAAGTTTTCTGAGCAGGACTTTTTTGCTTCGTCGGGGCATAAATAGTCTGAAAAGGGTGTAAAACTAGCTCCAGTTGAATTCTGTTATAACGAAATGGTATGTCGTAACAGCCGAGTGTTTCGCCCATCTGGCCTTCTTATAATACAGCTATTTTAACAGTAACAAAGAACAGGGGAGAATGGCCGGGGGTTTTATCCCTCCGCCGTTAAAACCGGGTTTTCGCTACAACCGTGACCGTTATCAACAGGTCCCACGACAGAAAGAGCCGATAAATACGATTTTAAAGCATTCGAGCTGGGAACATTTTAGAAGACACTTGTACAAGTGGGCAGGGGCGTGTGTTGTGGCAACAAATGCCGTGAGGCTCTATTCTGCCCCATGATTAATTCGTCCCGAAAACAGGCACGTCAGGGCTGTATATCAGTATCTTCATTGCCATTCATTATTTTAATTACCTCCACCAGCATCATCGAAATATGTCTTGGTATACGGCGGTGCCGGAGACAGGCAAAGAGACATTATAAGGTTCCAACAGCACATCAACTGCAAACAACAAGCGAGCCAGTCAGCCGAAAATGACAAAAGTGAGGGCTGCATAACGTTAGAACAAGTATAAAACACAAATAAGGATCTAGGACATCCTGGACCCCCAAGCCAGTGCGCTGACTCATTCAAGACCTGGTTTCGAGGAGATGTAACACATTCATTTTCGCCGTCTATGTAGGTTACAACTGGGGATCTTGTGCTAAATTTAGGCCTTTCTTGTCTTAATATCTTCAGCTTCAACGTCTCTCTTTGAGCTATTAGCTTTGTGCGTACTTCATATTTTCCGCTCCTCTCTCCCTCTTTTTTTCTTCATTTTTTTCTGACCTTTAATAACAGCTTTTTACCAAAAGCTGGCAAGAAGCCCACCAATGTCCTTGTTCAGACATAAATATTTTAATTGCCGCCACAGTTTCTTTGTGTACAAATATGTGTAGCCAAATAAGTCAAAGTATTATATATTCGTCTTTGTTCTCTTGAATCTCTTTTCACCTTTCACATCCTAGACGAGGCGGCGCTGGGGTGTTAAAAATTGCAGATACCATGATGGCTTTTATGGTGATGGGTTCTGTGCCGTTAGTGATAGTAATGACAACGATGATGACTTTATTGCTGCTAATGCACAGTTATCTGATGATGATGGTCATCATCGTCATCATCTCCATTAGTATCATCATCATCATTTTGTGTGCTGGGGTACGTGTACCCAGGATGTTTATTACATTTCATATGCAAAGACTTATTCAGCTTTACATAAACTACAGATACTGCTGACGAAGTTTTGTTATGGTGGAAAGGAGATAGAAGAACGATCCCTTCCTCTTTACGAATCCTAGCCTGCACGTTAACCTCATTAATTACATAATAGTAAGTCTAACATCCTAACGACTGATAGAGCTGAGATGTTGAGTAACTGGGTGGGTTTCTCCTTCAACCTGTCTGTGTATATCTGCGGACGGCAAGATTTCCTTGATCTCCGTTTATTTATTGTATTTGTCTATGCGCGTTACAGAAAGAGAACGAGATCACTACTGCTTTGATTGACCCTCACCTGTGGCTAGCTGGCATTAGTGTCCCACTGGATCCTGCGGGTGTGACAGCGTTTAGACCATGCATTTTGTGTGTGATCCTTTCAGTGTGTAGTCAATGTATGTGCATGTTTGTCTGCATGTGTGTCAGTCTGTCAGTCTGTCAGTGGCACAGTGAGGTAATGCTGGTCGTTTAACGGGGGTGGTTGGGGGGG